>PVHT020004020.1:26855510-26902251 GCA_004024745.2 Catagonus wagneri
GGGGTCTAATCGGAGCTGTGGCCACTGGCCTACACCGCAGCCACAGCAACGCAGGATCCGAGCCGCGTCTGCAACCTACACCACAGCTCACGGCAACGCCGGATCGTTAACCCACTGAGCAAGGGCAGGGATCGAACCCGCAACCTCATGGTTCCTAGTCGGATTCGTTAACCACTGCGCCACGACGGGAACTCCTGAAGATAAGTTTTGATTATCCACATGCATGTTTGTATATGTTTGTAGGAGGTAAAGTAGTTCACTGTAGGAGTTTAGGTGTAGATAAGATCTACAATATCCACATGAATATTTCCAGCAAGCAATGAAGGGTATGGGTCTGGAACCAGAAGGATGGAAAATGAGTATTTGGGAGTCCTCCAGAATTATAAATGATGTTTGACAATGTCATCAGTGCAAATGAGAGTTACTAAGGAGAACATATAAGTTGTGAACAGAAATTGATCAAAGATGGTTCTTGGGGAAAAAAATTATTAAAGAACCAAAGAAATAAGAGGAAAATTGGGAGAAAATGACTATAAAATTCAAGTAAAGAGATAAGGGTTGTCAAGTGTATCAAACCCTGCAGCTGGGTTATGAAGGATAGGGAGTGAAAATACCCCTGTATATTGGACTATGTGTACATCGAGTTAGAAGCTAGCAGGGGGATGACTAAGGAGTGAAAAGATTTGTGAAAGAGAAAACAAATTTATAAAATGCAGTTCTAGTCAGAAACTATAGAAATGATCCCTGAAAGTATAGGAACGATAGTCACTTACAATGGATTATCATAAGGTGAGAAAAAAGAACGTATACATGTATGTGTAACTGGGTCACCTTGCTGTACAGTAGAAAATTGACAGAACACTGTAAACCAGCTATAATGGAAAAAATAAAAATCATTATAAAATTTTTAAAATTTTAAAGAAAAATAAATAAATAAATAAAATGCAGTTCCAAGAGTTCTGTGTGCATTGACTGATAATGCCCAGGGCCATTCCAACAAAGAACCTAAAAACATTCAAGTAACACTTAGTTATCTAAGGATCCAATCTGAGAGAGTCCCCAGAATGTATGAACACTTTCAAAATTCTTAAAGCATATTTATTTGCTCAAGAAAATGCTTCATCAGTTTTAATTCATTATGGGAAAATGGTTTTGCTAATAAAATTGGAAATTTTATTGTCAGCAGTATATATATTTTGCTAATTTTTAAATAGGAAATTTTACTTCTTAAGATGTACAGTCTGACTTATCATCAAAGTCTTTTAAAATATGAAGTTTTTGAGCGGGACAATGGAGAGATAGAATTAAAAAGATTATAGATTGTAAAAGAGTTTGTAGCATTTTTGACTGACTTCAGGACAAATTATTAATTACTACTCATTTCCAGTAACAATATTAGGCAGCATATTTCATCTTCTTAGCACATCATTATATTCCCATAACTTGACATAGAACCTGATTCAAAATGGGTACAAAATAAATATATGGTCAATACTTATAGTGCTTAACTCAGTTGCAATGTTCATTCATATGCAGCTTTTCATTGTGCCTAAATATATCTAAATACTTTTGTTTTGGAAAGAGTGAGACAAAGAACTTCACATATATTAAATTAAAATTAATGTGTGTCCAGGCTTTTCTACTAAAACATCAGAAAGTATAAATGAGTATTTGTAGAAATTTTATTGGCATTACGTTCCAGATAAAGTTTGCTAAAGCAGAACAATGTGAATCTAATTCAATTTTTAAACTTCAAGTTTCAATAAACAATATTAAATGTTACTGCAACAATATCATTCTCAGCACAGTATGACTTCTTACAGCACTGCAGAAAAAGATAACCAAATTTGGGGGCAAAGTAGGTTTGTTTTTATGTTAAGCTTCGTAAAAAAACATTTCACTCAGTACTCTTAAGGTGAGGTTGGTAATTTCATCTACCAGTCTTTTTTCTTCAGCTGCAAACTTAGTTAAAGAACTTTAACTTCCAGCACCTTTGATCAGTAGATGTCATTCTGCAAAGATTGATTGCACAGAGAAATAATCTTCTAAATATGAATATGATACAAAATGATAAAGATGTTTAAATTTGAGAAAATGTTCAAATTGCATTCTGTATACCTCTGAAGTGTCTTCAAAATTACAGGCTAGGAAAACAGCCTATTTTCCACTGATACTTAAGAGCCTGGATAAAAACTTTGGCTAAAGAGACAAAAACATCACTACAATCTTCACATGATTTCAATTTCTTGATATTTATAGGCAGAAATGTACCAGACAGTGAAAATTGTTTATAATAAAGGACATGTTACAAATTAATGTTCCACATAGCTCCTGGAAATTGTTAAGCTCTTTTAATGCTTTATTTTAAGTAAATCAATAAGATTACTCCATTGAAATAAAACAACGCAAAACTCCTATTTATTCAGTATGGGAAAATATGGAGAAATATATTATAAATTAGACAAGCTTATTTACCCCTTTATTCAATTTACCCCTTTATTCAATTTTCTTTAAATTGAGAAGTATGAATACTTCTCCTTTATCCATACCTTCATACTGACTCATA
This sequence comes from Catagonus wagneri, assembly GCA_004024745.2. NCBI lineage: Eukaryota > Metazoa > Chordata > Mammalia > Artiodactyla > Tayassuidae > Catagonus > Catagonus wagneri. The sequence goes on from PVHT020004020.1 coordinate 26,858,077, forward strand.
CTTTGTCTTTTTTGTCACATAAACTAGTATTACAGCATTTTCATGAATGGATGTGTTAATAATAATATGGCCATTTATATTCAGACTCCAGCAAACCTCACCTTGAGGGACCCTTTGTCTCATTGACTTGATTCATTATTAGTCTAACTAACAGGATTCCAGTTTCTCAGTATCAGTGTCCTATTTAGTTCTAATTTGTAACATCATAACCTTTGCTTAACCTCTCATTCAGGGAAGTCTTACAGTTCCTCTTCTAGACGGAAAAATTGCATAAATATTTAAATGTTAATTCAGAGAGAGTAAGAATGATGTCAAAAATGTCCCTTAGAGCCAGAATTTCTGTGGATTTAGAGTAGTAGCATTATGGCATGATCTAAAAATCCAAAAAATATCAATTTTTCCCTTCTGGCTTAAATATCATCTGTTCATGAAAGATTTTTAAACTATCTGGAAGGTCTGAGGTCGTTCTCCCTATAGTGTCTTTATTTTAAAGACAAATGGGGACCTGTCAAACAGCTCAGAAAATTCTACAAATAATTATGGAAATGCCTGTCAAGAAAGCTGCATTTCCTTACTTCTGAAAATGTAGTTTTGATAAGTCAAAAAACTTTTCAACCTGTTTATCTTGTACATTACGCCCACAAAATCCCTGAACTAATCATAGCTTAGGAAGCCATGTTGTCGAAATAAAAATATATATATATATAAAGGTATATAACCTGGGATTAGATTAATTTCAGCAGTCATTCAAAGTAGTAATTTAAATACAGAATTTAAGATAAATGCTTTCATTATTAGGTAGATATCTCATTTTAGAAGAGTAGTATGAAAATTCTTGACAAGCCAAGAGATCAAATTTACAAGTACTATATGTGAAAGTTTTAGATTTGGCAAGATTGCATGCTCAAGGAGTTCCCAACGTGGCCAGGTGGAAATGAATCTGACTAGTATCCGTGAGGATGCAGGTTCGATCCCTGGCCTTGCTCAGTGGGTTCGTTGCTGTGAGCTATGGTGTAGGTCACAGACGTAGCTTGGATCCTGCATTGCTGTGGCTGTGGTGCAGACCAGCAGCTACAGCTCTAATTCAACCCCTAGCCTTGGGAACCTCCATATGCCGTGGGTGCGTCCCTAAAAAGGCAAAAAAAAAAAAGATTGCATGCTCAAAAATAAATTGATATCGTACATGAAAATTCATTCCAATAAAAGCAATATTGAACTCACAAATTTTTGTTTTTTATTCTAATGTTTCCTAGAGTAAAAGCCTTTTGAATCGAAATATAGGGAGGTAATTGTATCTCCTTCAGTTCTGAAAGGTTATTTCTCTTCATGTTTCCTTTAGGGTCCTGGATTCTTGCTGAGCTAATTATCGTTTGTAGGCTTGAGGACTGTGGTTTCTACGCTGTATGTTTATTCTGTAATCCATGTTGGTTGGCATTCAGAATGTCATGATGATGTGTCACTCAGAGAGTATGAATGACAAATAGTATCAATTTTCAAAGTAAAACATTACAACAATGAACAATACAAGATATCACATGAATTCAGTCTAAACTGGACAGCATAAACTCTATACGCAGGCCAAAGCATATCTTCCTCAGTATTTATGGTGACTAACACCTTTTATGAAAAAGCCTTCAAGAGCACAACTAAGAAGAGAAAAAAAGTTCACAGACCATGTGCTCAGAAATATTTCTTAATTCTGGAATAAGGATTCATAAGAACAAAATTAATATAGTACCACATCATACAAGATAGTTACAAAAGAATCTTGGAAGTTCCATGAGGAACTCATTAAATGGAACTTTGAGGTTTAAAGGGAATTAGCCCCGATGAATATTCCTTCTGTCAGGTGGCTGAGAAAAAACTGGAATTAAATAATATAGTTAATATAACATAATCATCTAAAGTAGCTCTGGTGGTTACAGAGCAGGGATGTGTGAAAGATAAATGCTTCATTAATGCAGTATTGTCAATGCACTTGATATAGGATCCATTTTATAAATGAAGGAATGGAGATTCAGATGTATTCAGGAATGCAGAGCTATTAATTGCTAAACCAGTGCCAGTTCTTTTGACAATAAGACCATCTTTATTCCCACCTGACCACTTCTACTCATTGAGTTCTATGAATTCAAAAACTTTCAAAAAATATTTCTGAGGCTGCCATAGGTTACTGATGTTTTATTTTATTGAAGCACATTTAAACAAAAAGTCCATCTAATAGAGATCATCAGTTCACAAAAAGAAAGGACATTTTATTCTTTAAATTGAAAAAAAAGTTGAGAAAAATTCATTATTTCCTTTTATTTATTTTTTTTTTCATTTCACCACACCGTGGTGAGAAATCTACCTCAGAGTGGAATAGACCCTTGTTCAGAAAGTGCACTCTGCCATGGCTGTCTCCAGGTATCAGCCCAGGATATATGTCACAATTTTATTATATTTGAATCACCTGGAAATAAAATTTTGAACTCTCTGCATAAGATGTAGCATATATCTTTGATCCTAAGGCATATTTAGAATTTTATTGTTTTTAAGTTGGGAACTAAAATTTTCAGTATACATATTTAATATCATTATTTTTCTCCACAAAAGCTGTTTTTAATTCAGCAAGGCATCTTATAATTTTGATATCATAGTATTGCACCAAATGCTATATGTTTTGAATGAACTGATATCCATTCAGACAAAAATTGTAAAATATATTAGACAATTCCTAATCCCCAGTATCCAGTGCCAGGAAAAGAGCAGGCACTCAAGTGAAATGAAGAGACAGATTTCTGTGCTCTCAAGATACCTCTGTAGGATTCTATTTTCATAACAAACATCCTCTAAGAAATTGAAGGGTAACAAAAAGTAGTTGGAGTTGAGGTTTAATTTATTTATTTTTGCCTATAAATAACATTTTTATCTAGGGGGTATCGGGAAATGATGTACTCTGGTTAATCAAATATTGTGGTCAATAGATTATTATTATACTTAATTCCATGCATATATCACTGATTATGAAAAATTAAACCACAATAAAATACACTTAGCACAGAAATTATGCTGAAGTAAAGTATTATCTTTTCTTTGATGACTCAAAGTATACTTTAAAGCGTCATGTTCACCATTATGAAAAATCAAATGCTGTGGTAGAGAGATGAGCCAGGTAATGGAACTCTTTGCTTAATAGGACATCAAATAAATTATTTTTTCATATTTTACTCTCTTTAATAAGTTAATCCAAAGTAACATAACTATAAAAACATGCTCTCAAAAATGGATTTTCTTCCAATGATACTTTCTTCTCTGGATTCTTTGCAGGGACAAAATGATATACTTTTATCCTTTTTTTCACTAAATAGTGAATCATAAGTATTTTCCATGTTTAGTGACAAAATCTTTATCATAGTGAACTTTATTTATTTGTTTATTTTTTTGTCTTTTTGCCTTTTATGTAGAGCCGCATCCACGGCACATGGAGGTTCCCAGGCTAGGGATCTAACAGGAGCTGTAGCCGCCGGCCTTCACCACAGCCACAGCAATGCGGGATCCGAGCCTTGTCTGCAACCGTCACCACAGCTCACGGCAACGCCGGATCCTTAACCCACTGAGTAAGGCCAGGGATCGAACCCGCAACCTCATGGTTCTTAGTCGGATTCGTTAACCACTGAGCCACAAAGCGAACTCCTGTCATAGTGAACTTTAAATGACTGAATAATATTCTTTCAGTCTGATACACAATAATTTAAAGTTTACTCAATTGTTAACCGTTTTGCTATATATTTCTTCAAAGGACTTATCACTACCTGAAATTATTTGTTTTGCCTAATAGGTTACTTTTGATCTTCCTATTAAGATAGAGTTTCAATGAGAACAGGAGTTAAGTGTGTCTTATTTATCAGTTAATCCTCAGAATGTAGCACAACACCAAGACACATCATATAAGACCATAAACATTTGATGGATACATAGATGAATGTGTTATCATGCATATTATCATTTGCTTAGAATAGTTCCCCAAAACATGACTTCTGACCTTTCTGGGTTTTGTCTCAAGTTACAAGAGTACACTCAAGTTACAAAGTTTATATATAAAGTAGATAGCCTGAGTGCTACTTACAAAAATGCTTGGAAAACTCAAAGTTGATAATGAAAGTAACATGAGAAAGAGACAAAATGAGAATGAGAATGATGAAAAAGGGTATGCAGATATTCAAATAAAAGTTAAGAGCCTGAGGGAAGCAATAGTGAACAAAATGCAGAGCAACCAAGAGGATCACAGAATGGGAATTATCAGTGAAAATGGGGTATTTAAAGTGTAATTTCTAATTAGAATTGAAAAGTCTAGGGGAGAAAAGCGGGTAGCCAAATGAAGAATAGAAAATTGTTGGTAAATTAGCTTCAGTGAACCCCTAAACCAAGCTAATTATCAGAATCCCCTAGAAACCATTTTTTTTTCTTTTTAATAAAAGTTTCCCACTGTTAGTCCTGGAAATTCTAATTCAGCATGGTTTTGACTTGGTAATTTGCATTTTGAAATATCCCCTGGATATAAATTAAACTCTATGCTATTTATTATAGAACACGAAGGATGTGTAGTAAGAAAAATTAATGCTAATAGGTTTACAGTTTATTCATACAATATATAGTACTTAGATTCTGTATGTTTTTATAAATCTTAGAGAATTTATTTTAAAATATTGTATCTACTTCTATATCTGATTGTCTGAAACACTCCTAGATCTTTTACTTAAACAATACTATATGTCAACTCTTAGTGACCAAATTAAGGGACACTGCTGTAAAACACTTTTGAGTCAGTCTCTTCTTCAGCATGTGTTTTTCTGAGCTCTAAGCTGAATACAGTCAGGTATATTTTATTCAATTGATGGAAAAGCTGTGATGTTACTATAGTTCATCATCAAGTTTTTATAGACTTGTTATTTCACACAAGTAACTTGTATTAGAGTCAATGGAAATCATACCAATGACACCTTGGAAAACTCTGAAAACATTAATACAAAGTGCCTGTTAGTTGAACTGCCCCAGTATTTGATTGCTTTAATTTCATCGTGTATTCAAATTCAAATCATCCAAATTACTTGCCATAAAATACGACTTCTTGCCCAGATCAAAATTGTTGTTAGTCACAAATTGCTTTTTATTTGTCTTCTCTAAAATATTTAACTGATGGGAATGTGATCATCTAGCACTGAAATCTTGTAAAAAGGCTGTGCTCACAAGATTTGCAGTCCTGTTTGGTAGACCTAAACATCTGGCTTTACCCTGAGTATACAAGCCTCTTAGAACCTGTAATTTTGGAAGAAGGACCCAAACTTAGTAGGAATTGTTTTAGAAGATGCTAGAGTATATCTTGAAGGTTTAGCTACATTTCAGGAAATATATAAATTCCATGCTTTAAACTATCCTTAGTCATTATCAGTCTCAGAAAGATTTTTAGCTATCTCTTTCATAAAGACTGAAGTAACCTTCATTAGCTGAGTAGAAAGCATATTTAATATAGAGAACCAACAATACAGGAATTTATAGAGATTTTATCTCAAAACCAGAAAAATTGTCCTCTGTTCCTCTTTTCATTTCTTATTAGCGGAGTGACCATCAACAGAGCACTTTATATCTCTGTGTCTCAGTTGTTTCATATGTAAAATGGGTACAATTTCACCTGCCCTGACTAGGCCATTCCAATATAATGAAGATCAAATGAACCAGTATGGATGGAAGCATAGTAATAATGTGAAAAGTTATACAAATTTAAGAAATTGTTATTATTATGTTCTATGAAAGCAATACAAATGTCTGGAGTTTTATTGGATTTTTCAATATTTTTTTCACAGAAGGCTTGATAGTCGAGAATTTCTATAAGAGATTCTGAAATAAATTAAGACTGATAATGAAAGTGTTTCCATTAAACATGTGTAGTTCATTAAGTTATTCCACATGGCACCCAAATCATTAGTATCTTAAATGTAGCAAGGAAGATTGTGAACCAGTGATGACAGACATAAATCTACTGCAGAGACAGGGTTACTTTCCATGGAATAAGCGTTCAGCTAACTCTTGCTATGACTACAGAACACTTCTATTTATTTGCTTTTTTACCACATTCCCCATTCAGTTCTGAAATCTTAAAGAGCTTCCTTACAACCATAGTTTGATTTTTTTTTTTTAACAGAAACACATGGTGCAAATTGACTGTTAAACATCCACATCTAGTCCATTTAGCACAGAGCACTGTATCACTGTCTTGGCAATAATGAATTTTCTTTTCAGATTAAATCAAACTAATTATATTCTGGTTACTTGACTGTGAAGTCATGTGACACCACTTTTAATTTGTTTATGCCATATTACTCATTGGTTAAGAGAAGTTCTACATATACATTGTTTAGTGGAGAAGGTCACTACGATCATACACACATTAACATACTGATGATTCAAAAATGTTGCTACTGATGGTTTTATTCCCTCCTGTAAGCAAGGTTTGAAATGCTTATACTACTGATGCCTCTTAACTGCATAATTCAAATATCACCATGTGCAAAATTATAGCAATTTATATGCTATAAGCTTAAGTTAAACTTTGTCAATGCTGTTTTCAATTCATCTAAAAAAAAAAGAGAAAGAGGGGAAAAGTGAATTTATCATAGCTAATATATACAACATGAACATCTGCTCATAATAAGCTAGTCAAAATTAGTTTAAGTCTATCAGGCACAAAGGAGAATATAAATGGCCCAAGACAAGATTTCCAGACTGACGAAGAGACTGCTTTAAGAATATCATTGAGAGTCTTGATTTTGTATTATCTGCCAGCCCTGGTCCTCTCCTCTCTTGGACCCTGGGTTCAGACTGTCACAATGACCTCTCAAACATCTCTCCGCTTCTTAGGCTAACTACAGGACCCAGCCAAGGATTGTCACGTGGCTTTTTTTTTTTCAATATTCTTCTCTCATTCACTCTCCTTAATTTGACTTTTCCCTCTTTCTAATCTAATCCTAAAATTTTCCTGAACTTTACCACAGGATATTTCCCACCAATCCACTAATTTAAAACAGTGACGTAAGGCTGTCCTACTAGAAAGTGACAGGTTCTCACAATCTGAGTGGACAGCTTTAGCCAAGCAAATCTGCTTGTGAACTTCATTGCAATTTTTCCAGTCTCCCATGAGTTCTAAAGCCTATTTGAAAGCAGACTAGGCTTAGCCCCATAAAGTTTCACCCCCTAGCAATGCCACTCATCAAGTGTTGTGACCTTGGATAAGTTAATTTATTTTTTATTATGAATCTCTATTTATTCATCTGTAAAATAGAGATAAATAATATCCACTTTTTGAGATAGTGGTATAGAGTAAAAGTGATCACGTGTATAAAAAAATTAGCATAGTCCATGACACATAATATGTACTATTTAGGTGGTTGTTTTTGAATTTGAAGTTAACATGACTCTTTCATGTACTGAAATGTTCCCGATTCTCTCAAATTTAGAATTATTAAGCATTCCTTGTAATTTATCTCACACTTTTCATTTCACAAACTACTTAATATATGTCAGTCAGCTTCTGAGCATAACAAACCACCCCAAAACTTACTTAAAATAACGATGAATAATTATTTCTCTATTTCCCATACCTTTGTGGACTGGCCGGGCTGGCCTTCTGGTCTAGCTTCAATAGCACAGGATGGTCTCATCAACCTGTTTAAGAACTCAGGTGGAAAGGTTGGATAGCAATGGGGGGCTTTTCACACCCCACAGCCTCATCTTCCAGTAGGGCAGTTCAAGTTTCTTCACATGGTTGTAGAGGGATCCCTATAAGCAGAGGAAGAAAACCCCCAACGCTTAAGCCATCTTAGTGTTACATTCCTAGTCACAGAGAAAACACTTTAAAATTACAATCTTTGAAGCCTTACAACCCCAGGTTAAAGTTCAGTTTCAACTCCTTGTTCACTGAATGATCTTGAGCAAGCTATTTATCCTCTATATAAATCAGTTTTCCCTTTCTACACTGTAGGTCAATAGTATGGGGGTTGTAACAGTCAAATAAGATAACATGTATAATTTGATCAATACAGCATCTGGCAATTGGTAGAATAAATGTTAGTTTCCTTCTACCATCAACTGTCCTTTAAGCTTTTTCGCTATTACCACCAACACAATCACTACCCTTCCATTATCCCACATAAAAAGTCCAAGATATCACCAAGTTTCTTACCTGAGAATTAAATATTGCTACAGTTATTATATCATTACATTAAAATGAGTATCTAGAACCATGAAACCTATATTTTTGTACTTAGAACAAGAAATAGTATCTGTCTGAACTACCTCTAATTACCAGCTACTATAAAGCCAGGGTCCACAAGTAAAAATTAAAGGATTCAGGGCACAATGAAATGAGTCTAGTTTCTCTAGTGCCTTAAAATAGATTTCAAAAACAAACAAACCAGAAAGCCTATAACCAGAAAAAGAAAGAGAAATGCCTTCTTTATTAGAGTTCTTTAAAAATACATAAAAATCCTTATTTTAGAACATTCCAAGCTGTGTTTAAAAAAATACACAAAATTATTTACAAACAGCACAAGATTATTAGGGTATTTTCTGTTGATTGAGTACTTCCAGGCTATAAATTAATAGCAAGGAAAATAAATGTACAAAAGAGTAAGTCTAATATTAAGAATATTTAGTATACTAGAAATGGAAAAAGAATCCAATTCTTTACGGTTTCTTTAAAATACATACACTTGTTTGGGCCATTATATATCAGTGATGATACAAACATCCATTTGTTAAACTACTTTATGTCTAAAAATAGGATTGATCTCTTTAAAAGAACACATGTTTTAGCACCTAATGGGAAGCCCCTTTTCACTTCTTATACTAGAAATGTCTTTTTTTCTCTTCCCACTCCCTTTCCCCTACCCCACTGATCCTCAGAGGAGAAAAAACTAACTTGGTTGGCCCCATTTAGGACACCGTTACAGGGAATATACTATGGAGCAGGAACTTACAGGCTGCCCGAGATTTGAGTTGATAAACAAAGCAAAATGTTCCCTCAGTGCCATGTTATCTTGTCCTCTTTTCCTTCTCCCATGAAGACTGGGACCCTTGGGAGTTCTCACTGACGTGGACTCTGCAACTAAGTGAGAAGTTGCTCAAAGGAGACTGTTTGGGCCATGAGCCTGAGGCAGGTACTCCAACACAGCTGATCAGAGAGCTCAACTTCAGAGCGCCAGACTGCTGGTGAACTACTCATACAATGGCCCATGCGATCTCATTTGTCATCATTTCTTGTATGCATAGCTTCTTTGTGAAGTTTGTTTTTAAAAAATGATTGACAAGGACTTACTTGCACATACTCTATTCCCTGTCTCTAACACAGTGTGCCAGCACAATCCCTCTAGTATTCATCCCTATGTATTATAGACCAGATTTTGATACTTCTTTAATGGAATATAATAACATTAAAATATTATCAGAATATCAAAATGATAAATAATTATTTCTTCTGGAGTATCACCCCCTATTGAATGAAAAGTAACATTATATAGATGAAAATCAAAAGAACACAGAGTTAACAGGACCTGTCGCTACTGAAATATTGTTATGAAAATAAAAGGTATCCATGCCAAAGTTTTACATTGCTATCATGGAAATCTAGAAAGGAGTTAAAATACCAGATTTTCATAAAATTCTTTCAATGTAACTTGTTTAGCCAGAAGATAAGATTTATAGTGGAAAATGCAGAACAAAAACTATCATACATGGAGCACTGACTACGAGCCAGATGCTGCTCTAAGACTTCTTGCATTGTGCCCTTTACTCCTCACAAGTCTGTGAGGCCTACAAGAGGTTCTGTGATTAGCTCAACCTTGAAAACGTAAGTTGCTGCCTCTAATGAACGTATCTTCCAATGAATAATACTTATCCAATTATTAAATACGTGAGGACCTGCTTATGTGCATGCAATCCAATAGGTGATACATGAAATATTATGATTCATAAGTTATGGTGCCTGGCCTCGAGGAGTTGACAAACGTGTAACACACTAAAGTATCACAAAACCTGACATTGACACAAAATATGTTTATAAATATATAGGTGTGATACGAGTAATGATAAAGTAAACTGTATGAAATATAGAACACGGAGAAAGGCTATTGCTTGCTCAAAAGTGCAAGACTATATACTCCTCAGGATATCCTTGATTGTGATAAAGAAAATCTTGGATCACAAGTTAAAGTTTAGTACTATACAAAAATAAATAACATGACTTTCTCTGTTCCACAGCTGTAGAAGAATTGTCAGTGACATGCTTTATCCTCATTGAAGTTAAAAAAAAAAAAAAAAACAGCTAGTCATGTTAAATTTAGATGTTTCTACATATGATGACCACATGTGTTTTGAAGTATTTATTAATCAAATGTAAATAAGTGAATAAGATCAAACTCTTCACTAGCCACTTAGCTTTGATGCAGTGTCATCGCTTACTTCTGTTCTCTAAAAATAGATTAGGCACAATGACTTCAATCCAATGCATAATTATTCCACATCTACTGAGTACCAGGCATGATAGTATGTCTGGTGGCATGCCAGTAGGACACATAAAGGTGAAACAGATCAGTGTTTGCCTCAGGGAAGATTATACACCAAGTCTAAAAGGCTGGTGAGTAAATGGAGTCATTTTAAACATCATACTAAAAGGCGGGGGGGGGCCTTCAAATGGTTGGAACACCATCTGCCTGTGTTCCTTTAATCTGGGCTGCCATAGGTATTCGTGAGGTCATTCTCAGATCTCTTGGTCTTGCATAAAGAAAAGCGGTGATATTAACTTTAATAAGCACGACTCTGGTTATTTGTGTGAATAATAAGGATGTTATTTTATATGTAACTATTCTAATTTTCATAATTTTTTTCGGCCAAATGAAGTCTTTTATTCTTTTTAATGCAATAGCTTTCCAAGAATTTGTTTTTGTCTTTGCTCTGCCCTGGGGTTGACAGCACTATGTTCACCTCATTAGCTATTTCTGTTTCTCAATCATTTCTTTCCATTTGTTGTTGAAATTTCTTAACTTTTGAACTTTGCATGATATGGGAGCCTTCCTTTCTGAATTTGATCTGTTGGAATTCTCCAGATACCTGCATCAAAATAATATTAATAACAATAATCCCTATTAAAATAGCATGTCTAAATTATATGGTCTTTCAAAGTTTCTAACCTCCCTAATTTGTTCAAAAGTCACTATGAAATTCAGCTCAACGGGCATAACAGTAGAAACTAATCTAACCTGGGAGTACTCCAGAAAGCATTTTCATACATCTGTCTAACAGCTGTTAAAGAGAGTAAGTTAAGAATTGCACAAGGCAGCACAGGTGATCACACATGACTACATGACCAGCATCTATCATTCTAAAATGCTTCATCTTCATGCTTCTTTCAAAGAACTGTTAAAAGAAAAGGAAATTTATCAGTAGAACTTAAGACAAGCTGTTTTCTCCCTAGTATGGTAATAACTTCTCAGGGCAATCAACAATCAATCAATCAATAAGAGAAAAGGAAGAAATGATCCCTAGTATTCTATGAAGGGAATGTCATCATACACAAGGGAAATGATAATCAAATTTTTCAGTTTAATGAATAAGCTACTCAAACTTTTCACTGAAACATTTTGAACCCTGCTATTACCTTGGAGACAAAAGGAACAATCTTCCCTGTTTCCTCTCTTGTTTCCATAGATCCTAAGAGATTGTTTAGATTGGCAAATAGTCTGTAAATAACATTTTCATCACTGAAACAATCTGTTATTATAATAAGTAAAGAAAAATATTCCAAACTAAACTAAGACAAATTATACATACAAAGTGAGCATGTCTGGGTTTTATTTCAATATAAATCATATGATTTACCTGAAATTTGTATATCTCTACAAATTATTTTCTTATCTTTAGCTTTAAAACTTAGTGAAGCTTTTGTTTAGCTGACTTACTGCTTTGGATCAGATTGTTAGCTGAATTTCTACAAGTAGTTGTTTTTTTGTTTGTTTGTTTGTTTTTGCTAGAGAGAAATTTTTTTTTAGTTTTGCACCAAGTTCTATATAATCTAGCCAGCTGGACTCTTAGGAAAAGTTTAAAGAAGCTCCATATAGCTTGGAGTGAAGTTTTTTTTTTTTCTCTGGTTTGCAGAAACAAATATAGTCTGCAATTAACTTCAGATATTTCATAAGGGTAATTATTGACATTCAAATTTTTGCTTATTTGTTCAGAGAAAAAAGGGGGTGTTGGTAACATCTCAATAATTTTCCTCTGACTGACACTGGTAATATTTCTGAGAAAAATACTTAGAACATTTTGTAAATAAAAGGCAAGGAAACAGAAATATGTAGGCTAGAACTGAAGCTTGTCATAGTTTCAAGTCCAGTTCCAGGTGCAGTTCTGTCTTTGACTCAATTATCATAAAGGTGGTAATGAAAAAAAGTTATGGAAATTCTTTTTGAAACAATGTTAGCAAAGACAGTAAAAAGAAGATGAGAAGCAATTTTCTAAACACTTCAGGAAAATTTGACCCAACTTGTCAATATGGCTTTTAATAATCAGATTATCACATACCTTTTTTTATTATTATAGTTGATTTACAATGCTGTGCCAATCTCTGCTGTACAGCATAGTGACCCAGTCATACATTTAAATGCATTATTTTTCTCATACTGTCTTCTATCATGTTTTATCCCAAGAGACTGGGTATAGTTCCCTGTTCTATACAGTAGTAACTCATTGCTTATCCATTCTAAACGTAATAGTTTACATCTACTAACCCCAAACTTTCCATCCATTCTACTCCCTCCACCTCCCCTTTGGCAACCACAAGTCCATTTTCTATGTCCGTGACTCCATTTCTGTTTTGTATATAGGTTCATCTGTGCCATATTTTAGGTTCCATATATGTGATATCTTACGGTATTTTTCTCTTTCTGATGTACTTCACTTAGTATGAGAATCTCCGGTTGCATCCATGTTGCTGCAAATGACATCATTTTGTCCTTTTTCATGGTTGAATAGTACACCATCATATATTATGTACCACACCATCTTAACCCATTCATGGACATTTAGGTTGTTTCCATGTCTTGGCTATTGTTAATAGTGCGGTTTGAACATAGGGGTGCATGTATCTTTTTGAATTATATTTTTGGTTTAACAAATGTATGCCCAGGAGTGGGATTGCTAGATCATATGGTAGTTCTATATTTAATTTGTTGAAGAACCTCCATAATGTTTTCCACAATGGTTGTACCAATATACATTCACACCAACAGTGTGGGAAGGTTCCCCTTTCTCCACACCCTCCCTAGCATTTTTTATTTGTAAACTTATTAATGGTGGCCCTTCTGACCAGTGTGAGATGGAACCTCATTGCAGTTATGATTTGCATTTCTCTAATAAGTAGTGATGGTGAGAATTTTTCATGTGCCTACTGTCTATCGGTATGTCTTCTTTGGAGAAATGTCTGTCTAGGTCTTCTGCCCACTTTTCAGTTGGGTTGTTTTGTTGTTATTGGGTTGAGTGAGTTGTTTGCATATTTTGGAGATTAAATCCTTGTTGGTTGCGTTGTTTGCAGAGATTTTTTCTCATTCTGTGAGTTGTCTTTTTTTTTATGGTTTTGTTTTCTGTGCAAAAGCGTTTGAGGTTAATTAGGTCTCGTTGGGTTTTTTGGTTTGTTATTTTTTGTTGTCATTATTCTAGGTGGTGGATCAAGCAAGTCGTGATTTATGTCAAAAAGTGTTCTTCCTATGTTTTCCTCTAGGAGTTTTATAGTATCTGACCTTACTTTTAGGTCTTTAATCCATTTTGAGTTTATTTTTTTGTATGGTGTTACAGAATGTTTTCATTTCATTCTTTTACATGAGGATTATATATATCCTGATGAAGATCAGTAGAAGCACAGACCTGCATTTTGCTTAGCTGATGATGAAACTGCTCTTTCTGCTACCGATATGCTCTCTACACATTCTCTGTATTTTATTTCAGGTAGACAGATATCCACAGGTAACAAAAATGTAACTTTAAAAAATACAATTCTATAATAACTAGAGAAAAAGTAAACCATGGAAAATCACTGATCATCCATGAATGTGCCTGCATCAATATAAGCTCCATGAAAGTAAAATCTGAATATGACCTACTCATCCCATGGGTATTTTACTGCCTGTTGCTTTTCCTCAACCCACTGTAGAGAAAGACAGTTGCCTATCCATCCCACTGCCTCAGACAAAAATTGTTTACACCAAAAATTCACAAAATTTGGCTTACACTGAATAATGTCAAGAAAAAGAATTAGCAAGAGAGAATTTTAAGATACCCATAGGGAAAATTTTACTTAGGAAAGTAGTACCTGAGATCTAGGCCACTGGTAATTAAAGTTAATACCTAAGTTGCTGAGTATCACAACAAAGTTTAAAACTGTAGACAGGTTTAAAGTTTAGAAAGCTTTTGACACCAATTAAGGGTTGACAATTTCCATTGTTGTTGTTTTCTTAGTCTTCCTCTTTTTTTTTTCTTTCAAATAAGCTTTTCAATTTGGTCTTTGTCCTAAGATAAGGTTACACTTAATACACTTAAGTCAATCAATCTTCTTAGTCCCAATGCAATTTACCAATTAACTGTAAACCAAAAATATGCCTGAAGATCTGCGAGCCACAATAAATCTCACGGTCAGAAATTCTCCATATGGTTTGTTTAGGCCAAAATTATACTTTTTAACACACAAAATAAAAACATTAGTATGTAAATAGGAGAAATACCTTGAAATTCTATAAGCAATGAACTTAATGAGATTAGAAAAACTGCTGGTTTTCCACAATACAAAGAGAATTCAGTGAGGCAGAAAAACTGAGCTTGTTTATACAGAAGATCCTAAGTGCACATACTGATTAAAGCACAAGTTCATGAAGTTAGATCTGCACTCAGCAGATACTAGGACAGAAGAGATATTTGTTTAGGTTTGCTTCTGGAAGAATAAGATAAAATAATCCACTGCTTTTTTTTTTTTTTTAATGGCTGCACCCACGGCATATGGTGGTTCCCAGGCTAGGCGTCGAATCAGAGCTACAGCTGCCAGCCTATACCACAGACACAGCAACATCATATCTGAGCCACGTCTGTGATCTACACTACAGCTCATGGCAACACTGGATCTTTAACCCACTGAGTGAGGCCAGGGATCGAACCCACAATCTCATGGTTCCTAGTCAGATTCATTTCCACTGTGTCACAACAGGACCTAATCCACTGACTTTAGAGTAACAATCTTACACATGTCCAGGAAAATTTCTCTCACTATCTCATTAGTAAGATAAGTAGCATCTTCTTGCTTCTGCTGGACTACCCAAATTGAGCCTAAAACAAGGCTCTCAAGATTTCCCATTAAGCACTACCACCACCTTGGTACACCTTAGAAATCCAACTTTTGTTTTTTTTTTTGTTTTTTTTTTGTTTTTTTTTAGAATATCTATTTTTATTTTTTCTCTTAATGGATTTTATTTCAATTATAGGTGTGCATAAATCATCACGAGTCAATTTTACAGATTTTGTATCCCAAACACACAGTGCATCCCCCCACCCCCCCAGATTGTCTTATTTGAAAAACCAAGGTTTTCCAAAGTCTGTGAGTCATTGTCTGTTCTGTAAGAAGGTTCATTGTGTCTCCAGACCCACTAAATAGGGGATTTGGGAGTGTGGGGCCAGAAATCTGCATTTCCACCCGCTCTTCAGCAGATTCTAATTTTGTTGAAGTTTGAGACCCACTGACCTAAGGGTAGCTTCCCATTCAAAAGCAAACCCAGATTTTAATGATATGATCAGCTGAGTTGGGTGAGGCTTGGCTTTCCTCTCAGGAATGTCAGCAGGAATTACTAATGATCCTATAATATTTTGGTACAAGTGAAGATTCATATTGCACCATTTCATTTTTTTGTTTTTTTTTTTTTTTTGGTCTTAGGTAGCTATTTAGGGCCTTGTATCACTGAACTAGCATAATTTAAAACAGCTTAAAGGAATATAAAATTTCCATTTATAAATGGTGTCTGGCCCATCTAATCTTTTAGGTAAAGAACCTCAAAATATCGTGTTACCACGTTTAAATTAATTTGCATACACTGAACATTGTAAATTAGCAACTTATGTAGGTTTTTACCACAAATCAGAGGCCTGATCCAGTATTTTTGACTTCAAAATTATCCCTCAGCTAGAATAGAATGACTATTGTTTAGTTTTGTATTTTACAGATAGTACCCAAATGAAATAAGAAGCTACATCATGAGCAACATTAAAAAGAGATTCCATGACTCCTCGATTACTTTTTCTTCAGAATATTTGCATAATTTTAAAGTTTAAGAACTGGCTGAGGCAAACACTGTATAAAAGATGTGGTAGAATAATCAGTACATTTACAGGAGTGATTTAGAGTCACACCCACCGTCATTATATGACAGAATTTGCATGATATAGTGCATTATAAGTGAATGTGCATCAACACTTAGGTGGGAAGGATTATCTCAGGGCAGTGGTTCTCAAAGCATCATCCTTGGATCAACAGTATCACCCTTTCCAGAGAAGCTGTTAAAAATGCAAAATCTATACTCCAGACCTGGTGTATCAAACATATTGGGGATAGGGCCTACCACTAAGGGGGTGGCTTTCAACAATCCCTCAGGAGAGTCTGTGCTTATTAAAATTTGAGGGTCACTACTACAGTGAAGTGACTGCACATGTTTCAGTCTTCAAGACATACTACAATTTTCTTATGAATTATGATGCTTTCTTTTAAAACAAAATGCTTGTACATTCATTCAGCTATCATTTACTGACTACCTACTTGATGCCCAGGGCAGTGCTAGGTATCAAGGTATACTTGCAAAGAAAACAACCATGTTCCTAACCTCACTGAGCTTAGAAACTATACTGTCTTGTGGAGGAGGAAAACAAACAGGCAAAAAATACTAACTATAAAGAAGAGTTATTAAGCATGTGAATAGGGAGCGGTATAAAGTAAAATAAGGTGTGAGCGGAGAAAACTTTCTATAGATAGGTAAACTGTCTGTCTGAGGAGGTGAAATTTGGAGGAAAGAATAGGAGTGAGGGCCACACATTAGAAAAGAGCCCTGGGATAGTAGGACTTGCAAGAGGTTCAGTATGACTGAACTCAAGGAAATAGAAGAATGGTGGCAAGAAGTGAATGTGAAGATTCTTTGGAAACAAAATTTTCGTTTTATTTAATTTACAATTTTTAACTTTTGAAGGGTTTTATTAGATGAACAGCAAAGGCAGATTTCCTTTTTCAAAGATCACATTGTTTTTGTCAAAGGAGGCATGAGCCAGAAGAGAGAGGTGAGTGGAGGTGAGACACACAGTTAAGAAATTCCTGCAATAATGGGGTGGGGGGAGAGAAAGAACAATGATTGCTTAGTTGCGGTGATGGCAGAAAGGAAAAGTGGATGAATTTATAAGTATACCCCATAAGAATATCTAGTTCTTTGCGGTAGGGGATGTTCTAGCTACCTCTATTCAAGGGAAATTCAGAGGCTACTGTTTTGTTTTTCTTTCCATATCACTATCTAGCTGGCCTCAGTTTACCACTGTTGACAGCAAGGATGAATATGAAAAGGTATGAATACTGCTTTTCCAGATTCTCAGACCTGAATATAAATAGTTCTAACATAATGAAGGTTAAACAGTTCTCTGGTGAAAATTTTAGCTAGTTACTCCAAAGCTGGAGAGAGTCTAGATGAGAGATGTATTCTTTTTCGTTTTACCAATAAAAAAGGAACTCACTACAAAAATTTTTGGATTAAATGTTCTGTGTGAATGCTCCTGAGATGCCTTCCAAGATGTCCCAAATAGATTCTCCTTCATTCTCTGACTTTCCCTCTTTCTCCTTATTTCCTGTAGTCCATTCCTTCACCGGTAATCCCATTTACACATATGCTGCTGCCATAGAAACACAACAGTCTATCTAATGAAAGTCCAGGACTTTATGGGAGTAAGGCCCAGTGCGAAGACTTAATGGTCTTTGTAAGGATGTAGAAAGCTAATTTATGATGTAATGTTAAAATATAGCCTTCCTTTACTTATCTTCAAATTTTTAGTAAAATTCAGTTATACCACAGCCTTATTACTGTGCCAGGATGGTTTCTAGTGTATAGCAAAATTAGGACTACTATAAATAATTAGAGAGAAAAGCTTTGTTCATTGCTCTGCTTAGAAGATGCCATATCCTAGGAAAAATGAGGATATCACCACAATAGTTCAGATAAAAGATAATGATGCTACCTACAAAGTCTCTTGGACACTCACTGGCCATCATCAATAAAGAGCTATGCAATCTCTCTAGAAGACCTCCTCTGTTCCAAGTACCAAATAAATATACCACCTATATGCAGGGAGAAGGCTGAAGAATTGAGAAGGAGAGAAAAAAGGCAGGGAATGAGACATGAAGTCCATTGTCCTGCCTCCAGAAAACATTTGCCACCACAATACCTGGGAAGAAATTTGCTGGCTAATTCTTAAAAACCTCCAGGTATATGCAGAGCAACATATTTCTCTGTGTGTGTGTGTGTGTGTGTGTGCCACATCTTCATCCATTCATCTGCTGATGGACATTTAGTTTGCTTACATATCTTGACTATTGTAAATGATCCTACTATGATCATCGGGGTGCATATGTCTTTTTAAATTAGAGTTTTCATTTTCTTCAGATATATTCTCAGGAGTGGAATTGCTGCGTCATATAGTAGTTCTATTTTTTTTTTTTGAGGAATCTCCATAGTTTTTTCCACATTGGCTCCACCAATTTATATTCCCACCAACAGTGTACCAGTGTTCCCTTTTCTCCACATCCTTGCCAATATTTGTTCTTTGTAGACTTTTGTTTCTAATAGCTGGGAAGTATCCTGTCAATTTTATCTATTTTTGTTGTGTTTTATTTTTGTAGACTTTTTGATGATAGCTATTCTGACAGGTGTGAAGTGATATCTCATTGTACTTTTAATTTGCATTTATCTGATGATTAACAATGTTGAGTAAATTTTAATGTGTCTACTGGTCATCTGTATGACTTCTTTGGAAAAATGTCTACTCAGGTCTTCTGCCCAATTTTTAACCAGATTGTTTGGGGCTTTTTTGATATTGAGTTCTATAAATTGTGGACATTATCCCCTTATTGGTCCTGTCATTTGAAAATGTTTTCCTCTATTTAGTAGGTTGTCTTTTCCTTTTGTCAATGAATTCCTCTGCTAAAATTAATGCCAAAAGTGTTCTGCCTGTGTTTTCTTCTAGAATTTTCATGGTTTCTGGTCTTAAATCTAGGTCCTTTGAATTTATTTTTATATATGACGTGAAAAAATATTCTAATTTTATTTTCGTATGAGTATCTTCTCAGTTTTCCCAGCACCACTGTTGAAGAGAATATCTTTTCTCCATTGTATATTCTTGCTTCTTTTGTCACATATTAATTGACCATAGGTATGTAGATTTATTTCTGGGCTCTCTATTCTGTTCCATTGATCTATGTATCTGTTTTTGTGCCAGTACCATACTGATTTGATTACTCTAGCTTTGCAGTATAGTATGAAATCAGGAAGCCTGACACCAGAGCACAATATTTCTTATTAGGAATTTTCTTCATTCATGTAGTAAAGATATTTATTTTAATAAGTGATATTTGTATGTGCAAAAATACTTGGTTCAGCAACTATGCTAGAAAGAGCAGTTCCATCACTTTTGTTTGTTTCCCTCAGAATTTACGAGTATATATATGTATATCCGCTTTATCTCCAGCCCTATTCCCTTGGTGGGACTCCAGACTGGAATAATTGTGTATTCGACTCCCTTATAAACCATCTCTACATAGATGTATGAGAGGTATATCAAAATTGATTGGCCAAAAGTATATAAATTAAAGAATAAATAAATAAAATTTGATTATCCCCTCATATTTGTTCTCCTAATTATTTCCACTTAGTAAATGGCACCTCTGTCCACTCAGTTGCTTAAATGAAAATCTCAGTGTTTTCCTTGATTCTTTCCTGTTATCTTTCTCTCTCATCTTGTTCATCATCAAGTACTAAAATTCCACATTTAAAAAGATATTCCTAAAAGGGTCCAGTTCCCACCTAAGCTCGGATCTTTCCCAAAGATTGGTACAATGACATTCTAACGGTCCTCTTTTTCTAATCTTGCTGCCTATGTTTCAGTCTTTCCCAGCAGCCAAAATGATATTGTTAAGAAAAAACATCAGACCATGCCTCTGCCTTACTTAAAAGATCCCCAAATGCCCATATCCACTTTGGAATAAAAACCAACTTTTTTTCTTTGTCTTTCAAAGGCCTACATTACCTAGTCTTTACCTACCCCTCTGACCCATGGACTCAGACTCGCCATACTGCTCACCTCTTACTCCTTGCACTCCAGACCTATTCAATACTGTAACCACTAGCCACATGTGGCTATTTCAGCTTCATTTCAAGTCCATTAAACTTAAATAAAATTAAAAACTCAGTTCCCTATTTTCTCTAGATACATTCCAAGTATCTAACAAGCATTAGCAGTTAGTAACTGCTATATTAGACAACTCAGAGATTTCTGTAATTACAGACAATTCTATCAGAAAATGCTACCCTAAACAAACTAGCCCCCCCCTTCAATATGCCATATGTAGTCTCACAACAAATTCTTTTCCTTGCTCTTCCTTCTGTACAGATTGCTCTATCCCATTCTGTCTAGTTCCTCTTCACTTATAGCTCAGTGTAAATGTCATTTCTATAGTCTGAATATTTGTATCCCTAACATTCAGATGTCAAGCCCTTATTTTCAATGTGATGGTATTTGGAGACAGGCCCTTTGGGAGATATTTAGGTCATGGGAGGAGAGAAATAGTCAACTCTCTTACTATATCTAGAAGGCACCTGATCACATATCTTTTCTTATTCTGTAAATATTTTCTGTGAATATTTTAATTGTATTTTAAATCATCATCATATTATACTGTTTTACAGTTCATGAAGTAAAAGTTTCAAAAGCAAATTTAATTACATTAGACAAAATTTTGCTATAAAGAAACTAAGCTAGTCATTAAATTGGAATTTAGGGACACATCTACATGAGGATACCAAACTAGCCGTAACCTAACTGATTGGTAAGCAATTGACTAGATCAAATTAAAACAGTCTAGACCCTTACATTATTCTGCTGTAGCATCTCAGGTCACATAGAGACAGCCAAAAAGTCAGGTGAAAACAACCCTGATGATAATTCCAGTTAGAACTTTCTAAGTATGGAAACCATACCTTTGTTGAAAGAGAGCAGGTTTACACAGCTAGGCTTTAATGTATCTGGTCTTCTTTGGAGACAGTTCTACTTAAGAGAAATAAATTCTCCAAGGAACCTACTTAGTGGGGCATCCATGTCACAGTCCTCAAAGGGTCCAATCTGAGGAGACTTCTCTTAGTTCATTCATATGAAGATTTTCTGAAGCAGTTGTAAGCCAGGGTTTTATCCTATTCATCTTTATATCTTCCCCAGGACCTACAACATTACTTTGAATATTAGATGAGCAACAAACATTTAAGAAATCAATATTTAAAAGGCAAATGAAACAAAATAGCATACAATTGTCTTTTTAGAGGAAGTTATATAACTTCAGTGAAACTTCTGGCCATTCATAAGGCTTCTCTCAATTTTTCATATTCCCCTTAGGCACTCAGGAAAGAGGCTCAGACTATTTTCAGAAAGAAATGTGGGTGGCATCCTCAAATTCAGTATCTTGAAATTAGAACATAGTGAGGAGATAAGAATTATCTTCATATCCAAACTGCTGAATAAGAACAAGCTCCAAAACAGAGAAAGGCCCACGCTGCCAAAGGAAGCTTGTTACTAGAGCATTGTAATACTTGAGATTTACTGCTTATTAAAAGGCAAAAGGCCATTACTTCTCCGCAGAACAAATTTTGTGAACAGAGATGAACCTAGGAAGCTTTTAGCCCATTTCCTGTATCATAAACAAAGAGTTCCATACACAGCAACTCTATGAGATGTAAAGAGGAGTATATTATATGATCCTTATTGGATTACTCAAAGCCTCAGAGAAGCTCCTTTCACAAGTGATATAAATCAAAGCTAACTGCTTCCACAGAAAAGCAATCAAGTTTTTAAGAGAATATCTTTGTTCCTGAGGTTGCACAGTAAGATTTAGATGCTTCTATTAAGATTTTTGCTATAGGGCAAATTTAAGTAATTGTAAAAATCCGGCCTGAAAAAACACCTGGACAGACACCCAAGGGAATTAAATCTTTCATTTTCAAGTTTTGGATACTTTACAGACGTATTTCCCCATCTACTTTCTGAGACACGCATACACACACACACACACACACACACACACACACACACACACACACCTTCTCTTGAACATAGCAAATTAGTATATTAAATAGAATGAGTTATATAATTTTTCACATTTTATGTGCTTCTAGAAATAAAGAAACCCGAAAAGAGTTTACATTTTGAAAAAAATTGAACCAAAAGAAAATGTATCTTTGGGAGTATTGGGGAAGATGTTTACAAAATGTGAAATCATTCCTCCTCTAGCAACTCTTAATTAGTCAAAATGGAATTCCACAAGCTTTCTGAGACTTACTGAGAGATGTCTTTAAAATGAGGTCGAACAATAGTGACATCCTGGCTAAAAATAATTTTCTGCAAGGTGTAAATATCCTCAGCGGGTCCATAGAAGGCTTTCATTTTCCTGTCTATCACTGCCTTGTGGTCAAATATATAACAGTGCTCTAGATTTAAAAACATATGCAAATCTTATACTTTTTTGAAGCTGACTTTTGTCATTCAGAATACTAACAATCATTTTCTAGAACTGCAAGTTAGAAGAACTGACTTTTATTTGTTGCTTATTTGAGAATTTGAGCAAATCAAAAATCTTCCAAATTTTGACTTTTTCAGAAAATATATCTGAAAAATCAAATATGAATTTCCCCTTTAGGAAGTCTCCAAGAATGAATTATCATCCAGTTGAAAAGTATTTATTGACTAGTACTTCTGTGCCTGTGACTATGCTAGATTATGAAAAATACAAAATAACCACAAGCCATAGTTTATGGCATCAAGGAGCCTGTGGTTTAGCAGACTACAATAACACATGAAAATATGAGAATAACACAAGAGAATACATATGTGTTAAATTCTATGGCAAGAATATAGGTGTTCTAAGAATTCAGAGACATGGTAAATTAATAGAATTCCTCAGGGTTGGAGAATTTGTGAAGAAAGTGGTTCTTAAGTTGGCAGAGGGATTTAGATTTCATGTGATAAATCGTTCAAAGTAATCGTAGGTTTTTGAGGAGGAAATGACAGATGGAACGAACACTGGTGGAACATTTACATAGTATCAGTATGCAGGAAGTCTTAGATGATAGAAAAGGGTATGCTAACTAGAAGCTTAACACCACACCTGAGGAACAATATAATAAAGGCCTGGGCTATAAGGTAGGTTGTAGGAATAGAGAATTAACATTTGGAAGGAAAATGATAGGTTTTCACAATTAAATGGAAACAGTAGAGAGTGCTTATTACTTAGAATGTATATTACAAGTTAATAACCAGGCATCCATAAAACATAATAACTCTTCTAGTTTGTATTCCTCTGAAAGCACTCTCCTGAGATAAGCGCATGGATATAACTGGGGGAAAATTCCCAGGAAGGTAAAATGAGGAAGTGGGAAGATAGTGACATGGAAAAGATAAAAGTTAGTAAAGGGTCCCTTTAATGGGCTGAATGAGTATTGGGCTGAATCCCACGGGGGAACTTCAAAGACACCATGACTGACATGTTTCAGAATTGCCCCACCAGAAGCTGTGAAGGCTAGTGAATTCATCCACTGATTTCTATACCATTGGTAGACGGTTGCTCCTAATGGCATCATTTGCCCCATACTTCTGAGGTGGATCCATCTAGGGATTGATCAGCCTATTGCATCCTGGAGAAAGCCCTGAGCAGAAAAGCAGAGGGACTCAGTGGTGCAGGCCTGAAATGCAATACTAGCAATAGCACTTTATATCCACAGTGCACTGAAACCAAGTGGGAACACAGAATGTCACACATGAGCATCTGCTATAATCACACATTTACTCAAACTCCTCAAACAAGGGTAACAAATGGAAAGATGCCACAGAGAAAAATGGAACTTAGTAATTTCATAACTCAGGTTCTGGCTCAGAGGTCTTTGGGCAGGAATTCACTTTTATCCTCTGTGAGACTTTAAATAAGTTACTTCCTCTAAACCTCCTCAGTTCTTATCTAACTTGTATCAATGTTAGGAAAATTCAGTGAGTTAATGTATGTAAATTAAATAGACTAGTACAAGAAAAGATCCTCTAAAATATTGTCTTAGAAATAGTTTTTAATTGGAATTCCTAGGAAATGTGCACCAAAATAGTCAAATTTGTAGCAGTTTTCAATATAGGGTATACATTGAAATTAGCATTTTGGTATGCTTTTTATTCCAGTGACAGGATTGTTGATGGCCCCAAGTAAGTAACTGAGTAAAGTTCTGAGATAATACTAGCAAAGAATGTGTTTAGTACCTGAATATCCAATTGAAATCTTCACTTTTGTCAAGTAATAGTAAAGAACACTCCACAGCCACTGTTTCCCATCTCTGGTCTTTGACAAATGCTCTGGTTTCTCTGTAGTACATCACAGGCAGTGAAACTGTGCTCTTCCAAGACCTAGCATCACCAACCAGGAGAGTGTTTACTCTCCAATCACACTCAGTTCTCCTGAGGTGAGTTCTCTGACTTTTAGACTTGACAGAGAACTACCGTTTATTCCAGGTATGACAATGCATATTATTGGTTTCCATCATACACTCCAACCTGTAGCAAATAGTACTAAGGGAACCAATTTTAAAGACAGCTAAAGATCAACTAAAAAGCAGTCTGCTTGCATGATCATGGTCAATGTCCACCTCCTTCTTTATTAATTATGAGTTGCTAAGTCAGTGATTCTCTGGAGATACTACAAGTAGTTCAACTGCAGTAAATATTTATAGGCACATAAAATAATAGGTTCAGACCCATACTATATTAGGTCCAGAAATGACTTAAGACTTCTAGACTTGTTGTTATAAAAGGAAGAAATAGAGATCCAAACATACAAAATTATTTACCTAGAGCCACACACTGATCCAGAACCAGACAGACCATACAGAACTCATTCTCTTTCTTCTTCCACCCTCCAAAGCCTCCTCTCCCAAGCTGAACCATAAATTTCGGCAGAGTACTGATAATTAAGAAAAGCTAGATTGAACAAGGCTAACAGAAAGGCCATAAGAATAATAATAATGCCAATGTTAATGTTAAGAATAGTCATAACTTCGTAAGTTTCAAGTTATGACTAAGCTCTGAATATTAACAGAAGAAACAGATATTTCATATTTTCGTTCCACAAGTACTCTTCATGTGCCCATTATGTCTGGTGCTGCGATATAAAGCAGTAAATAAGAAAGTTATGGTCTCTAAAATCTATTTGAATTATTTTATTTACATAATGGTATAATATTATAAGTTCATGGCCTTATGAATGAGAATGTGAACAGACAAATCTCATCAGATTCCAAACTGAGTGCTCCAAAGTGCCTGCTACTTAGGCTTTTTAGGAAAACCTGCATAGTCATGCAATACAGAAAAACTGATAAGATAATCTTTACAATGTTAAAACTTACAGTATGAGCTCTCCTAAATTTGTTTTATACTGGTTATACAGAACTACAATAAGTCTAACAACATTTGGATTTATGGTCCTTTACAAGTGATATATTTTTAAAATTGCTCATCGTTATTTTTAATATTATTTAACCCTGTGCAAGTAGAAGAAACTTTTCTTTGATGAAATTAAAATATAAAATGAAACATACCTAACAGGGTTCTAAATATATGTAGTGTCAGGAGGCTTTTAACTTCAAATCAATTATCAGTGTTTAAATGAGCTCTTTTTCATTAACTGGTCATTTTTCAAGATTATATATGAAGTTGTAGAAAGTTATTACAAGAATTTTCTTTCCTTACGGGCATTAAGGATTGCAGGAAAAAAGACTGTGATGACTAATTTTGTCTTTCCTGACGAATTTCTTTTAAGACAGCAACAGTCTAGGAATCACTCATAATAGAAAAAAGAATAGTCTTTTTCTTCTTTATTTCACTCATAATTATTTTGCCTTTTTGCATAATTGACAAGTTGTTTTTAAAATGTATATGGAAATGAAAAGGACCTAGAGGGAAAAAAATCAGTCTTGAAAAATAATAAGTTGGAGGATTTACACAACCTGATTTCAATACTTACTAAAACAAAGCTATAGTAATCAAATCAGTGCAGTACTGGCCTAAGGGTAGATAGACAAACAGATAAAAGGAACCAAATACAAATTCTAGAAATAGACCTACACTTAAGGAAACTACTTGATTTTTAACAAATGTGCCAAGGCAATTTAATAGAGAAGGAAAGCTTTTTTGACAAATAGTGTGGGACAAAATGTGAAATGACTCCATCTCACATGATTTATTAATTCAATGGAAAGTATAGGTATAATTATAAAAGCTAAACCTCTAATACCTCTGGGAAGAAAACAAAAGAAAATATCTTCACAACCTTAGCTATACAAAGTTTTTTAATACAAAGCACGGAAAATATTAACCGTAAAAGGAAACAGTTGATAGAATTAACTGTACCAAATTTAAAATCTTTGTTCATCAAAGTATATAGCAAGTCACAGATTAGGAAAGCTATGTGGAAAAGGGCTCTTATTCAGGCTATATAATGAATTTCAACAAAACTTAAAGACAAAAGAAGCCATTATAAACATGGATAATGCATCAATAAATCTTCAGCCTGCCTTGGCATCCCGGTTGAAAAAAAAAATGGATAAAAGACTTAAACAGACACTTTACAGTCCAATAAGCAGCCAGTAAAACCTCAACATTATTAGACATCAGAGAAACGCAAATTTCAGCTACAGAAAGATGCTCCTATATACTCACTAGAATGGCTTTTAAAATATTGAGAATGCCAAATGAAGAGGAAATGGAACTCTTATATATTGTTGGTAGACATGAAAAGTGGTGCAACCATATTAG
The DNA here is from genome assembly GCA_004024745.2 of Catagonus wagneri. Lineage (NCBI taxonomy): Eukaryota > Metazoa > Chordata > Mammalia > Artiodactyla > Tayassuidae > Catagonus > Catagonus wagneri. Next base: position 26,885,272 of record PVHT020004020.1, read on the forward strand.
AAAACTATTTGGAAGCTTTAATGCAACTGGACTATGACCCGTTAATTTCACTCCTATTATTCTACCCCAAAGAAATAAAGCTAATATTCATAACCAGCAAGACACAGAAAAGAATGATCATAGCAATTTCATCCATAAAAACCAAAGATTTTTTTAATGTCCATTCCCAAAGAAATTGTGGAGTATTAAGACAATGGATACAACTCAGCAATAACAGTATTCACAACCACTGGCTGAAGCCAGACACGAAAGAGTATATACAATATAGTTCCATTATATAACATTTTAGAACTGATAACTAAAATGTTGTGATAAAAATCAAAACAGAAATTGCTTATTTGGGATGGGGCTGGGGATTAACTAGTAAGGAGACATAAGGATATTCTTGGGTGATAAAAACATTCTTTACCTTGGTAGAAATGTGGCTTCCATGGATGTCTGCATTTGCCAAAACTCATATTGTAAACTTGATATCTGTGCATTTAGCTTTATGTCCCAACTAAAAAGTGTAAAAGAGGAAAAAACAAACCCTGATGAATATTTGAGATTTAATTTGAATAGCTCACTTCTTTTGAACATATATTAAACAAAGAAAAAAATAATAAATTTGTATTCTGCCTGTCTTCCTCTCTGAATGTGAAATGTAATTGGTCCTTCATTGTTATTCAGTGATCTGCCTCTTAGACCAGAAACTCCTGAGAAGAGCTCTAAATGTTCTTAGCTCCTTCTATATTTAATGAAACAAACATAGCCTGTTATCAGGTGAAATATGTTTGAATTTGTTTTTAGCCAAACATGTCCTAATTTTCACATTATGTTGTAATGCTAAACAAAAATTTCATCCTCAAGCTAAATTTGAGGCCAAGAAAATAGATTGTAATAACTTAAAATATGATTTGTATTCTTCTGAACTTCTTTGTTTTTCTGTTCATTAGGGGTACCTTAAACACTGACTACATTTACTTACGAGCATCTTTTGTTTTCCAAATGTTTCTTCATATTCCTTACAAAAAAATTTAGCTAATTGTGATTTCAAGTTCAGCATATTTGGACACACAGATGTAATTTAAGTTATGTTTGGAGGTTCCCATGATTATCTATTCAGAAAAGCTATTTTCAGCCTGCTATTTTATGGGCTTTCATTCCTAAAGTCAGAGACCATTTGTTCATTCAATGCTACTTTCTATTTCGTATTCTAAGGTGTGTGAGGCTGGTGATGAGACCTTTTAATATAGAACTAAGATTTCTCAGTCTGTATAACAGGAACAAATTAGGGCATTCATCTAAAAAAAGCAAAGTACTTGAATAGTGCAATCTCTGATGAAGAATGGGCAAAAATGGTACTTGAGTCCCTTAAATTAGAGCATTAGTTCTTGTCCTTGGAAGGAAAAAAAAAAATCAGAACATTAGACTGAACTAAATTGAACAGAGAAGCCAGTAGTGAAGAATAAACTGGAAGGTGCTCAAATCAGGAGAGTGAAGGTGAATGCTGAGAACATAACAAGTTTCAAAGGTAGGATGCTTAATACCCAGGGATCTAAATCACATGACATACTATATTCAGTTGTGCCCAATCTAAGCTTCACAGCTTCTCAAGATAGAAAAACAGCGTTCTCAGTTCAGGCTGCAGATACCCAAGAGAAACTGTTGATGTCAGATGTAAAAGTGAGAATCAGGGCCAAGACCTCAAACAAAATGAAGTAAAAAGTGAGAAAATTATCTAGATAATTCAACTTAAAAAAGGAGATTTTGCATGAAGTATCCATAAATTCAGGCCAAGGAATATTTTTGGCTTATGATTTCGAGAAAAAAGGAGCTATCAACTTTTCCTCTATGAAATGAAGCAGATAAGAGAATTTGTGAGTCCCTTCTAATTATTAGAATCTATGTTTATTGCCTTAATTATCTGAATATTTCAAGCAAGGATGTTTGGGACTCAGAATATTCAAATAATTACTATAATTTTTCATTTAATTTTACATGTATGGACACGATGGTGATTTGTATTCTATCTGGGAGCTCTTTAAGTTCGGTGGGAATTCCCCCAATGAACATACTCAGGAAACCCAAGGCTTTGACACATTTACAAGGGAGAACACAAAATTTGAGGGCTATATATTTTCTGTATAATCAAGTGTTAAGAGTTTTGATGCCAATATTTTGAATTTAAAATTCAAACATTCCTGCTTTTTAAAATATTTGTTAACTTATATTTTGAATATCAAGTAGTTTGTTTAAAAAGATAAGCAATAGAAAATTTCCATTTATGAGTGAAATTAAGGCTTTCTTTAATAATTAAGAGAATTATGTGTCTCAGATCCAAAACTAAAAAACATAGAAGCATAAATATTATGAGTACATATCTATTAAGAATAATTTTATATTCAGAACCACATAAATCCAGCTTAAATATAGAAAATACACAAATCCAAGAAAAGAGGTATCTTAAATACTTTTTTAAACCAAGTGCTTATTGATTAGTACTTTTAAATGCATTTCTTTTGTAAAGTCAGAAAATCAAATCATAATAAAGTCTCAATAAGATCGCTATGTAATTACAAGTAGTTCAGAGGGATGCTAGAGGTATCTTTCAGTTACCAAGGGAAATTTTTTAAAAGCATAGATCCAACTTTATTCTTCTGTGAACCTCCCACAGCACCTTCCTTTTAGGTCCTGCTCAATAAATGACTCCTTATCCTAATAAAGGATGGAGCATATTCCCACTAGGAAGATAAGACACTTGGCAGGTTGTTCAAACATACTCTCCAAAGAATAACTTAAAGTTCAACTTAAAGATTTAGATATGAGGGTCTTGCCCATATGTTCCAAATCAAGATTTTCAGAAAAGCCAGGAAAAATGTTTAACAAGCAACCTATGTGATTTTTATGATCAGGCAGGTTGGTAAATAGTACAATGTGAAATTAAACTGGGAGCATCACAGCAAGAAGAGAGGGGTCTCCAAAATTCCAACTTAACATTTTATTTTATTTTATTTTATTTTTTGTCTTTTTGCCTTATCTGGGGCCCTACCCACGGGATACGGAGGTTCCCAGGCTAGGGGTCTAACCGGAGCTGTAGCTGCCGGCCTTTGTCACAGCCACTGCAACGCGGGATCTAAGCCGCTTCTGCACCTACACCACAGCTCACGGCAACGCCGGATCCTTAACCCACTGAGCAAGGCCAGGGATCAAACCCACAACCTCATGGTTCCTAGTCGGATTTGTTAACCACTGAGCCACGACGGGAACTCCCCAACTTAACATTTTAAGGTCTCCATAATTTGGCCCTAGCTTAACCTTCCAATATTATCCCCCTTAATTCTAAAAAAAATTTTGTTGCAGTCAGGCTGGTCTACTCACAGAAAGTATAGTGAATGAAAAGAATATGACATTACCATAAATATACTTGGTTTTGAATCCTGGCTTATATCAATAATAGCTTTGTGATTCTGGTGTCATTAGTAACCTAGCTTGTTTCTACACACATGGGTTTGGCTATAATTAATAGCTAGGACATCCACCCTGCACTTGACACTATAACTAGGAGAAAAATGCCCTGGCTTTTACTGCAAAGAAGACAACTAATCAAGACTTGCCCTGCTGCCTGAAGACAAGAAAAATGCTGACACTCCTTCCACTTCACTTCTTCTTCCTGGTGGGAGGCATAATTATGTCACATGCTTACGTTAATCAGCGCTTACTTTGCTACTGGTCATGCTAAGTGACAGCCTTCTAGTTTTGCAGAAACTGTAAATGTGACTCAAATAAAAAAGTCATTATTATCTCCTAATTCTATAGAGACATGTCACTGCAGCACCAATTTCTAATTTCCTATACTTGGCACCATTCATATGTCTGGATGCCAGACTCATGATGACCATGCAACTGTGATATAAGAAGCATTAACTACTCCGAGAAACAAAAAATCCTCAAGGCCACAGCTAGTGTCATATATTCACATGATGCATACATGTCTCATGCAATATTTCATGCTTTAAATTGTGTGCCCTCTTATTTAAGTGTCACAAAATTGGGATTACTACATTTGGCTATGAAAAGGAAAATAACCCACATGGCCCTGAAGAAGAAACACGGTACTGAAACCAGTGCCTAATCACATACCAACCAGGCAGGAGTTAAGGAAAACAATTTATTTCAAAAGATAACCAACCTTTTGCAAGTCATAAGCACATATGCTTGAGCAAAAAAAAAAAATAATAATAATTGAACCTCACTGTGATTCAGTAAAATAGGAATAATAACACTAACATGGTGGTGCTTTTGAATACAGTGCCTGGCAAAGACATCAGCACATAATAGGAAATCTGTAATTGTTAGTTCCTTTCCTTCTTTCTTTATCATACATGTAATATGCCCTGCCCATTTCTCATTTTTGAAGATTTGCTCATATTAAGCCCATCCATCCTGCTAAACCTACTGCCATCATGCTAAGCCTACTGCCATCAAGCTCATTCAAATCAATCCAGCTTTCAAGAACCAATTAAATCCCATAAGATGAGGTTCTGCCTTTGTTCATTCACTTTGGGCCACAAGAATCTTTCAATATTCTAGAATTCGTATCATGTCATTGTTAGAAGAAAATTAGACTCTGTAATAAAATCTTGATATAAATTTCTATCTAACATATTACATATGTACATTTATTCTACCCAATGAGCTTGTAAAGAGTCAATGTCATATGCTTTTGTATATCTCCCCAATGCAAGGACTGTGAGACATAGCAAGGAAAATAAAATAACTCCTATCCACCCCATTCTTACTAGGACTGGAAATGTAGTTGGAAAAGAGGAACTTTATATCCAACTGAGATATTGCCTTGTGAATCTACTAAAGGGTAGATCTAAATTCACCAGAGACATTGTCTACACTGAAAACATTACACTGTGCTTTTAAAAGTTAGCACTTGCCTGCTTGTGGGAATGGAGTAGAGGTTGATATAACCTTCAGTAGGGAAATGAAGCAGCACATAGCAAAAGTCTTATCTGTGAACATCTCCTTTGTTCTAGCAATTCCATTTCTCAAAATTTGCCATGAAGAATGACAGCTGTGTTTAAAAACAATGTCCATGATATTTTGTTTAAAATGGAAAAAATATGGAAAGAGCCTAAAATATTCTCGATATGAAATTCATTAAATGAAATACCATGCCTCCATTTAAAATAATGTCAAGAAAGAAATACCTAATGACATTTTAAAAGCATTTATACTATCTTATTAGTATGCGATGTAAGTTACATAAAAATATCATATAATGTACTTTTTTGCAAAAATATAAATTTATGCCAGTTCATAGAAATAGATGAAATGGCTCTATAGAGATGATAACCCCTAGTTTGAGGAATTGTGGATGGAAATTTTCTTCTTTGTGATATTCCAAATATTCCAAATTCTGTAATGTTTTACTTTTTACATTGTTACCAAGATATCTTAAAAGTAAATTTTAACAAAGAAAATATAAGTGAACCATAGAAGTTAAGCCTTTTTATGTCTCTGCTTCCAAAGTTCTATTATTAACAATAATATTCGGCATGATCAAACAATGAAATAAAATTCATACAATTCAGATACTGAGCTGATTTAAATGTAATTTTAAAATATTTTTTAAAAATGGCACTAATCTCCTTTAATAGGACAGTTTAACACGTCTAGAAAAAGTGACAGAAAAGAAGAAAAATTTAAATATAAATCAAGAAATATATAAAGATTTGCCAAAAGAAGAGCATAGCATTTCTCCATCTGAACTATTACATAGGAAATTAAAGACTGAGGATTCTCACATGGGAACTGATTTAAGATAATAGAAAGTCACAGCATTATCAACACCCTTTCCCTGTATTTTATGATACTTTTGGTCTTATAGACTAGATAGATAAATGTCAAAGTAAATAGAAGAGGATAGTTTGATAGAAATTATATTGAAATCTGTGTTATGTTAGTATTTCACATGAATTCAAATTAACACACAAATGAAGCTAAAGAGTATAACTAGTAGAAATATGTGTTTTCTTTCTGTATTACCTATTTGTGTGGTCTGTACTTCATGGATGTGCAGTCAATTCTAAAAATTGACTTTGTGCACACAATGTCTACCTTTTTTGTAGGGGAAAATGGTACAGACAACAGTTCTATGAATATCTGAGCTCATTCTAGCAAGATTCTGAAGGGCACCAAAGGGATCCAAGAAGAATCCAAACATTCTTATCTGAGGCATTAACCAAGGACAGGTACACTCTTCCAAAATCAAGAATAAATTAATAGAAATCAAATCCATACACAGCTGAGTAAAAATGTTTATAACAAACAAAAAGCAAAGAAAAAAAGTAAAAAAAATATAGCACTAAGAAAAGAAAAAAATCTGTTTTGGGAATATATTTACTAAGGATGCAAACTTCAGATAGTATCTGTTCATGTGCTCCTTTAAATTCAAGAAACTATTTGCCCTGTAAAACAAAAACTAACTATAAAATATAAGAAGACAACAGCCTGAAAGGAAAGGAGAATTTTTTTTTTAATTTTAAAAAAGCTGAATCAAATGTAACAAGAATATAAGGAAGCTAACGGTGCCAAAGCAGAATTAAAAATTACAAAGGTATTGAAAAAAACTACACTAAGATAGAAGAAAATTTAAGAAAATTTAAGAATGTAAGAGAAACCTGCTTAATTTATCAGTTATATTCCATGTGCCAGACATTATATGACTTCTCTATGTTAGTTTGTGAATTTTGACAACTTTATAAAGGAAATACTGTTCTGTCCAATAATAAATGAGAAAACCAAGGCTCAGAAAAAAACAATGCCACAGCATGCAGTAGGTTGGAACTGATGAGTTTTTCTTTCTACTAAATATATAGAAATGCTTAATAGAAAACAAACTTTTGAAAGAAATAAAGTTAAATACTGAGGATTCAAAAATAAAGATAAAAATAAGGCAAAAAATGCACTTTGCAGTGATGCTACAGGAGTCAGGCCAACTGTTCACACAGAATAATGCTGAGCGTAGGCAACCTGAGCTCCAACATCCATCCAGTCAGAGGTGGGGGATATAGGTTCTGGAAGAGTGTATGCAGGCGCTGCAATTAAGTTTCATAAATAGAGCCTAGTTCACGTATCCAGGTTTGAAAATGGCCAGGTAGCTCACAAAACCACTTAAGGAAAGAAAAAAAAATCTGCAAGAACTATAATAACGCACACATAGTTCAAATATGACTGTGGAATATCAACTTAAACTATCTTTGTTCTGGAACCCCGACCTAAGAAATTAAGGTACAAACTAAACAAGGACTTTTGAATCCCATACATCTCTACCAGTATCCAATATAAAACTACCTGTGAAATCACTCTTAATACTCAAGTCTCACCAAACAACTCTAGACTGTTTCCAGAAAAAATAAAAGAATGCCCAGTTATCCATGAATTTTGGATAAACAGTGGATGAATATATACCATGTATTGAATTTGAAGAAACTACACTAAGATGAAAGAAAAATTTACATGAGGCATACTTATACAAAAAAAAAAAGGAATCATTGTTTATCTGAAATTCAAAATTTACCCTAGCGTTCTGTATACTATTTGCTAAATCTGGCAAGCCTGACAAAGGTGAGAAATATTTTTCTGATGATAAGTGCACATATACACATACACAGAGAGGAACAGAAAGAGAAACAAACCACAATAGAGAAAACACAGGTTACTAGTGTTAAAAATGAATGAATAAAAATGACATGTTATAAATAATTTCATGCAAATAAAATTAAAAACCTAGATGAAAATTATGCCTGGAATGTAAAGTTGGTTCAACATTTGAAAATCAATGTAATTCTCCATTATTTAAAAGAACAAAGAAAACCAATCATACCATCGTCTCCATAGAAGCAGAAAAGCATTTGACATATTTAAAACCTATTAGCTAGAGTTTGCTTCATAAAAAAATATTGATATCCTGACATTTCCCTCCTGTGTTTGGGCACAAAACAAAGATATCTGTTCTCACCCCATCTATTTAATATTGTAATGGAGGTCATAGTCATTGTAATAAGGCAACAAAAAGAAATAAAAACACAGTAGGAAAAATTATAGCTGCCTTTCTTTACGGACAATATGTGTAGATTTTTTTTTTGTCTATTGGGATTGTCAGTTTGTAACTGAAACATAACTAGGCTATTATAATTAATACACAACATTAACGTATTATTTAGACATACGGAAATAACTGTGAGAAAAACTAAGAATAAAAATGGCCAAACTGATTTTGTTAGAAGATTGAGATCTGGGAACAAAAGAGGTCGAAGAATGGATTTTGTTTTTGATTCTGTGCTGTTATGTATCTGCTGATTATTAACATTTTCTTTCACTAGGATACAGTCATCTATAGGTCACTCCTATTTCCACTCATCTTGTGAGCAAGGCTCCAGTTGATCTTTGTTTCAAACTGTCTTGTAAAAGATGTTTGTATAGCAAATAGCTTTGGAATATAGAGATAGTGTCTCCCCTAAACATATGAAGGGCTAGTTTGCTTATAGCCTTGGAATATATGGCTCCTTTCACAGCAAAGGGCAGCCCATTTACTGCCCATTAGAGAAGAGCCATATTCTCTAAGCTCAGATTTGTTTTCCTGTAATGAAACCAACTGCATAAACAGGTATCATCTCCCTCTCTTTGTATTGCCCTATGGGCATTAAGGATCAAATATCTGGCACAAAAACAATGCCGATATCTAGGCTTCTGCCATTGCTATGAAACATATAGTGTCCTCATCTCTGACTCAGGGGTCTTGGGTCTTCTGCCATTATCAATCCAGCTATGGTGGGTTAACTTGTTAGCTTGTAAATAAGGTAAAATATCAGGCTATTCATTGTCTTTTATATGCTTATAACACAATGAATATTTTATATATTTTAAGCCAAAAAGTTAAAATGTTAGTATTTATCTATCTCAGTTTGTAGAAAGAAGACTTCCTATGGATAAAAAAGGGGGGGGAGATAAATTTAAATTGATGGTTAATATTTTTACTTTATTTTATCAAATACAGTCAACAGAATTAAGAAACTTGAGACTATGGGAGAGGAAAAAAGCTTTCCTCAATCTTCTTAGGGTCCCTGGTTGGGTCTGAAAATTAAACAAAGACAGATTAACAGAAGAAAAACATATAAATCTATTCTCTGCAAGTTTTACATGACATAGGTTCTTTCATAAGAAAATGAAGACCCAAAGAAACAGACCAAAGAAACTCTTTGTGTTAGGTTTGATGAATAGTAGGCAGTTTTACAGAAATATGACAACTTAATATGAGGTAAAAGGAATAAACTGGGGGAAACTCTCATTTGAGGTTTTCAGGAGAGAATGGTAAGGGAAAGGCCAAAGTGACCTTCTTGCTTCTGCCATTTTTTTTCAAACTCCTTCAGCTTAAAATATTCGATATGCCAAGCTGCCGTTTTGGGAGGTAGCACATCCTGAGCTCCATCATGACAAACTTGGGAGAAAAAAGATTTGTATTTTTTATAGCACTTATTTAATATTTCAAGAGAACTTTTATGTATAGTTTTTAAGAAGATAAATAAAACCCATTAGAACAAAAGAGGAAATACTTTCTTTTACCATGTGAAAAATATTAACCTAATTAATAAGGAATTAATTCCCATTTAAAATTACTGAGATAGTTTCCTTATATTTCATTTTAAAAAGGAAAAAACTAAAATAAATGAATCACTTTTGGTAAGGGAATAGAAAAATAGTCCCTGGCATTGCTGAAAATAAGTTATTTAGAACATTTTGGAAGTAAAATATTTATTGAAGTCTTAAAAAATATTTTACCTTTTTACTTAATGATTCCAATTTTGGAAATCATGTAAAAGAAATATCAAGAAATGAACACATATTTATCTGAAAAGATCTGAGAACTAAAAATATTAATTATAACAGTTCAAATTTGGAAGTATCCTTAATGTTCAACAACAGAGCATTTATTAAGGAATAAGCTGTAGTCACACAACTATGTCTGCTTTAGCCATTAAAAATTATCCTACAAACTAATATTTTAATGAAGTTATATATGTAAGTGAAAAAGAATTTTAAATACTATTTGTATATGCAGAATGATTTCATTTGTCATATATACAGATGTAGACAAAGTTTGCAAAGCTGTACATACTGAGTTGTATGTATAACTCTCACAGGAGGATTTTTATTTTGTCTTTCTAGGGCCGCACCTATAGCATATGGAGGTTCCCAGGCTAGGGGTCTAATCGGAGCCGTAGCTGCCGGCCCAAGCCACAGCCACAGCAACGCCAGATTCAAACCGCGTCTGTGACCTACACCACAGCTCACGGCAATGCCGGATTCTTAACCCACTGAGCAAGGCCAGGGATAGAACCCACAACAACCTCATTGTTCCTAGTCAGATTCATTTCCGCTGTGCCACAATGGGAATTCCCACAGGAGGATTTTATAACATGTCTCCTTGAGAATGGTGGAGAAAAGAGCAAAGTGACCTTATTTTTGGAGTTTGTGATAAGACTTACTCTCTTTTTTTCACTTACGTGTATTTTTTGATTTATCTAAAATCAATATCTATTGCTTTCATTATAAAAAAATATTTTATTTTTAAAATCAAAATGGAAATATGTTCATTCCTTTGAGAATGTATTCTAAAAAGTCAATAAAAGAGTTCCCATTGTAGCTCAGCAGGTGAAGAACCCAACATGGTGTCCATGAAGATGCAGATTCAATCCCTGGCCTCACTCAATGGGTTAAGGATCCAACATTGCCACAAACTGTGACATGGGATGCCGATGCGACTAGGATGTGGTGTTACTGTGGCTGTGGCATAAGTCTGCAACTGCAGCTCCAATTTGACCCCTAACCCAGAAACTTCCAGGTGTGGCAGTGGAAAGGAAAGGAAAGGAAAGGAAAGGAAAGGAAAGGAAAGGAAAGGAAAGGAAAGGAAAGGAAGATTGAATAAATAAATAAATAAATAAATAAATAAATAAATAAATAGTTATGTAGCCCCCAATTAAAAAAAAAAATCAATAAGAGGTGTGCCCTCTAATTTAAACGCATGTAAGATTCACCAGTATTTAATCTATCTAACATAGAGGGCTGATCAAATTGTGTAACAATCTCCTAATGAAATCACAGACATTAGGTATCATATAGTAGAAAAATAACATTATGTGGAAATCTGTTAATGACATCAAGTAATAGAAAATTAAAAGTACTCTTACTCTTATGGAGTAAGAACCACCTATATTTTTAATCTGCAACAACAAAAAGACTAGAGGGAAATATATTGAATATGCATAACAATTTTCTATGGATTCTATGGATTATAACAGGTTATAAGAACTTTTTGATTTCTTTGATTTTGTTTTCCATATTTTCTACAATGATCCTGTTTCAGTTTATACTGTAGCAATGCAACCTATTAAAAGCCCAGTCCTGCAATAAAAAGGATCAGAATCAAGGGCATGTAAGTGATGAGAAAAACTAGATGATAGGTAGTGGGAAATGTTAAGGAGAAATTATAAGACTCCTTAATCTATTGGACTGAAGAAAGTTTTGCTTTATTTTTTAGTTTTTTTTTTTTTTTAACAACTAGATGGATCGCTAAATGGGCAGGGAAAATGTACAGAGTGCATGTGGTAAAGTCTTAGAACTCTGCATTTAAAAGTCAGTAACATATTGGAATGAGTTAAAATCACTGAGTGAATGAAATTACCTAGTGATAATGTAGCTAAGAAAATAAGAAAGCCTAGAAGAGAGTCCCAAAGACTCCTAAGCAGTTACCAGGTAGTTTGCAGCTGAAGAAGGTTAACTTTGAAATCAGACAGATCTAGACACTCACCACCTCTGTGGTGTTTGGTAAGTTATTCAAACTTGCTACGATGCAGTTTCAAATTTTTTTTAAAAGAAATAATACCCACGTTATAGAGTTCTAGAGTGTCTTCACAATAGCAAGAAATGCTCAATAAACAATAGCTATTGTTAGTAGTGGTCATTGACTTTTAGTGGTGGTAGATGTAAAAGTCAAGAAAAATAAGGAACAATCAGAAAAGGAAAACATATCAAGATAAAAGATGTCTTGAAAGGCAAAGAAGAAATTTCAAACCAACGTCAGTTTGAACAAAGTTGAATCCATGTAAGATGCAAACCAAATGCAATGGTTTTGATATTTAGATCATCAGAGATGTTTGCAGAAATAATTGTATCAGGCTTGTAATCATATTTTTCTTTTTATAAAAAGCATTCTCAGGAGTTCCCGTTGTGGCTTAGCAGGTTACAAACCCAGCTAGTATCCATGAGGTTGTGGGTTCAATCCCTGGCCTCACTCAGTGTGTCACAGGTCTCGCGTTGCCTTGAGCCGTGGTGTAGGTCACAGATGCAGCTCAGATCCCGTATTGTTGTGGCTGTGGCTCTGATTTGACCCTTAGCCTGGAAACTTCTATATCCCACAGGTACAGCCCTAAAAGGCAAAAAAAAAAAAAAAGAAATTCTCGAGTTACTATTATTTGTTTTTCTTAAATTGAGGTATAATTGACCTATAGTGTTATATTAACTTTAGGTATACAATATAATAATTCAATATTTGTATATATTTGCAAAATGATCATTCATCATAAGACTAACATCTGTCACTGTATGTAGATCCATGTAGTTAGCAACTTTCAGATATGCAGTACAGTATTATTAACTATTGTCAGCATGTTGGACATTACATCACCAGGACTTATTTATTTTATAACTGGAAGTTTGTTCTTTTTGACCCCCTTCAAGTTATTACTATTTCTTGTCACTTCATTTTGAGAAATAATGAGGATTTTTTATCAAGATAAAATTTATGAATATATTAAAATATAACAAAATCTGCCATTGAGCAATCGTGAAAAAATAAGGGTCACCTTTGGTACATCGTTTTGTTTTCTTTCCATCTATAATACTGGTGAGATCTCCTTCCCAATAGGGCTTTATAGTGGTTTCCAAATTTTCAGAATTCTTGGCAAGAAATGCTTGTCGGAGAAAGTTTTCTCTTAAAAATACTGATATTGCCTCTGCTATATCAGTCTCTCAACAGAACTTATGGTGAGAGAAAAAGACACAGGAAGAAATAGCTCTTAAGGAGACTTCTTCCTCTGAGTGTCTTATTTATTTTTTTTTTAAAGGCAACGAACGTAATTGGAAACACCTTGCTTCAAAAAGCAGTTGAGAGAACAACGTCACAAAACCAGAGAATATATTTTGATATTTAAGGTAGGAGAGGAAAGCTCAAGGATTAAAACTAGAAAAGCAAGAACAAAGGAACAAGAACATACTTGGGAACACTGAGGTTCAGCCAAAACGTGGAGCTGCAACTCAGTGTCCCTAGACCACGTACAGTAGCAGCAAGTTACCAGAGTGGGATCTGAGGAATGCCCTGGTGCCAGCTTCCAGCAAAGACGAACATCTTCAAAGTGAGAGAAAGGAGCACTTCTCGTGAGATGAGTTTTCCAAAACTCTCATAGTTACAGTCCCCATACTTTTCTGTGCTTCTTTGTCATGGGGTTAGAGAGGCCCAAGAACTGAAAGCAGAACAGCCAGACCAAAAAGGCATACAAAAGTCCATTATCAAATGTATCATGTTCAAGCTGAGAGTTCATGTAATACATTTTTAGAAAAGGAATATCAGTATAATAATAATGGAAATGGTTGTTTCACATTTAAGACCCTGAAAGAGTATGAAAAGCTAATCCACCTACAATTCATTTTATCCCATGCATTCTTAATTGGAGAGACTGAAAGATGCTATTCTTTAAAAAATAAATTGTCCAGCTTAGAAACTACATCTGGAAAATAGTAGTTTATATTAAAATCAATGAAAAAAAAAAAACCCATGTTCCATATGACTGAGTGTGACTTCTCCTTGTCAGACTCCAGATAAAGTAGGAGAAAGGTATTCTCTCAGGTATTTTAGCCTGAGGGCAACTCTAAAACTAAAAGAATCAGAAATGGCTGGAGGGAAAAGGGGAATTTTAATCTCACTCTCTGCATCCTTGATTGTTAAAGTAAATATCTTCTTGGTTGACACAGGCAACAATCCTCTACATTATGAATTCTTACATTGATTTTGATCTATGTTTTCTATTTTTTCTATTTCAAGTATTTCAAATTTCTAAATTTGTAATTTTATGAAGAATGGTGAGGAACAACGCCTGCATTCCATGATAAGAGTACTCCCACAACCTTATGAGGAATGAACACGAACGTGGGAAATATGTAGCAACAGTTGTATTTGGGGCACAATGGATTCTATTAGAATTGCCATGGAAATTTTTTCCACGCATAAATATTTCTTTTCACTTTTTTACTCCTTTCTGCTGTCACTACACCTAAAATTCATTTTTGAAATATATACTATTCACTACAGGAATTTTTTATTTTTATTTATTTATTTTTTTAGTTGTATGTATTTTTTCTTTCTTTTTCTTCCTTTTTTCCTTTTTTTGGTGCAGGAAGTCTTCCTTAAAGAACATTTTCTGATATGTCCTTTCTTCTGAAGTGTTCTTTTTTTCCCTAAAAGTAACCCTTTCATTGTGTTAATCAATAAAAATCCAAAAAGCTTTATTCAAGGGTTTTTGACATTTTAAAAATCTGTCCTATTGCAATAGGAAACCTTGGAGACTCATTGAAATAGAAGCAAAGGCACAAGTTTCTTTTTATTATGAAAGATGTTTATGTGAAGAACAAAATAGACAAGAGAAAGTAACTGCTTCAGAATACTTGATGGGCACTTTAATCTTCTATTAATATGCAAATTTTGTTCTTTAGAAACCCAGTAAGAGTTTTTTTGTTTTTTTTTCCAATCGGGCTATTTAAAAGTAGTCCTGTTCTCCCAAAGGCCCTTCTTGCATGAGCCTAAGTGAAACAGTGTTTTTATGCTAATTCCCAAGATGCTCTTGTATGCATCATTTTCTTTTGAAATTATATGGAGTTTATTGAACCACATTTGTAAAACATTCCACAGTTGATTTCTTTCTAAAGATCTCCTTTAATAGAACTGATTCCCTTGTTGATCAGTGTCATAGGATAATGTTAAAGAAAATCAGTTTTAACAACGTGGAAAAAATAAGAAAGGGCTTGTGGATAGAAATAAAAATACAAACTTATGAAGAGCAAAAGGACATTTTTTGTTGTGTAATTAACCTCATCTAGAATTTGAGCTTACTAGAAACTATGGCACTGATGTTAAAATTGTAAAGTACCTCTTCATAAACATAAATCTCAAGAATAATCACCAAGGTACATACCCATAGGCTTTGACTTTTTTTTCAGGTATTTCTTCATCATTTTGCATTTCTTTTCAATTCTTTGCGTTTTCAAGAGAGGCTATAATTGTAACAACAATGCGATGACAATTCCCTTACTGATGTAAAAATTATAATGAATGGTAAAATTATTTTTATATAGGCATACTATTCTCCACACAGCAACTATTTCAGCTACCTAGTTCACATTTAAAAGAATGAAACATTTTGCTTCATTTCAATTCTTGCCATTTTGATGGAGAAGGGAGTCTCAAATAGGTTATCAATGTGGTGATAATGTTATAGGCTTCAGTGGTCTCCGAGGAGATTGAACCCGAAGGCCTCTGGCCATGTCATGTTACAGTGCCCCATCCCCCACATTGACCAGCCTGACCTGCTCACTCCCTACTAGGGGAGGAATGTCACCCATTCCCCACCTTGCTTTTATATAACCTGTTCCCCTTGCACATAAGGCTTCCTAGCCCAGAACCAATCAGAAGATCAAAATTCGCCCCCCATATGGAGATCCAAGCAACACATTAGCAGGGGAGTTGGGCGGGAAATTAGTGGGCCTGAGCAAGAGAATACAGGTCCCCAAACAGGTCCACGATAAAGAGTATAAAGAGAGACCCAGTTGCAGCCAAGGCGAGTCCCTACCCCAGGGTGGCCTGCTCTCTCGGAGGGCATAAATAATACTTGCTGTAACTGCTACCTGACT
Source organism: Catagonus wagneri (assembly GCA_004024745.2). Taxonomy (NCBI): domain Eukaryota; kingdom Metazoa; phylum Chordata; class Mammalia; order Artiodactyla; family Tayassuidae; genus Catagonus; species Catagonus wagneri. The sequence goes on from PVHT020004020.1 coordinate 26,901,286, forward strand.
TTTTTTTTTTTTTTGTCTTAAAAAGACCAAAAGGGCCACACCTGCCACATATGGAGGTCCCCAGGCTAGCGGCTGAACCAGAGCTGTAGCTGTCAGTCTACACCAGAGCTACCTACAACACAGCTTACAGCAATGCCAGATCTTTAACCCACTGATCGAGGCCAAGAATCGAACCTGCATCCTCATGGATGCTAGTCAGACTTATTTCTGCTGAGCCATGGTAGGAACTCCTGCTACCTGCCTCTTGATTGTGATTAAGCACAGAAGCATTTCTTACTCAGGACAATGGATGGGAAAGGCTCGTTAAAAGAGCCCAGGTTAGAGCTGTCACACTACAATGGCAGTTCAAGGGGAAACTCCCTTTGTCCCAGAACCACTCCTGCCCTGAGCTGTTTTGATCGCTCCTGTCTGGGGAGACTGCCTGCCTCCATCCCTTAGGGACAAGACCACTAGGGCTTTATCCTGGCACCACCACAGCACTTCTCGGCCTGCACCTCCAAATCCTTGTTCTGTGTAAAGAAGGACTGAGGAAGAGATAGAGCAGAGCAGAGGAAACTGACAATGTGATCTAATATTTTTCCCAGAGAATGGGTATTTATTGTTCCTCTACTTTGTTATAGTTGTAAGAAAATTAAATCTGGGAAAATTTTTGAGTGAATGTTTCTTCTGGACTAACAGTATTATTATGATTTAAAAATGTATTGATTAATAGAAGTTGTGACCCCTTCACCCCCCAAAATATCTATCCTTACTTTAGAAATATCAACTCTGGAGAGGCGGCAAGATGGCGGAGGAGTAAGAGGTCGCGCTCTCCCTCTCCCACAAATACATCAAAAAACGCATCTAAATATAAAACAAGTTGGACAAATCATCATCTGAATGCTGATCAATTTAAACCTCCAAAAACTGCAAGAAACCCCTGAAATAACTGGGTAGAACAAGTGAAGAAAAAAAAAAGGTGAGAGA
>PVHT020004020.1:26903251-27007154 GCA_004024745.2 Catagonus wagneri
GTAACAGGAAAAAAAAAAAAAAAAAAAAGAAATATCAACTCTATATTATTTCCTAGCATAGAAATTCTCTTCAGAGTAAGTTATAATCCAGGCATAAAATTCAATCCGATTATACCTCTTTTAATTTTTTTTTTTTAGCAACACAATACCTGTCACCTTTATAACCTAAGCTATATAACTCATAGGGGATTCTAAATGACATTTTTCACCCTAAAGATTAAATCACACTTAAAAAGAAGTTTTGCTAACATGAAGAGAAAAAGGGCATGCTTTCTCCTCACTCTGTGTCTTTTCAAATTTCCTTTGGCTGGAATATTTTTCTCTCTCCTCCACCTAACAAAATTCTTCAAGGTCTAAATCAAACACTTTCTCTAACAACTTTCTTTGATCCTTCCACTACCCCCAGGTAAAACGGATTATTCCATCTACTAAAGACAAAAGAAAAAAACAGCAACAAAAACAACTCACTGTGTCTTTTACATATCTCTCTATCAGCAGTTAACATAGATTTGGAATTGTTTTGTTTACATGCCATTTTCCCCTAACAAAAGTCCAGACATCTGTCTTTGTTATCTTTTTAACTCACAGAACATAGTGAAGATTCAATAATTTACCTGCCTAGCCCACTATATATGCTTAACTACTAGTACTGAAAAAATGAAAATGTATGAAACGGTAAAGTTCCAGGGGTAAGACTTTATCCTGATCTCTCTGATGTTTCTTCATTAGGTTAATCAAAAACTCAAAAGAACTACTGATGCTATTTGAAAATAAAAAGGCCACTTTAAGCCCACTTTTGTATTGTAAATATTAGGTAGAGTTCAGAGATGTTTTTGGTTGTATAGTATTACGTTGATTAGAGAGAGAAAAAAAGTCCCTAGAGCACTGAAATCTATAGCAACTCCTTCAAAATTTGCCAGTTGATATCTGGAGGAGAACTAGCCTGACAATAAAAAAAATTTCATTCCTTAGCAATAACAACTGTGGAGTATCGATAACCAATACTTTAAATCTCTCTCCAGATTTACCAAATAGTACCTACTGCTTTGGGATGCAGTGAAAAGCATGTGATTTTATCAAGCAAGAGGAACTAACACCAGTCACACACGAAATTGATGGAGTGGGTTTGACGATTGGTTTAGAAAGCACAGAGCTGACTGAGTTATTACCACTTGGTGCATTAGGGATAATAACTTGCAGACCCTGTATGGTTATAGATACCAGCTCAGCAAAATCTAATCTTGCCCAGAGAGAAATATTTATATTTGGCATATAAGTTTTTTCAAAGGCATAAAAAGTCCACAATATACACTTGGAGGGAATTTGTTCCAGGGATAAAAGTAAAAAATACTACCTCGATTGTTAAGAGGATTACTCATGGGCATTTGAAACTAGTAGCTAGTGAGACTTCTAGCTGATGCCCTGATTAAAATCTCATCAGTATAACTGTGTTCCCTGGGATAAATCAGAATAAATAATTTAATACAATGTTCTATAACAACATCCTTGAGAAAGCTCCTACCAGGCAGATATGACACATGGGATAAGAAATATGTCTAATGTATTTAGCAACAATTAGTACTGGCTGTTGTCATCGTCTCTGAAGTTGAAGTCGTGGCCTTCTGTCAACTCTTAGTCTTCAAAGTGAAGAACTTGTCATATTTAAATTTTTCAGCCATGACTAAATGTAATCCTCAAAGATATGTGTTTCTGCTACTGAATATTCTGAGAAAATCTTTGGGCCAGCGGGGTAAATGATATTTTTAATGGTTGTTTTCCAATAAAACAACTAACTTTTGCTTTGTATGCAAAGTAGGCCATAGGAAAAGAAACTGGAGAGAATGAAGTGGACTCCTTTCCTTGGAGTAATATGAACAAAAAAATAAAATAATCAATGACTGTAGTTTGACACTATTTCTACTGTCTTTGGCATTAGATATAACATTTTTACTGTGTGTTCATTTCCGCCAAAGCTTAGGGTTGGAAAAATATGCTTAAAGCTATGGTCTAAGAGAAAAGGTAATTCTAGAGACAGATTTATAAGATGAACTTTGCATGTCGCTAAAACAAATAAACTCATAAAGAGTAGCCCTATCAGAAGTAAGAATCAACCCTAAAATGCAAAAAAAATGACATGACACAGTGTCTCTTGTTTTGATAACATGAAGCATAATATTTTAAAAGACTAGTAAAAATACAACTGAGAGTTTGTGGAAGGTATTGAGTTAATGCCATCATATGTACCATAAGGATATTTCTTGATAAATGAAAAATTCTTCAGATAGCTTGTCGTGTCCTTACCAGCCAACCAGAGAATTAAATTGCTATTCGTGCTTAGCAGAGTTCAGCAGGGCAGTAACTGGGGTCAAATTTTCCAAGACCTTTGAAGCTAATTAGTATGAATTCAAAGGTTATTCTCTGGAACTCTAAGGAAGTTGCTGACTAGTCTCTATTTCTCCTTTCTGGCACCCTTTCCTATATGCTAAGGCATTTTACAAGGCTTCCCTCCCCCCCATTTCCACCATTTAAATTCAATTATAAATCTATATATGTAGTGCAACTCCAAATAAAAATCATTTTTTTCTAATCCCAAAATGAAACAAACCCTATTCAGAAAAAGACTAACAGGATTTTTTAAAGATAGTGTACACATACTGGGAATGTTTCTAGTTACAGTCCAGTAATTTCTTTCCACAGCTAACTATTGTTTAGTAGTATTACTGTTAGATTACTCCATTAGCTCATCAAAAGCACTGTTAGTAGGATTATTCAAAATTCTGGGATCAGGAATATAACTATTTTATTTTAATACAACTAAAGAGAGATCATCTTCTAAATAAATAATGCTCTTCATCCATTTGACTCTCTTCTAACAAATTTATGTTTAGCATAGTCAAAACTTAGTTCCACCACCTCTATGTCCATCCCAAACCATTGTCTCTTACCTTCCCCACTTCAGTGTGTGATATTTACCCAGTTGCTTCAGAGAGAATCCCTGAATCATTCTTGATTAGTCCCTCACCCTCAGTTTTCACACCCAACCTATTAATACTGTTGGAAGTATCACCATCATCTATCTATGAAGATGGCTAGCTAGATCTTGAATCCATCCATCCATATTCATAATCACCACCTATCATTTATACCTCATTATTACAAAGTCTCCCACATTTCCTATTTCTACCCCTGCACTCCCTCCAAAATGTTCTTTACAGGCTGTTGCTGGTGATTTAAAATACAAATCATCTAATCTTACTCAGCTTTTGAAAACTCTTCCACAACTTCCTAGAATGAAAACAAAACTGCTCACATTTGTGCAACTTAAAATGTGGTGCCAGATTGTGCAAAAATTGAGTAAATATTCAGAAATGCTTATACTCATTTGACATTGCTGCGACATGTGTGTATATGATGAGTGAACTTGTTTTGTTTCAAAGTTGTAGACCAGCTCATGCTGCCAGAAATCACATAGTGAGTTATATGTGGCTCAATGTGCATATAAGTTATAAACAAGGGCCCCTGTGTTGGTCTGTTATGGATCAGAAATATATATATTTATATATTTTAAAGAATAGTCCTTTACCACAATAGTTTAAGCTCTGCCGTACATAATCTGACCCCAACCATCTCTCCATTCCCGCTCCAGCCACTTGCTTCCACATTTTCCTTATCACAAGAAACTTCTGACTTCCAGAACTATTCATGACCCTTCTCTCTTAACCATTGCACTTGCTGTTCTTTACGCCAGTAATAATCTTTGCCTCACTCCATCTCATGCTTTGCTTTATTCTTACTTTTAAGAGTTGGATTTGTACCTTTATTTAGAAAAATTCCACATGCTTTTTCCTTCCCAAATGATCTTATTCCAATTCCCTTTCTTATATTGAAGAACTGTCTGTTTTAACTTGCTTTGAAGTTTTGTTTTGTTTTTTTAATGCCTTCTTTTCCTTGGTAGCTGTCTTCTAGACATGCTCCTACACGTGAGGGGATTTCCATTCTGCTTTCCATCTTTGGGATGACATATGTCCATTTCATTCTTTCAGCATTCTGAAATATAGTGAGCAAAAAAGTATGTTTCCTTTTAGCTTTCAAATCTCAGTTCATTTCAGATAGCAAATGAAGTTGTCTCCAAGTTTGCCTGCGTTGCTCTGCTGGCATGAAGAGGGAAGCATCCAGAGTGCCAAGTGTTAAACAGTTCAGGGTTTGTGGAAGGGAAAAAGCAGGCAAGGATTGGCATAATATTGGAGTGGGGGGAGTGGGAGAGCTAAAAGAAAACTATTAGGAAAAAAAGATAGGTCCAAACAAAGCTATTTCATCAATTAAGAATATGAAAGACTAAGTATATTCCTTTAGTTCTACATTGTTTTAAAACTTTTGTAGTAAATTTGTAAATTCAAAATAGGATGCTGACCTCTAATTTTGATAAGTTGGATATTCTGCAGGGTCACATGGAGTCAAGGCAGAGAATAAAACTAAATCTCAGATGAAATCCATGTGAAAAGAATTTCTTGTCAATTATATGGCATTGACATAATATTTGCAGTTAAACACATGTAATATTAACTGGTATAAAGTAGTGTTCTTTTTTCTCAGTTAAACCCACCATTTTAAGATCATAGTAAACATCCATAATCATAAATGTATTTATACATAGGGGAAGATTTTTTAAATACATCAAACTTTTTAAAATCTAGGGGTTATAATTCTCTAAAGCTATAAGAAAGAATAGGAAATACTAACTATATCTGTATTTCCCTAGCAGAAGAGAAAATTTTGTAATTCTTTAATTTTTAGAAATACTACTGGAAGAAAAAGGATAGCATGTGTCTGCAAGCTTGTAAGCTGTTGATTGCTAGGCTTAGCAGTATTAGAAAAAAAAAGAAGAGGAAATAAGATATTTGGACAATCCTTTAATTTATAATAAAAATATCACTATCATTCTATTAATAAATCTCTCTAAGAAACAACCTGTACCTCCAGTCTGAAGGAATGAGGATAAGAAAAAAAAAAAAATCTTTGCCCAAGTTCTTCTTTCCGAGAACCAATTTATTATGTCATGAAGGTGCTATGCCTAAAGTCAGAGGAAGAATCCTTAAAGACTTGCTTCATTTTGCCCCAAACAATGAAAATATCTTGTGAACTGTCCTGTTTCCTCCTTCTCCATCCATTCTATGATCCATTCATCCTATCATCCATTACCTGGACAACTGTAGTATTCATCTCTCTATCTCCCTACTTTCAAAACTTTCTGTTTCTAATCCATCATTCCCCTGCAATCGTAATTATCCATATAAAATATATATTGGATCCTCTTAAGTCCTCCAGTCTCTTTCCTATTGTCCTTGTGTACTCTTATGGCCCATAGGAAGGACATGATGTGCAAAGTTTGGGCTGTGCTTTACTCAACCTCGTTGCTTCCCAGCCGTCCCTGGCTTTCCACTCTCCATGTGTCTTTTTGGGGGTAAGAGGTATTCCTCAAAAAAAAAATAAAGTAAAAAGGAGGAGGAGGAAGAGGAGATTTATTAAGTAGGAGAGGATAGAGGGAATGTTGAAGAGAAATATTTGAGGAAAGATCTATATCCTGAGTACTAGGCCATGTCTATTTTTCCCATCATTGAACACATAGAGCCCTGTACATTGCCCTACAAAAAAAGGCACTTGATAAATATATATTCATGAACAAACCATAAATTTGTTTCAAATTTTCAAAACCTAGTGAAATGGAGAGCCTAGCTCACTCTTTTGTAATTAATTCTGAATACTTCTGTCTATTGAACAAGCAATATAACATTTGTAGAAATCTTAAAAGACACAAAAGCAGAAGTGCAACGTGGTAAAATCAATATTACTATCACTTCCCAAAGAATAATTATGACTAACATTTGGCATAAATCCTTTGAAACTGCACTAGCCAAATATTTTTTTCTGCCTTTTCTCCTCCCTTTAAAAAAAAAATCAGCTACATGCAATTATCTTTTCTTTCTATTTTTCCCAAAACATAAGAGATATTTAAAAAAAAAACAAAAAACAAAATGCTTTTTCATTAACTAAGCAATATTTCCAGGTCACTTATTTTAGCTCCAAATAGTTGGGAAGAATTCATTAACTGTTTTTCCTAGCATCTCCTAAATTCCCTTTGCCCCCAGAACAGGCCTTGCTGTCAAGGCTATGGTGTCTGACAATGAGGGGTAGAAAGAGAATTCTCTAATTTCTTGACATACCTATTCTTCCTAGTAGGAAACCCCATTTTGTGGAATCAACCAGATCTCTATAATGTACCCCAAACTCTTCCCCTAGATATAGAAGATAATTTCCAGCCTCGTTGGACTCTGAACTCTCCCAGAAGATGGAGCACTGTGCGAAGCAAAGTTTTCTTCCTTCTTTTTCCATCTTCCTCCTTCAAAATAAGCAATTACAGTATCAGGCAGAACTTCCTTTGAAACTCGGATCCTCATGCCAGATCGTTAGGGAATGATGTATGAACAAAAAGCATTTATATATTAGAACCCAGATTAGAAGTGCAGAAGTGTGCAAGTTTATATTTATTTTGTACTTAAAAGGAAAATTTTTAGGATTATTTTCTTAATATTAAGGAAAATTACAATAATATACAGTTAAAAGCAAGAAATGCTATTCTACTTTGGTTGCTCATTACATTTAAGCATAGAGTATACGGACATGGACTGCCTGAGTTTAAATCCTGAATCTACAACTTAACAGCCTTGTAACCTTGGATAAATTATTGAACCTTTCTATGCTTCAGTTTTCTTTTGTTTATTTTTTATTGAAGTGAGATTCATATAACATACTAACCATTTTAAAGTTTGCAATTCAGTGTCATTTAATGCATTCACAGTGCTGTGTGGCCATCACATCCCATCTTTTCAGTTTCTAAACTTTTTTGTTACCCTAGAAAGACTCTGCATACCCATAAAATTTTCATTCCTCAGTTACTCCTACCCTCATCTCCTAGCAATTACTAATCTGACTTCTGTCTCTTTTTGACTATTCTAGATATTTTATTTTAAAAGAATTATATATGTCAGTTTTGTTCCTGGCTCCTTTCACTTACCATACCATTTTGAGGCTTATTGTATTGTAAGCATATCAATACTTCATTCCTTTTTATGACTGAATAATATTCCAAGGATAGATACACCAAAATTTATGTAACTGTTCATCTGTTGATGAAGACTTGGGTTAATCTAGTTAATGGGGATAATTATAGTCCTTATGTTGTGGGATCATTATGAGTGTTAATATTTGTAAAGGATTTAGGATATTGCCTATTTCAGTATTTCTTAAATTACATAAATGAGTATAATTCTACTTATGGAACTGTATATATGTTATTCATATTTATATATTTATGGAAACTAGTGGTCATAAATATTTCCAAATAGTTAACAGTTATTTCCTAAATGTTAGTATTAGGAATGGCTTTTGTTTTGTTTTTCTAATGTTTTTTTTTCAAATTTTATTTAAATATGTCTTTTTTATATTAAATTTTTGAAAATTGTCTATTGTCAGACACACATAATAATTACCTTTATATAATTTCAGAATCATTTCTATCCATCTGGATTTGCTAACACTAAGAAGCAGTTTAATAGGTGCACCGGCCCCTGGCATTTAAGCATGTTCTTTTAAAACTATATTTATCTACCTTTCAAGTGGCATCTGTGATAAGTTAAATTTGCTTCAGATATTCTCTGCAGCCTCTCCATTCCTGCATGTCATTATCATGGTCAAGTTCATCATTTGAAAAACTGTTGTTCAGGCCCAGTCTCCCCCATTTCCTCTGTCTTATTTGCGGCCCGCAGAGGAATGTCGGTGATGCTACAAAGACACAGTCAGCAAATTAAAATCTACTGTCTCAGAACCACATTGCAGTGGATGTCATGAGCCATTTTTCCAAAGGGGATCATTGCTGTGATCCTAAACAGGCTTGTAGCATTGTTAGTTCTATTGGAGTTGAAAACTGCAAGTGAGACTTGTTAGACACCAGGTAGGAGAGTGAGAGAAGAAAACAGCAGTTGTCCAGACTTCGTGTGTATATGTATGACCCATGACAGCATGAGGCATACCTGAACTAAGTTCTAGGTGCAGATATCAAATGCAGAGAGTCCGGTGTCTTCTTTAGACAATGGCCTGGTCATTATACTAAATCTTAGTGTTCTGTAGGATGAAATTTAAATATGGAAAACAGATATACTATGTTACCTTTTGTTATTGAACCTAGACATCTATGTTGACAAAAACAGATGATATCCTTTAATCACTTATTTTTAAAAGTAAAATTTACAGAATATATTTTCTACCCCTTGACTTTGGATCCAGAAAGCAAATAGATGTCACTTAATTATGAGGCCTTGATTTCTGTGGTGCCAAATGTTCTATTCTCCATTGTAATGAACAGAACAGCCCAAAGTGATATTCTGTGGTGCATATAAAAACAATTCAATTGCATCATATTTTCTCTTTTTCTACAGTGTATTTTGAAACATAAGGTATCAAAAGTAATTTCCATCAATATCACTTGGGACTACTTTATATAAAATTTTCTGCATGCTGTCCTTTGCAATTTTTTTCTATCGATAAATAGATTCCTACTGGACCTTAAAAACTATGGCTGTTTTGTTCTTTATTGTAACTGCCATGAATAAGGTCTATAGAAAAAACCCACAAAGTCACTAGAACATTTTCATAAAACTAAAGAGTTATGTCAGTAATAATATCCGTAAAGGAAAACAGAGTTCTTAAAAGAAAACAAGATTAAGTAAAATGCAGGGTCACTTTCAGATTAGACAAAAGTGTCTTTTTACTCTCTTTTATTTTAATTAAAATAAATGAAAACAAATTGGGGTTAGAGAAATCATACCTCACTTCCTACACAGTCCTTCAGGCAAGTCTACTATATGACATCAGTCAAAATTAAGCAAAGGGTCTTATAAATTATACTTCTGGATTTCATGACATGGTCTCATGTTCCACCAGTACAATGCTTCATAAGACGGCAGGAAATTGCCCTGTCCCGTGGTACCACTGTATAGTATTATTAGGAGTGATGTAACAATTCAAACGCATGTTACATTAAAGAGGTTCAATGACTTTACCATACCAAAATGCCCCCTGAAAAATAATGTGCTATTATATCATGTAATACTAGATCTATTGAAAAAAAAATCTTGTCATTTCAGTATGAATCTAATACATGATTTTCAAAATCCAAATATTTCTAACAAAAATTCTGTTCTATCTAGATTAAATCTTTGAAAATATAGTTAATATGGTATATGTATCAAAGATTTCTGGAAAATGATCTATTCTTTCACAAGAAGGACAAATAGAAGTAAAGGTGCTCACTTGTATGTACAGCCAGAGGTCAGTTCAGTGAGCCCGTGGAACACACATGTTCTTTCCCTTGGCTGCAATTACCATTCTCCACACTGAGGCCAGAATAGATTTTCTCATGTTATTCCCTGGCTTAAAATCCTCAGATGACTTTTAGTTTCACTGAAAATAAACACAACTTCTTTTTTTTCTGCCCATAAGAAGCAGTACATCTAGCTCCTGCCTCCACCTTCCCCTTCACTCACTGTGCTATGGCCATACTAGGCTTTCTGATCTTGAACATGATTAGATCTTGCATAGTTAAGGACAAATACTAAAGGCCAATTGATCACTGTCCTATCAACTGTCCTTGATTTTCTTCTTGAGACTTACCTCCAACTGAAAATTTATTATCTGTTCAACATTCCCCTCCTGAACTACACATTTAAGAAGGAGGTTTTCACCTGTCTCATCTAACTCTTGTCGCACAGTAAGTTCTCAAATCATATTTACACTACTCTGAATAGCCATATATAATGACCAAAGAATTTGTATTAACTTTTTCAGAAAATTCCTCCAGTCGATATCTATCCAAATATGGGATTGAATAACCATGGTAAAAAGAAACTGAATAGAAAACTCTTCTTATTAATTTTAAGGATGGTCTTATACTGTCAGTGAAAGCCAATATCTTTAACTAGGAGAAGACATTTGGAGATAAAGCCCGGAAAGAAGTGAGGTCAAGACCACAGAAAGGTATTCCCCATGTCTGTGATATGTTTCTGTTTTGTAGATAGAATCATCTGTGCTATATTTTAGATTCCACATATAAGTGAAATCATATGGTTTTCGTCTTTCTCTTTCTGACTTACTTCACTTAGTATGAGAATCTCTAGGTCCATCCATGTTGCCACAATTGACATTATTTTGTCCTTTTTTATGGTTGAGTAGTATTCCATTGTATACATGTACCACGTCTTCTTAATCAGCTCATCAGTAGATGGACATTTAGGTTCTTTCTAGGTCTTAGCTATTGTGAATAGCACTATGATGAACATAGATGTGCATGTATCTTTTTGAATGAAGGTTTTCTCTGGATATATGCCCAGGAGTGGAATTGCTGGATCATATGGTGTATTGGGAGTTTGGGGTTAGTAGACGCAAACTATCACATTTAGGATGGATAAACAACAAGATCCTACTGTATAGCACAGGGAGCTATATTCAATATCCTGTGATAAATCATGAAGAGAAAAAAATATATATATATAACTGAATCACTTTGCTGCACAGCATAAATTAATACAACATTGTAAATCAACTATACTTCAATAAAATTTTTTAAAAAGAAAAATAAAGACCACAGAAGGAATATGACTACAAAACAAAAAGCCTTCTATCATTAATGATACTTGAGCATCCTATAAACATGTAGATGAAAAGTGGAAATATTTCCATAAGCCATTGTTTTCCTGATATTGAAATTACATAATATTCTGTTTTTACCTATTAGTACTAAGGACTAATACAATGACATATCAGAAAGTAGCTCAAGATTTTCGTGGCTTAATGCATAAGTGGGCCATATTATATGAATGAGTAAAGGTCAGCCAACACTTGAGTTCTGAAAATCTAGCTTACTCATACTCCTGTTTTAGTAGGCAAGTGTCATGTTTATGTTTCTAAAACTGTTATTAATCTTAAAATTGTTTTACTTTTAAAAATTTAATATATGCACATATACATAATGTTAATTATCACTTTGAATGAGTTAATCTGTCTGTATCTATTTTCTTATCAGCAAAATGGCAATAATAATACTAACTACTTAAGGCTGTGTAAGTGTTAAATAAATACATACTTGTAGAGCACCTAGGAGAGAGCATGGCCTATAGAAAGTGATAGAAATTAAATAATTATAAATAAATTAATTTTTTAAATTGCATACATAAAATTTACATACATACATAAAAATTAAACACCTCTAATCCCATTAGCTCATAGTTTTTATCACAGATACCAATAGTAAATGCTTGGTAGTGCTTAATGCCTAACCAATCATAAGTATTCATAGTAATCCAGAAAAGGGATGATGAAAACTTAAGAGAAATGACTTAAAGAAAAAAAAAATAAAGTGGGTACTTACTTCTGATAAATTAGTCCATTTATAAGATTAATTGAATTCATCCTCAAGGGGAAAAACACACTAATGGCATTAGCAAAATACTCAATAGTTGACAAGCACTTTCACATGTATTATCTCATTTAGGCTTCATAATTATATTTATGATGACTGAAATATAAAATGTTTACGTTATTTACTCATGATCACATTACTAATAAATCCTGGTGCCTATACAATATGTAACCAGCTGTTGTTTCATAACAGTTTATAACTCTTTTCAAGTCACTGAAGAAAATATATGAGAATCATATTTTAGTTTCATATTATTTTGTTCTTTCAGTAAATATTTTTGTCAGGCATTATTCTTGGTACAGGAGATGAAGAAGTTTATTTTATTTTTTTTTTTGAAGACTCAAAGTGTAGAGCTTATATCCTACACAGTTTAGACCAAGAGATAGTAAGAAAGTAAGTAAAATACGAAGTGTTTTGATGGTGGCAAATGCTGTATAGAGTCAAATAAAGTCATAGAGGGAGCTAAGATGTGCCAGGGAAATGAGAATGCTGCAACTTTAATAATGCGCTCAATAGACTGTTTAGGGAAAATCTCAATAAAAAAGGCTATAGACCTGAAACTAGCCTTGTGAGCTATTGTGTCTATCTCGAGGAACTTATCCCAGGGTAAGAGTTAACTCAAGAGAAGAGTGTCTGGCATTTTTATGGACACCAATGGACTGAATTTAGAATGAGGAGTAAAGGAAGAGATAAAGTAAGAGAGGTAATGGGAAGTCAGGTGGTTGCCACCCTTATAATAGGTCATTTTAAAACCTTCGGTTATTTTCCAACTGGAAATCTAGTGGAGAATTCTGTGTAGGAGAGTTGCATGATTTGACTATGTTTCAAAAAGGATGACAAGGTGATGTGTCTTATTGCTGAATTTCCTGGGGTGGAGGAAGTGGTCAGGTGACAAGGACAAAATAATTTACTATAGTAATTCTGGGGAAAGATGACAGTGGCTTGGTTCAGGAGATTTGCAGACAATGTGGTCAGAATAGTTGAATTCCGATATTTAAAAGCTAAAGTCAATAGAACTTGGTGATAAATGGGATACAGGGTATAAGAGAAAGAGAGGAGTCAATGCTGATTTGAAGGCCTTAAACCTGATACCCTAGAAGAATGGAGTTGCTTTTACCTAAGATGGAGCAGTCTGCTAGAAGACTTGGGTTTGGGTGGGGTGTGGTGGAAATAAGGTATTTAATTTCAGACTTGTAAAATCTGGCAATCATATTAGATAGTCAAGATATTGAGTAGTCAAGATATTTAAATCTACAGTTCAGGACAGAAGGTCAGGACAATATAAATTCAAGATATATGTGTATAAATGCATTATATTCTATATTTACTATTTACCATATATAATATTTATATATAATCATATAATATGTATAATATTCAATACTGAGTTTAGAAGGGAGCTGCAAAGAAATGAGCAGAGAGAACAGAAACAGATCAGGGTCAAAAAGAGGAGAAGGCATTAATAAATTGGTTTATGTTGCCACTGATGTAAGCAAAACTTATTTTAAAGGACAATAGGCCATCATTAGGTCAAGTTTATACAATGAAATATTTATATAATGGTATGTTGAAGAAAACTAAAGAAATGTTACTCAATCCTTAATCCCACATTCTCACAATTTATCTAGGATGCATAGGCAGATGAGCAAAAGAATCCACTTCCTAATGGGGGGAAATACTAGAAAAGGTGAAAATATGATTATAGTAATATAAACCTTACAATTAAATTACTTAAAATTTTCCTTCATGTCATGCAAGTAAATGGGAGCTGTGACAAATTTCAGTCAACTGTGTGGCCAGGGGATAATACCTACAGTACATGAAAGTAAAAGCAGGATTTTTTCCTCTGTCCTAATAGATCTAATCATGGTCAATTTGATCTTAGAAAAAAAAAAAAAAACAGTTATTGATTTTACTTTTCCAAAGAATGGAACCTAAATGTATTCCAAATATGTATGTAACTATAAATTCATTTTACTTACTCTCGAGGAGAATCAGAAGTAGGATATCAAAAAACTAGCTTCAGATTATTTTTTTTTAATAATCATCACTGCTATAACCTTACCACTTGCCAGGATCGTCATTCAAGCCTCTTTAGAACATATTTTAATATTTATTAAATTACCTGTTAATAATTAAAACATAATTCAAAAGAGTTAAAAAACTTGTGTTCTTCTTTCTTTCAAACGTTAAAAGGCTTAAAGTATAAAGAGTCAAATTATAAATGTAACTGTAGTATTCATAAAGGTTATATGGTAGAGGTACCAACTGAGCAAGAGTTACAAAATTATTGGAAAGAATAACTATGTCAGAAGGGCAACTGTAAAGATTTCATTTAAGAAAATAAGAAGTATCTCTTTGAATGCAAGCTTTGCTCAAACCATAATGTGTTGGGGTTTTTTTTTTTTTAACCTGATTTCTATTTAATCATTCAAGTCTCATAAAAACAGAGAAAGAACAGATACAGCCACAGAAATACAAGTTGAGTATTTTCCAGTGATTCATTCTATAAGCATATTCACAAATGTATTTTTCTGTTATTTATATCAAAGCTGATCAATTTATACTCAAAATGTACATCTCTTGCCACCTACACACTGACAGAAGCAAACCAAAATGCACAGGCAATCTCTCTGTATAAGTCCCATTCAAGCATTTATAAATGTGTCCTGAACACTGCCCTGGATAAAACTTTTTCTAACACAGTAATGTGTAAATCTCCCTTCAAGTTCAAACTGCTACAAGATATTTTTCACCAAAGTTCAGTGACCTAAAGATAACTGGGAATAAAATGATCCTCTAGTAGAAGGAATTTTCTGGAGTCTCAAGTTATTCCAATATTCACTGTTCTCACACATACACTGTTGTCTGAAAACAAAATCATAGGACATCTGTTATTTTGCTTTCCTCCACAATGTAACAAATAATCAAGAAAATAAAGAATAAACTATAAAGTTTCCAAAGATTATCAACACCAAAAAAGTAAAATCTTATTTCTGTGCAAAAGGAGGAGATATAGACATTTTTTTCTAAATCAGCACAAGCATATTTACCTTATAAAGACTGGTACCCATGGGGAAGAATGCCATTCATTTCTCGTAAGTTATACAAGGAGTCAATGGCAGGTGTTAAGCATGAGATAGAAATGAAAAATCTTCAAAGCAATAACAGACATATGAAACACATCCCAAAGGGAAATAGGAGAGCCACAGGAAAGAAATAAAGTGAAGTGAATACAACCTCACAACTAGTGCAAATCCCTCAGGAATGCTCCTAATATGAACCATTAAAGCCATGTGTTTAACATTTGATAAATCTAAGTTCTTCTTTGTCAAACGGGAATGCTCCAGGCACAGTAAGCATTAACCTGATCCCATAAAAGGCATTATATTGTCTGTCTTTACATTTCATTGCAAAATAACTTTACAAACATGTACCTCCATATCTTGCTTCTATGTTTCATTTCTTATGAGTTAAATAAATAGATGGCCTTGTTTGAAGAGTGAGTTCAGTGAGTTCACTCTTTTAAAAGATGGTTATTGAAATATATCATGGCCATGTCTACATAATGGAAACATCAGAAGTAATCTCCTCCATACTTGGCTCCACACATCTTTTTTCTCAATCAAAGTGTCATGTCTAAAAGGTTCAATGAGAAAATGTATCTGCACAGCAAATATGTTGCCAAGCATGTGTTTCAGCCCCACGGAAAAGCTGCCAAAAATAAAAATAGAGAGATGTGTAATAAGCATGTGGTGTGACAAGAATATACAAACTTAGGGAATGGATATGGAGGGTCTTATTCCAAATCTTTCATTAAGTGGCCTTGGGCAAGTCACATTCTTATTTTAAATTTCAAATCTTTATGTATAATGTGAAATTGTTCACTAAATAATCTCTAGGGCCCTTCCATCTCTAAACTCTATATTTCTAAATTAGTCCAAGCTGATATTAAGAAGAAAAATAATTAACTATGACTGTAAATTCAGTGTGGTTGGTCTGTTTGTCATCTGTCCCTGTGCAAGCACTTGTGTGCCAAGCACTGTGGCAAATTCTTGACAAAATGTTTATTTATTTAATCCTCATAACAACTCTATGAGAAAGGTATTTTCATTCCCTCTACCATCTTATAGATGACAAAGCTTAGAGAAGTTAAACAGTTTGCCACAAACTGTATATTGAATCCAATGTATTAATCCATAATAACTCCATTTTCTACTGCCTCCTAATCAGAAGAATAAACAACTCTCCCAAGGAAAAGAAAGTTGAACCAAGCTTTTCAGAACAGCCTAGCAAGGAAATGAAGTCATTAAGAGTCATATCGGAAGTCAAGAAAGCAAAACTGATTTCACAAAATCAGTACAAACTGACAAGGATTAAGACTAATTTCCAATTGTTTTCCTTAGGCAGAGAGATTTTTACTACCTGGAGATCTCTTGGAGTGGTGACCACAAAGTCCCATGAAAAGTAGAAAGACGACTAAGGTGAGACAAAAAGGCCACATTAATGGGCTCCACACATTAGAGTTTTGAACTAAAACAGAAGTAACTAACATTTATTCAACATTTAATTTTGTTCAATAACTAACCTATCTCGAAATACAATTCTTCTCTTTAATAGCATTTAGATTTTTTTGCCTCTCACTGTAATTTCCTCTGTCAGTTTATAAAATACCTGCTCAGCTTAAAAATGTATAACATCAAGAATAAAAACTACCCAGGGCATGAGTACTCCAAGTATTACCCTGCCTCTGTATTTTTCCAGAATGCTCAAATTCTAGGATGGTTCCGGTTAAGGATGCTCCTCTTCTCAGAAACATTTGCAATCCAGAATATTTGCCAAGGAGTTCATTTTTATATTTAAGGTCGAGGTGGAAATAGCTAGAATTTTATTTCAATGAACTTTCTACTTAGAAGACAGTTATTTAAATAGAATTAATCATGATATAGTGTAATATTTCACAAACTACGTGGAGGAGGCCAGGGACAAGAGTGCACTTGAGAAATTGGTGGGGAAAAATATTTTTTTATTCAGAGAATAAGTTCTGTAAGCTTCCCAGTACGAAACAATCTGAGATTATATTCCAAAATCCAAAGAATCATGACAGTGCTTTTTTGGAGGCTTTTAAAGTTAGTATCCCTTGCCTTTAAAATACTCCAGTGGACTCTCCAAAGTAGTAAGACAAGATGCTTTTACGGTGATTTATTTGGTATTTTCCATCTTAACAGCTGGACTCTTTATGTGTGTAGTATTGCCATGTGGCACACTGTTCAAAGCAATGGAGTTTTAGAAGTCCTGAAAACAGGAGGTTCACTTAAAGACTATATAGAAGATGTTACAAATTTAAAATATGAAAAGGAAAAGAATTCAGTTGCAAAGAGCATGAAACCTGAATCCACAATCCTTTCCAACACTTTTTATGCAAAGGGGGATGAAAAATGTTCATTCTTCCAACTGTCAGCAAACATATGTATGAAGCTTAACTGGCTTTCATAACCCCCGCAGGGCTTTTTCCCTTGGTTTAGCTTCATTTTCCAACAGGTTTTAAGAATCAGTAACATTGTTGAGCCGTCCTCCTCTCTTACAACAAATCTATTTTTTTCCAAAAGGATATATATGTATTTTTTAGACTAGAACGTGTACTCTTCAAGATATTCTGAATGTCTAATTTACATGCATTTTTCTATTTTTATAATATATTCATACAAAAAATTGTACTATAAGTTCAACTTATAAATACAAAAGATTTTTTTTTTCTTTTTACAGCTGCACCTGCAACATGGAAATCCCCAGGCCAGACGCTGAACTGGAGCTTCAGCTTCCAGTCTATGCCACATCCACAGCAACACCAGGTCCGTAACCTACTGAACAAAGCCAAGAATCAAACCCATGTCCCCACAGAGACAATGTTGGGTCTCCACCCTGCTGAGCCACAGCAGGAACTCTGCAAAAAATATGTTTTAACCACAAGGGATAAACCTATTATTTATTGGAATAGGAGTCTAAAATATTTTATAAACTACTAATTAAAAATTCTTAATTATAATGATAAAATTTAACACTAAAGAATAAATAATTTCTTATCTTTATTACTTAACAACTAAAAGAAATAAATTTTAGAATTAAAAGTAAAAAAAACTTAGTCTTAAATGAGTACTTTTCTTAATACTGTGTATAGGACAGGTTATGCAAATATAAAACTAAAAATTAAACTACTTTCTGCTTTTTTGGATCTAAAAATCCCAAAAGATAAAAAAGAGCTAGTGTTAATATTCGTTTAATTACTTGTTTTAAGTCATTTTTAATCATTTGTATTATAAACTATACAAGAAATCCAAATATTTTGTGGATCATATGTTAGAAATAATTTAATACGTGACAAAAATAATCTGTCTAGATTTTTTAAATGTATCTATATTCCTTTAAATATTCACCAGCATATATAGAAGGCATAATATGACCACAGAAGATATTTCAGACTACATTTTTTTTTATAAAGTAGTAGACATATGGCTGACTTGATCTGAGAACACTTACTATGCCAACTTCAATTTCTTTCAAAATCAATTACCAAACTATAATACAAGATAGTAGATAAAAAGAGTAACCGAATTACTTATTCAAAAACTCAATTTATGATTCTTATTATGGGATTTGTATACGTTAAAAGAAAAATCAAAATATAAAGAGCAATGACATATATCCACTTGAATAACAAACCAAGTCTAAAAATATTCCAACAACAAAATTTTTTTTTGATCCCTCTTGCCAGTGTTGGTTTCTTCAACAACATGCCAACGATTAAAGCTGACAGTGATCTGAAACCCAGACCTATCTCAATCTTTTATCTTCTCTGCAATCATCCCATAGATCAAGTGATTAAAACATAAAACAAAAATTCTTCATATAATGTTTACATATTAAGACAAAATGGCTATACATGTGATGAGAGAGGAAGGGAATTCCTTTCACAATATCCAAAACCTTTGACACAATCTCAAGTTTCATGCTAATTATAATTCATATATTTATTCATTCTTATATTCAACAAATTATTATTGAACACCTCATATGATGTGTATTATTATAGGTATTATGGATGGAGCAGAGGGTGCTGTGAATAATTTCTCTCCTCTCATGACCCTATATTTTAGAAAATAATCAATCAATAAATATATAAGGTATTTCAGATAGTGTGAAAGTTTCAAAGATTAAAATTGGGAAAAGTGATAGACAATAATTGCAATGATGCCTCTTAGAAGAATAGGAAAGATTTCTGAGGAAAGATTAAATCTGAGCTGAAATTTGGATGATGATAAAAGAGTCATGGTCAGATACTCAGAAGAGATAGTAAATATAAAAGGCTTTATGCAAAAGGTGAGTGTATGTTTATAAAAAACAGAAAGATCATTATTGTTGGAGCATAGTATATAAAGCAGAGGGAATTAAATCACATCATCAGAAAAATAGGCTTGTGGGTCCTCTACTTACTATTAGGCATCTATGTGAAGGGTGTTTCCTAAAGTTTTAAAGAACATGGCTACATAATAGTGTGCAGTAGAGGGATATACTGAGCATCTCAACTTGAAAAGGAAACAAGAAATTCAGATTCAGTCCTTACAGAGCTCCTTCCCAGTACCTCAAGTGTGCAGACTTTTTCATGTGTTATTATACCAGATCAGAGCATCAAGGAGATCCCAAAACTCTTTGAGAATCTATTCATACTATTTACCACAGAAAAGCATATTGTCCCAGTGTATCTTTATAGTTGATGGCTCAAGAGTTTTTGTACTGCATTTGGGGTGGTTATCTTTCATCTGCTGGGAACCCCTGTGCCTAGGATTCACCTACCTGGGTGTTCCCCTATGAGTACATTAATTTCTCATTGCTACAAGAGAGCAGAGGATAGACTATTATGCTTCCTCAACTCTGAGAGTATGTCAAAGTCTTCTCCTTGTTCATCCTGGCCAGTGGACTAACAGTGAAGGTGCTGTTTTCTTAGATATTTTTTTTACTCCAATTGCTAATCATTCCCCCCAAAAGAAATGTCTTATATAGCTTTGAATGACATCTCAGATGTAAATTATTCAAATCCATCATGGAAAGTTCTTATTTCAGCATGTATTCTCAATTTTTCAGAATACATAAATATAGATTACATGGAAATTGTTGCTTAAATATAAAATATTTGAGGTTTGTGTTAAAGCCAGTGAAGCTTTTAAAAATTGTGCCTTGATTTTAGTTATTATAATTTTTAATTATATTTTTTAAATTATAGAAGACATAATGATTATGTAGATAACTTAGAAAGTACTAAAGAAAAGACAAAATAAGAATCAAAGTGAATGAATTCCAGCAAATGGAGATAAACATTCTTAACAATATTTTATAATTCCCTCACTGATTTTCTTTAGTAATATTTGTTAGATGGAGACCACAAATTTGAAGCCTATCATCGGCTCTTATCCTATAGCTATTGCAACTTCCCAACTAATTGAAAATTATTTGGAACTTCAGTCAGTATATACAGAATATTCCACTGTACGTTTGTATCATAAACTTTATAACATAACTCTCTTTCTTACTAAGCATAAGGTTTATTTTCAGTTTTTTTATGTTACTTATATTAATGAGAAAAGAGTCTTCTATGAAAAGTTATCCTCTATTTTTTGTGTATAGAAATGCTGTGTATTCATTTTATCTTTTACAATTTTACAGAATTCTATGATCTAGAAAATGCTGTAAGGGTTTTCAATAAATATAAATAAATTTTGTTTCTTCTTCAGCCAACCATTATATCTCTTTTATTTTAAATAATGTTATATTGGACAAAATTATTATGAAAAATATCAAAAAGTAACATGTATGCTTGCTACACTTTTTCAATGGCAATAATTCCTCTGTTTTATAATTAATTATGTTGGTCCTGGATGTAAAAGAGGTAGTCTTTATTATACAAATTACTATAGACATAATTATCTAAATTTTAAGAGAAATTGTTCTTACAAATAGAAGCTAATATTTATATTCCTTCCTTGATCACTGTTAGCATATTTCCTAAATTAACTTATTTAATTCTCACTACAAACCTCTTAGGTGCATACTATTATTAGGGACATTTTAAAAATGAAACTAACATGTAGAGAGGTTGTGCATCTATAAAAATTACATAAATCTATTAAAATTCCCATATGGTTTGTTTTGCTTATACTGTTGATGCTTTATCACACATAAGAGAACTTAAAATTAATTGCATTTGGGGGATAAAATCTGCTTGGTCTTGATGAATAATTCTGCCACTGTTCCATGTATTCCATTAAGAATTTTTGTGTCTATATCAATATGCAAGATTATTCTTTATTTCTTGTGGAATTTTCTTTTTTTCTGGTTTTGTTATCAAGGTATTGCTAGATTCATAATATTATCAGCTAGCTTTCCACTTTTTTTCTGTCTTTTGATACAGCTAATATTTCCTTAATACTCTACAAATTCATTTCCGATCTTCTCTTTGATCTACAAGTTATTTAGAAAACTGATTTTAAATTTCATAGTGGTTTAAATAGAAATCAATTAGCAGAAGATTAGATGAACAAAATGTTGTCATTTATGTCACATTATGAGCAGAAATTATTGACTAAATACAATTTTTAAGCAAATAGAAGATTTTTCTAACGCCTGTGTTCAACCATCATAAACCATCATGAACATAACATGACAAAGAATCTATCCTCTTACATGAAAGTAAACTATATAATTTTCTTAGATATAATGTATATTTATACAGTGCTAAATGCTTGTATTTAGTATAGTTATATGTGCTTGTATGAAATATCAAATTAGTTGCATAAGCTTCCTATTATTTTATTTTTTTATTCTATCACCTAAGGATAAAAGATTGTTACTATCCATTTTAACAACTCTTATCTCCATAAATTAATTCATTTTGTCTTTTTTATTTTACTTTATGTATCTTCTTACTAAAAGTCATAAAATCAAAGACTGTCTTAATTGTGGATTGAGATTTTATCAATATAAAATTATCATTTTGGTCATGTTTACTTTTTGGTTACTAACCAAGCTACTTTTTAATGTTTTCATTTTTCTAGTAAATCTTCAAAATTATTTTGTTTTTAGACAGGTTGTATTTTAGCTTTAGTTTTCTAGTTTAAGTAGCATATAACAGCATATTACTTTTTAATCTAACACTTGAGGTTTTAACTTTACAAAATATCACTTAATAATTTTATATACTTTTTTTTTTGTCTTTTTGCCTTATCTGGGGCCGCACCCTCGGCATATGGAGGTTCCCAGGCTAGAGGTCTAAGAGGAGCTGTAGCTGCCGGCCTTCGCCACAGTCACAGCAACGCGGGATCCGAGCCGCGTCTGCAACCTACACCACAGCTCACGGCAACGCCGGCTCCTTAACCCACTGAGCAAGGCCAGGGATCGAACCCGCAACCTCATGGTTCTTAGTCGGATTCGTTAACCACTGAGCCACGAAGGAACTCCATTTTACATACTTTTAAAATCATTAATGTGTCTATCCTTATATCTAACATCCTGCGTTTTGATTCTATATTCCTGAGATTTTTTTACTCTTCTCGTTTTTCTATTCTATGATATATGCATTATTTGATTTTTTCCATTTTTTCTGCACTTTATATTTCTCTAAATACTGCCTAAATAAAAATAGTATTTTTTGATTTCCTCTAACATAAACAGAGAAATTACTTCTCTGCCTCACTCGTAGTATTTAATTGATAGAATATTATATTTGAGGTTTAGCTTTCTGTTAAAATTAATATTTCATATCATACGTCTTTTGTGAACGTTTAAAAATTGAATTTATTTTATAGACGATTATCAGCTAACTGTACTTTTCAATGTCTTTTACTCAGCCTATGCTTAAAAAAAAAAAAAACTTTATTATGTACTGTTTTAAGCATCCACAAAAGAAAGAATAATAGCTAACCCTTACTGAGCAATTACAATGTATCAGGCATTATTCTAAGTACTTGCAAATAATTAACTTGTTTAATAACTTTTCGTAATGACTTTTTGAGATAGAAAATATTTATATTTCCATTTTATACATGAAGAAATGAGCACATAAATAGAGTATTTCATTTGCAAAAAAGTTATACAGCTCAAAATGGCGAGCTCACATTCAAACCTAGGCTCTCTGTCCACTTTAGCCCCATACTTCACTCTGCCTTTAAGCATTGTACTACTGGGAGTATATAACAAACTCCATTCTAGAGTTTATTCAGTATGTAATTATTTAAATTTTAACTTTATTACTTGATTTTATTTCTTACCTAGTTTTTTCTTACATTATCTCTGCCTATGTGATATTCTTCCTCCTTTTATTTTTTTAGAGTCCAAACTATACTTATTTCAAAGTTCTGTAATCTATAATTTTTTGATTTTCTCTGCCGTGGATTTATTCTCCAGTTGCTGAATTGAACTGGGAGTTGTTGTTGTTGTTGTTGTTGTTGTTGTTGTTGTTGTTGTGTTTTTTGTTTTTGATAACCTCGCTTCCTCCCTCTCTTTCTCTCTCTTTTCCCTCTCTATCTTTCTGTCTCTCCACTTGCCCTTCTCCCTTCCCTTTGCCTTTCTCTCCCTCCCCTTCATCCCTCTCCTCCTGCTCCT
The DNA here is from genome assembly GCA_004024745.2 of Catagonus wagneri. NCBI lineage: Eukaryota > Metazoa > Chordata > Mammalia > Artiodactyla > Tayassuidae > Catagonus > Catagonus wagneri. Next base: position 26,926,434 of record PVHT020004020.1, read on the forward strand.
CTTTTATCTCTTCCTCCTCTCTCTCTGTCTTTCTCCCACCCCAACCCCTAACCTATCTGGGACTTTTTGCCATCAAGAATTGCACCTTTTTCCTATAATGAAGAGACTCTTACTTGAGTAACTATGATGATATGGTCATAAGATTATATTAGTAACAAAGTAGCTTGGGGAAACTCTCATTGTCCATACACATCTGTGTCCTAGAGCTTAAACAGTAAGAGTCACAGAAAAGCACATGGAGAACCTGAAATGTAGGGAAATCTGGGAATCCTAATTATTTGACTTTTAAAGTTTAATTAGCACAGAATATGAGTAGAATGTGCAGCATATAGAGAATCTGTGGGACAAGATTTTCTTACCGTACCACTTTAGAGAATATTAAATATCTATATATGGGCTAAGCCTTTGTCTCAAGGACAGATTCTTGCTCTGATAATAACTAAAGTTAGAGTAGACTTACTCCATGGCATGATCCACAGCACCTACTAACCAAAGAGATTCCAGGAGTTGTTTCTCTTTAGGGAAAGTTGTGACTGTGGCAAACACCTGTAGTTCTGTACGTAACTCTTGACATGCTTATTCCCCACTTCTTAATTTTGTTTAACTTCTAAGTATCTTTGATATATTTGTTTTAGTTTGTATTTGTATTAGCCACAACTCCATTATTTTCTTCGGTGCTATAAGTGTACCCATCTGTTCTGTAGTCCCCTCCGATAAAAAAGTTTGGGAACTGTGGCATATAGCAATTACTAATCACTAGACTGATTATATTCACTGTGTTTCTGTTTTGAATCTACATAAATTTATTCACCAAAATTTCACAACAAAAGTTATGGTTCTAGAAAAGTGAAGAATTATATAATTAGCTGGTAAGTGTACTAGGAACTAGGAAAATATAAATGTAAATATCAACTTTAATATAAATCATCTAGATTGGCTAGATCGGATGTCTGAATTTCACAAATTTATGGTCCTAGCTATGTGGCATGAGGCACACATTTTCATAAAGGACTGCAGACTTTTACAGAACTAGAAAATGATTACTTTGAAAGAAAAGTAAAGGTACTTGTTTTATAAAAATAAATGTTGGGCCAAATGTTCATCCTTTATTATTCTCCCATTGGAGTTTTACAAGATGAGAATCTGGCATTTATTAGCAGGTCATTTGGGGGTCGGTGGCTGTGGGAACTCAGACTCTTTGTCTGCATTTTATCTTCACCATATGATTTTGGTATGAGTATTTAAGTCTCATAAAGCATATATGTCATGAATATTTAATAATTACATTTTTAAAATAACACAAATTAAATCACCTATTACAATGCTATACTATCAATAAAGACTCATTTAATTCTTCATCAGGGATTTTAAAATATTTTTAGTTTGATCTCTCATTTAGCTGTGGGTAATACATGAGTGTGTGTGTGTGTGTGTGTGTGTCCGTCCATATGACAATACGTTCTGAATGAGTTCCATTACTGAAAACGATTTTAAGATTTGTCTCCTTAGCTGGATATCTGAATAGATAATTTTAGATTCCATGTAAAATGTGTAAATGGCTTTAAAATAAATGATATAGGTATAAAATGTATTTGCTAAATTGCTAGATAATCAGGTAAATCGACTCCAAAATATTAGTAGAAATTAAGAAATTCAGCCAAGCCTACCACAATAAATTAAAGTGGAAAGGAGAGTGTTGCTTAAATGATTCAAAAAAATGTATTTAGAAAGCATTATTTGAACTTTCTGCTGTGTTCATTCAATGCAACCTGAGAAGGCGTGATTCCTGACATTTGATAGCCTTAACAAAAAGTACACAACAAAGGCATAAAGAAAATGTTAAGGCAATCTAAAGGTTAACATGAAATGGCATCTTGATTAAAAACACAGGACTTGGAATCAGAAAACGAGCTTCTGAGTTCTGATTTTGCCACTTGTTGTGCAATCTTGGGCAAGTCACAACCTCTTGGTTCTAATTTCTGCATCTTTTAAATGGTTCTTGGAATAATGTGTATAGCATATGTCTGCAAATCCACTACTCAACCCCTTGTTTACAGTGCCTCACACACTCTGACCTCCTTGCTGTTCTTCAGAAACACCTGTGTCACAGCCTTCGGGGAGGCTCTTCCCACTTCCTAAAATGCTCTTTCCTTGTATCTCCACATGAACAGCTTCCTTTAAGTTTGGCTTAATATTCCCATATGCCCTTGTTTCAGCTCCATGGGAAGATGGAAAAGTGGGTAGCTGGAGCCTTCATCTTTCATACAGGAGGCTGGTTCTGCCTCCCTTCAAGATCCAAAAGATACATAATTATTAGACCAAAAATTACAAATTTCCACTACAGGTGTCCAAAAAACTGTAAAATCTTCAGAAAATTACCATTCAATATGATGGGTAAATTCAGCAATTTCTAAAAAATGAGTAATAGTACATCAAGAGACACCCAAATAATAATAAAAACCTAAGAGAATAGAAGAATCCTGTAAAAGGTCTTGAAAACTGCTGTCTCAAGGAGTGTTTCTCTAGTGAATCATTTAGGAGGCTTTTACAAGGGCCAGGAAGATGTGAGTTTCAAGAGAACATTCTTGGCATTCAGTGGGTCATATCGCTTCTATACAATTTAGGTCTTCTATAGATGAGGAAACTGAGGTAAAAGAGATAAAAATAATTGTGGTATGGAATTGCTGTTTCTGTCTGCAGTTGGTTATTTATCTGGCACTTTCTTTGTGTTACCAGGTTCAAGTATATTTTCTTCATCTTCACTATATTTTCCGCACATTCACCATATCAATGGAGTAAACCAAAGCTGTAAATATGACCAGAAAGAGAGAAAAATAAAGGAAAATTATTTGGAAAGATCAAATTTAATTAGAGTGTTGTTTCAACAGTTTGTTTCATTTACCTTAACTCTTTTTCCATTTCTATTCCAAGTTTAAAAAAAAAATACATATTTCAGTACCTCAAATCTTTTTGGGTGAGAAATTTATTTCAATAAAATATTTTTTTTACTAAAATCTAAACTATGCAAAGAACCTAACACATTATAGGCACTAGGTCACGAAGATGCCTGATTTGTTCCCCTGTGGCAATGATGGCATGCTCTGAGTCCCTGAAATACCATTAAATAGCAGATCCCCAAATGCCACTATGCCTTTCAAGTTCCATTTAAATCTACTCTCTATTAAGTAGTACATTCTGTCTCTCTTGTTTTTTTGTTAATGCCCCCAAATTATTTGCCCTTCTTTGGGTACAAGCACCCTAATGTTCTTCGAGGCAGTAGCCCTCCACCACTCTTCTTCCCTGCTGTTCAGTAGGGGATATCCACTTCTAGCTTCAGAAGAAGGCACATGGCCCAAAATGGCCAGATAGGGTCACATGATTTATTTAAGAATGACCATGAGACGCAAACTAGGTCAGTGATTTCCAGGAATTTTACTTGAACTACTAGGAGAAAACACTCTTCCCACTGAATTGCTAAACTGGTAGGATGAAAACCTGGAGCTGTCACGGGCTGTCATGAAAGGAGAATCTACCTTAGAATGAAACTAGCAGAAGTAACAATGATGAAGAAAAACTGATATTTGAAAGCTTCTTTTAAGTTTCAAGATCCAGTTAGAGCTGAGGACAAGCTACACCTCACTTTTTCAATTATGTAAATAAAGCTGCTTAGCAGACAATTTATTTATTTATTTATTTATTTATTTATTTATTTTTTTCCACTATAGCTGGTTTACAGTTTTCTGTCAGTTTTTCAACTGTACAGCGTGGTGACCCGGTTACACATACATATATAGATTCTTCACAAGTGATTAGACATAGCTCCTGGAGCTATACAGCCAGATCTCCTTGCTTTTCCATCCCAAAGGCAATAGTCTACAAGTATTAACCCCAGACTCCCATCTCATCCCATCCCACTCCCTCCCCACTCTCTTGGCAACCACAAGTCTAGCAGACAATTTTTAAACTGGCCCTTAATAATCCGGTTTTAGCAATTCAACTTTAGGAAGTTAGCAACACTCCAACTTTCTGGTTTACATGTCATTGTGTTATACCTTTCCCTTGAGGGTGGGCTAATAACTTTCTTCTGAAGAACAGAACGGAGGTGCAAGGAGTGGGATGTCACTTGCGTGATTAGGGTAAAGATTGTGACTTCTGTCTTACTGGCATACTCTGTTGCCATCCACGCTTGCACATTTTGAAGAAGCAAGCTGTCACGTGGGTAAGGTCAAGCAGTGAGGAACTAGGTGAATCTTTGGGCAAGAGCAACGGAGGAATTCAGGTGTTCAATCCAGAGAGCCACTGAGTTATCCCAGAATGTTGCCTCAGGCAGCACAACCCTTCCGCAGCCACTGGGCCAGAGCCTGATTCCCTACACCTGACAGTGCTTCTAGGGCAGCCTCCTTGCACGGGTACTCGAGTGGGGGTGGGGCAGCGGGAGGCGGTCTGCCGTGAGAATCGGAATATTCTTGCAAAGCTACGTGAGCCAGATCCCCTACTGACAAGTCTGAGATAAGGACTCTTGAGGAAGCAGGATACCCAGGTGACTCTCATCCCAGGACTCTCGCGAGCTTCTGCAGAATTCCCGAGATCTCCCGAGATCCCCCGATCCCACAAGATAGGGCTTCCTTTGAAAAGTACACCGGGCTGTGCCTCGGCTTGTTTGACCCGTCCTCTTTGGTGTCCCCGAGGTTCGGCTAGTTCCAGGTTATCCTCTTTCTGACCCTTTATCTGCACGTGGACTGGCTCCTCTCTCTGCACAGGGGATCCTTCAGCACTCTCGCCTTCGGAAGAGCCATACACTGGGCTGACGCCATTGTTGCAGCGCTGTGAGAGATGAGAAAGCAGAGGACCCAGGTATGCTTTGCTCAGGTTCCGGACCTACAGAAACTGTGAGATCATAAATGGGTTTTTCTTTTTTTTTTAAGCCAGACAAATTAGGGTCCACCGGTTATATAGTAATGTAAATCACTTGGGAATTGAACTTATGATTCTGGCGTCCAAAAGATTCCTGACAGCCAACCTAGGAAATACTTTTGTTTTTGTTTTTTTTTTTTCTGTTTTTGCCTTATCTAGAGCCGCACCCGCGGCATACGGAGGTTCCCAGGCTAGGGGTCTAACAGGAGCTGTAGCTGCCGAACTACACCACAGCCACAGCAACGCGGGATCCGAGCCGCGTCTGCGACCTACACCACAGCTCATGGCAACGCCAGATCCTTAACCCACTGAGCGAGGCCAGGGATCGAACCCGCAATCTCATGGTTCTTTGTCAGATTTGTTAACCACTGAGCCACGGCGGGAACTCCGGAAATACTTTTTCATGTGTAGGAAAGCAGCAAGATAGAGCAGCATTAAGAAAAGATGAACTTTCAGTAACAAACCTAGTGGCCTTGTAAGTATCCAAATAAGTGACACAGCGTGATTTCTTTTTCAGAGTGCTTTTTCCCCTGTTCATTTTAACCGCAAAGGAGATAATCTTCAAACACAGAAAGCCTATAAAAAGTTTAGGATAGCTAGAAAGCACTTAACAGTTAAGTACTTTAAAAACTTTCTCGAAAATGTGTGGGAACTAGCAAAGACGAGAAGTTCTCCTAGAAGAGGAGGGGGGAAAACCACACTGTTTTCCCCTAGAAAGTATTGAGTGAGTAGGAGAAAAAAGTAAGTTTTAGAGATAGAAAATGGAAATTCTTGGAGTTCCTGTTGTGGCTCAGTAGTTAACGAATCCGACTAGGAACCATGAGGTTGAGGGTTTGATCCCTGGCCTCGCTCAGTGGGTTAAGGATCCGGCGTTGCCCTGAGCTGTGCTGTAGGTCGCAGACGCGGCTCGGATCCCGCGTTGCTGTGGCTGTGGCGTAGGCCGGCAGCTACAGCTCCTGTTAGACCCCTAGCCTGGGAACCTCCACATGCCGCGGGTGCGGCCCAAATAAGGCAAAAAGACAAAAAAAAAAAAATGGAAATTCTTTTTTTTCTTACAGAATCAGAAAAATCCCTACAAAATAGACTGAAAATAACTTGTTTGATGTTAGGAACATTTGATGTAGGGAACGTTTATCAAAAGACTGAGTAAAAATGATAGGAACAGCACCTCAACTGAAACATAGATGAAGTAAATGTTTAACTATCAACAAGGGATGCATCATATTTCAAGCCCTTACCACCATAAGGGACCTTAGAAATGTTTTAATTGAATCTATTTCATATTACAGATGAGGAAACTATCACCAGAACAGTTATATTACTTTCCAAAGATCAAGCAATGAGTAAATACAGAACAAGGATTACTTTTATATCTTTAACTGACTCACATTTCTTTTAGAAATCATTACAGCTGTATATTATAGATATTTATAATGCACAGAGTCCTGAGAGGAGTGAGGATCCACACAATTCTCCCATCACATTCTGTTATCTGTCCTAATAAACTGCCTTAAAAATAAATCTCAAGGAAGAACTTTGAGTCTCCATTTTACGCTAACCTGCTATGGGACCAGCCCCATTACCTAGCTCTGGAATTCAGCTTGGAAGTACTGGTAACACAATTACAGTTGTTTATAATTGGTCCATTATAACAGGTTGGTGCCAGTTCTGACTGGTCAGGACCCACACCATAACTGTTATTAGAAAAACACTTAAAATATCATCTTTGACTTCATCCCTGCATATCTCAGTCATTACAAGAAGCCCTAAACCTCAGTTCATCTCTTAGGCCTCAGATTCTCTTCTTTAGAAGGCTTTTAGTAAAGCCTGATCTGACCCAATTTATTACTTCTTCATTACTGCAGATACCTGGAACTCATAGCCTGACTTCTAGTGAAATGTCCTTTCTTCTAACTCTCTCCACTTACGTTCCTTACCTTCTCTAATTCTTACCTGTCTGGCAATGAAGATGTCATTTTTGCTCCTTTCTATCCCAACTAGATCATTATTCTTACCTTTTCAAAAAAATCAGATCAAATCATCCATCCACTCTAAAGCACATGCCATCAGATAATAGCATCCTCCTCCCCACGTAGTAGTCATCTTTTATCCTTCTAACCATTTTCCTCACTCAATCCCATTCTCTCTCTATTTAAAAGTTTTGTTCCTGTGATTATCCCTTAGCTCTCCTGAAGCATAATCACTCTCTCTCTCTCTCTCTCTCCCCCTCCTAGATCATTCATGTTAGTATGCAAACAAGCTGAAATAACTCCATCTTAAAAAAAAAAAAAAAGCCAGCTCCATAGCCTAGGCCCATTAATCTGTCACTTTTATTTCTAAAACTCCTTAGAAAAGTTGTCTATATACTCTTTCAAAGTCCTCACTTCTCTTTCTCTCTTCACTCCAGAAAGGCTCATATCACCAAAATACTTCTCAAGCTGCATTCATCAAGGTCACTGTGCTCCTCCATATTTCCTAATCCAATAGTGAAGACTCGTCCTTATTTTACTGTGTCGATAGCATTAGACATTGTTGTTACCCTCTCCTTTTTGAAATACTTTTTTCAGTGGGCTTCCAAAACAACATTCCTTCTTGATTTTTCTCCAACTTCAGGGCCAACTCCTTTTCAATCACATTTCCCCAATCTCTTTCCTCTTATCTAAATGTTAGAGTGTTTCTGACCTTCTTCCTATCTCCTCTCCTGACATTCACTTCACAGGAAATCTCATCCATTCCTATTGCTTACATGACATCTGCAACTAAACAACTCATCAAAATACATTTCCAGCCAGGAACTCTTCTCTGAACCCCAGACATGTAGATTCAGCTGAATTCTACTCTTCATTTTACTTTACTTTCTAAATTTAACAAAATACTCGATATCAGCTATTAATTTCTTCTGTTTCATATCTGCATACATTCCTTTCCATCTTAGTAAATAGCACTGTAACAGTATAGGCAGTTATGAGGTGTTCAAATTTTATAAATTCATGTAAGTCAAGAATACTACCTGGGTCAGCTATTGTATGGTACTTCATTTGCCTACAAAAACCAAGTGAGCAAAGAGAACAGTTTAGTAGCTAAGAACCAAAAAGTGGTTCAGTTTTTACTGAACCCTTCTACTTCCATCTACAACGCAGCTTCCAACATAGATCGATTTACTTTCCTACAAAGAAGTATAATACCTAGATACAACTTTTAAAATAGCAGTTTGAAAGTACTGGAGATGAATGTAGTCAGTACTTGAGGTTGCTAGAAAGAAGAGAAATGCATTGGGGCGAGCTTGACTTTATTGTAGTCTTCTCTTTCAGGCATTTGCTGAATCAGAGTATAGGATAAACAGTAAGTTGGTGGTATACTTACTTGCTGGGGATACAAAAATTAGGATTTAGAACTATCAAGAGTGTAGTATTCAATAATCCCAGTGTTCCCCCAAAAAAGTGAACTTAGGGAAATAAACCTGAATTTCTATATGCAATATCTTCTCAAATCGCTTCCCAGATCATGAGCTGTACATCTGCAGTCAACAAATCAAGCAACTAAATGGAGATCTTGGAAGTCACAGAGCTATAGAGATAAAATTGAAATTCCGGGCTAGTCAAGAAGGTGGGGTTCTTGTAATCACTCCAAGCTCTTCACTGAGACTAAGTCCCCAAATCCAGCTCCACCTGAACAGTAGAATACACACATACTGTATATGCCTGCCAGAAGAAAATCAAGTCCTCTCTAAAGGAAGAGATCCTTAAAGAGCCTCCATGATTTGTTTAGACAATGGCTGGCAGTCGATAAAAATATTATCCTGAAGCCCAGGAAGCAAGATATAGAAGGACTGGAAACCAAGTGAAAAAAATAACAGAAAGGTGATTGAGGTATTGAAGGCTCAGATTGAAATCTTTAAAACAGATATGATTATTATACTCAAAATAGACAAAAAGATGGAAAATTTCAACAGAGAACCTGATTCTATGTAAGACTATCAAATGGGCATTCTAGTAATGAAGCAAACAATAACTGAAATTAATTTAATAAATTTAAACTAGCAGAAGAAGATACTATAGAAGTGGAGTTGGTATACTAGAGGATAGGTGAATACAAAACAGACACATTGAAGTACAACTAGGAAAAATAAAGATAAGCTAAAGAGGACAAACTTTAAATCTTGAAAAACTGTAACATGCATATATTCATTGATCAGAAAAGAAAGAATAATTTAGATGAAAAGTTTTAAAAGATATCAGTAATATTTTTTAATTAATGAAGTATTATCAAGCAACAGATTCAAGAAACTCTACTTAACGACAAATAGGATAAACCCTTTTAGGCAAATAATAGTAGAACTGACAAAAAACTAAGAGAAATTTTTAAGAGCAACTGGGGAAGGACAGCATCATCTTAAAAGCTGGAAACTACAAAAGAGAGAAGATGATGGAAAACCATTTTTAAAGTGATAAAAAAGAGTAATTACCAACTTAGAAATTTTTCCTAAGAGAAAATGACTTTCAGAATGAACCTTCATGTATTTGTGTTGAGAATGTACAACCATTGTGGAAAACTGTATGGAGACTCCTCAGAAAATTAAAAGTGGAGTTTATGATCCAGTAATCCCACTTCTGGGTATTTAGCCTAAGAAACTGAAATCAGAATCTCGAAGAGATGCCTGCACTTCCATATCTGCAGCATTGTTCACAGAAGCTGAGATATGGAAACAACTTAAATGTCTATCAATTCATGAAGAGATAAAGAAAATGTATATATACACATTGGAATGTTCGGTCTTAAAAAAGGAAATCCTGCCATTTTCAACAATATGGCTGAACCTGGAGAACATTATACTAAGTGAAATAACCCAGGCACAGAAAGATAAATACTATATGTTCTCACATGTGGAATCTAAAATAGTCGAAGTTATAGCAGTAGAGAGTAGAATGGTGGTTGCCAGATGCTGGGGAAGGGGGAAAAGGAAAAATGATGGTCAAAATGTACAATGTTTCCCGTATACAGAATAAGTAAGTTCTGGAGATCTATATAGCATAGTACCTATAGCTAACAATACTGTATTACACACTAAAATTTTCCTAAGAGAGTAAATATTACATTAAGTGTTTTTACCAAAAAATAAGTATGCTAAAGGAAATGGGAGGGAACTTTGGGAAACAATGGATAGGTTTATGGCTTTGATGATGTTGATAGTTTCATGAGTGAAACTTACCTCAAACTCATTGAGTTGTATACATTAAATATGAACAGTTTATTACATGTCAGTTGTACCTCAATTAAGTGACTTATTTTTAAACTTTTTTTTAAATGAAAGGTGAATTTAAGTTATCCTCTGACAAACCAAAGCTAAGAGAATTCACTGTAGGAGACCTGACTGAAAGAGATACAAAAGGAGGTTTTTCAGGATAAAAGCAAGTGATACTAGATTGAAGCACAGGTAATACAGCAAGGAAAGATCATAACACATCAAAATGTGTGAATAAATCTAAGTGAAATCCTGACTGTTTAAAAAATAATACTGTCACCTGACTTTAAAAATACAGAGATTTTTAAAATATTAGACAACAGTATCCAAAAGGCAGTTGGTGGGAGAAGTGCAAAACAGAATTAAAACATTCTAGGTCCTGTACATATCCAGAAACTAAAAACAGACAAACAAAACATTATTTAAGGTGAATTCTAATAGCTTAAGGATGCTTGTAGTAAAGTCAATGATAATCAATAAAATAGTAATAAAAGAATCCTAATAGAAGCAGGAAATGGAATAAGAGGGGAAAAGCTTTATTAAAGCAAGAAAAGGCAAGAAAGGGAAGGAAATGGAACATAAATAGATGACATATATGTTAAAGTGGTAGATTGAAACTCAAATCTTTTTTTCAAGTCTTTTGAAAAATTTCAAATGATTTCCAGTTCGTAATTCCCAGTCAAGTCCTTACTATCCTTTTTTTGTATTGGTCTCTCTGTTTCCTACACACCCTGCCACTGCTCTCAGACTCTTAGTTCCCTCAACTCCTAAGCCATGTCTCTAACAAATTCCCTTCTGCAGTTTTGAATTATGAACAGAAGCTAAATATATATGAATAGATATAATACAAAAACGCTGTATGTGTGGAAGTGCAGAAGAAAAAAAAAACATTCGCAACTGTGCTACTCCTTTATCCCGCCTTCCTCTGTGATATAGGTTAATATTCTATTCTTGTTTCCTTTACTTTAGGAAAAGGCAATCTGCCCCACTGCCAGAGCTCGTATTTGGTTAACGAAAGAGAATTCTCAATCTGAACCAACAGGTAAGACTCTTCCCTACTTTTGTGGGGCATGGTGGAGGTGGGGTGGCTGCAAACATTTATAATTCAGTATTTATACTTGTCCTATTTACATATCCTCTTTCTCATTCCTATTCTCCAAAGTCAAATTCTGCATTTCCAATACTATTAACTTAAGCAGTATAACAAATTCATAGAATTTTATAGGTGAAAAAGGAAAGGGAGATGTTCTTTATGCTGAAAAAACGTAGAACTAGAAAGACACAGTATGTGAAGTAATTTTTATTTTCTCTGACTTTCTACCTCCAAAAAGCATTAACTTGCCAATCAAACGCCCGGGTGGGACTCTGGATTTTGCCAATTTCTTAGCTGCATGACATTTGTCACATTTCTGAGCCTCACTTTCTTCATCTGTAAAATGGAGAGAATAAAACAATTGAGATGAGGATTAGAAAAGACCTGTAAAATACTGCTCTTACGTTGTAATGTATGTCCAGTAAGTGTTAGCTCCTCCTCCTCTGCATAGGTTGGTCAGTATTTGAAGTAAATGGATATGATTTTTAAAATTCATTTGTGAGGTCCAGGCTAGCAAAGCTCACACGATCCTCTGCCTCTCTTCCATCTGTCTGCCAACTGACATTCTTTGTTGCAAATCTAAGACCAAGCCATATGTTCTCCGTATGGGACTCTTTCCTGCCCAGGTGGTGAAGTAGACAGAGTGATCTAATAAGTCTTTGCTGTCTCACTAGGGCAAGTCTTGGGAAAACTTCCAAACACCGAGAGGTTCTGATGAGACACCACAAGCTTGGGTGTCTATGTTGTTCATCAGAAAAATTTTTTTTACTTTCTTTTTTCCTCTCAAGATCCCCAAACCATGTTTCAGTTCTGTCATTACCTGTTTCCTTGTCTCTGTTTAGTCTAGTAGACAGGTCACGACTCTGAAAAAGATTTCAACATAGGATGTCTGTGTGGTGTCAAGGACGATATAGATGAAAAGTATATTTTAAGAGCTGGGGGACTGAGTTAAGAGTCAGGCTCTGATCTTCAAATCCCAAACCTGCAGCATCCAGCCAAAGGAAATATGCCACTTTGAAAGGGAGGTAAAATGTACGCTTAGAGACTGCTACTGGGTGGTTAGAATTTAATGTCACAATATTCTTCTAGAAGTAAAATGTATAAGCATAAGTTCAAAGAGGGAAACTGGGGGGGAAAAAAAACACCATAGTAGTGCAAAGTGCAGAAGGATATGCAGAAGGAAAACAAAATCATATTTAGAATTTCATAAAAAAGAAACAGCAAATTGAGAAATAGTTTCCCATTTAATAATGTTCTTCTTCACTGGGTCTTAATAAAACAACACAACCCCTGAACGTTAACATGACAATAACAGATTGGAAAAGATATCTGAAATACCCTTGCTATTTTGATGGTTTGACAATGATGCTTTCACTTTATATTTACTTACATTGTAATGTATGTCCAGTAAGTGTTAGCTAGTTTTCAAAAATAATGAAAAACTCTTAATCCTATGAAGTTAAATTTATTAATAGATAAATTCAACAAAATTGGACTATTAACCTTCAAAGCCATTACTTTCAGAATTAACATACAGGTTTGAGTAACTAAATTGCCTCCTCCGTCTATCCAGTTGCCTTCTACTTTCCAAATTTTTAACTTAATTCACATTGTTGGAGCCCACACATATGACTTAGGTAAACTACTTAAAATCTCTGAACGTCAATTTCCATATCCACAACATAGCAATTAAAATCTCTGCCAGCTAGTTGTCTCATAGGGAGTGTAACAGAAAAGGCATTTTTACGATGTGTTTTACCTCTTCTGAGGAATTACACTAAGACATTTATTATCATATGGAACAAGCAGGGATTTATATATTATTCATTTAACTGGGTCCCTGCAAAGGGTTTCAGGGCTGACCTCAAACCATGTGACTTCTGTATGGTTTTGCAACGTGGTTTGGATCTCTGTGCTATATGCCAGCTGATCTGTATACCATCATAAATTATATTCTAAGATAAATGATTTCTCCAGAAAGAACTGGATATTAAGTTCTGTTTTCTCACTATAGCTCAATACAGACTTTACTTTTCTACTTGCATGAATGTGTTGAGGATGCCTCCCATCATTTTTTCCAGCTCTCCACCGTACACTAGTTTGCACTTTGCCACCACTTGAAAGAAATATACAGTGAACAAGAGTATGTAATTAGCGTTTATGCTATATCCAGCCCATCTTGATGCTACTCACAGGTAGAGACAGGCAGTACACATTTGAAATTTGCAGTGCATCCAGAAAGTGTGCGCGTATCTCAGTAGTTTTCATTTATACATCTCCAAAAATAATTCAGTAGAGGGTGTCTGTAGCGACTCATGCCTCTGAATTTATCTGAGGCTCTGTTCTTTAAACATTTATACAACTCTTCACAAATATGGTAATAAAAACTACTTCTGTGTTAGGTAGGGGGCTCAATGTATTTACTTTGTACATGAACTTGCTTAGTTCTACCCACCAGGTCTCTACAAGGATATAAAAAAAATGAGGCGAGAGATCTGATATTACATTCAGGTACTTCATTTCTTTCTCAAATTAGTTCTTCTGGAAGATAATGCTGGATAGTTATCCATGTAATACTTTCATTATAACAGAATGGAGAAGAATTGCATTAGCCTCAAAAGAGATATGAACTGGAAAGGTCATTTTTGTGATAATGGAATTCATCAAGGAGACTGAACAGACACTAGGAAAGATTCACAAAAGATGTCATTTTCCCCCTCTGATTTTTTTTCTGATTATCGGAAGACCTCAGTTCTTCATAAAAGCATATTTTTAAAATTCACCTGGTACTATGCTTTTAGTTTATCATTGGTTTCACTAAAAAGGCATTAGGCATTTGGATCTAACTGTAAATTACCTTGGGTCAAGAGGACCTGAATATTTAACGTTTAGTAAAGACGGTTCTCCATCATGTTTGATTTCTAACCATTTATATTCCAAAAATAGCTTTTCTTTTTCAGACATGAAAGTCGTGCTTGGTGGTGATGTCCCACTCTCTAGGGTTCTAAATTTATCTCAGATCTTATAGGTACTCCATTTGAGACATGTCTTTAACTTTGGAGGCCAGCATCTCACTTTCAACATAGGAAATTTCAAATATTGTCAAAAGTAACTTAAGGACATCTTAAAAAGCTTTCATGCGGCTCTTATAAATTGATTATCAGAAGTACAGGTTTTCATAGTCTTTGGCAGGCAAAGCTCAATTAAGTTTTATTGAAGACAAAATAATTTGTAAATATTTGAGACGGTCTCCACTCTTCTCTCCATGTTTCTAACCTGCAAGCAACCTCAGTTCCAACCTCTGTTGAACCTCAGGAAACGATTTAACTTCCTTGACTCTGTTTCTTCACCTCTGAGATGAGTAGGATATTCCTGCCATATCTAACTTATAGAAATTTGAGGGAAGTTATATGAGACAGAATGTGTAAAACTTAATGGTGAAGTGTAAATTGTCACTTATAAAGTACCATTATTCTTATTTTGTTATCCCTTATTTTTCATTTTTAAGTAATGCTTTTATCTCTACGCAAGTCTAGAAAACACATGTTTACCTGAAAGACTATACATGTGATGGAACTGAGAACAAAATAGGGCAAGCAATTAACACAGAATTGGATGAAACAAAAATAATTATATCCTTGATCTTGAGGGAAATTAGGGTTTTTTAGAGAGGGGAGGTAGATGGAGAGGTTTTTTTTTAATTCTAGAGGAAATTTCACAGTAGTTTTTAGGACTTTCAAGATTTTATGTGTCAATTTTGTTTTTTTTTTTCAAATGGAGGCCACATGTTTCCTTAATGGTGGTGTGTTCTCTCACCTTTAGTATTGATGAGAGTCATTCGAGGGCTCACAATTGAGAGGAAAAAGAGACTTTGCAGAAAGAGCCCGGCAAGAATGACAAGACAAGACAAAAGATGTGATAAAATGAATATGTGGCTGCATAAGAAGGAAAAAAAGCCCAAAGTGGTGACTGTGATCTGAAATGGACAAAAAGAAAAAATAAGCCAAACAACTGCAAACTAGCCAAGATTGATTAAAATTATTCCCATGTAACAGCTACAAAAAAACCCCACTATCCTCTAAAGAAAATTTCTTTCAGAAGTCAGAGCAGGCTGGGGATTAGAGAGTCAGTATTTGAAGGGCAGGGAAGTAGGACTCAACAGCAAACAGTGCAAGTACAGGATGCTTGCAACTCAGGTGCTCATAACTTGGGAAATGCCTTCACTTTAAGGAATAACATGCAGGAAACTTGAAAAGCTGGTGAGTGCCCATAAATATGTGATATTAAAATAGATGTTGAAAAGTTAGGATGCTCCCACACATTTTAAAAAATGTTTTACACGAAAGGAAAAGTAAGCGTAAAGGAAGAACTCAGTGGAAGAAAGTGCAAATGTATTAACCATTAGGCCAATAATAGCATCTGGCATTGTCGGCTGTCATGAAAAGTCCTGATATATTTCAGTGGTTAATGAAAGGATATTACCATGTGATAACTGATGGTTTTATACCATCTTCTGACTAGGCTACAAGTTGCTGAAACAGCAAATCATTTTACGAGCACTCTAACAAGCAAGCAGAAAAATACTTTTTGAGATTTTGAGAATAGATAAAGATTACCTTGCATACCTCCTGGGCCTCATGGTTTGCCATCGAGACGGCTGTAGCTGGAAGAGTAAGGAACCATTATGCTTTGGTGGATGTGCTAGGGAAGGAGGGGCTCACTAGCAAAAAGAGGGAAACAGGAGATGGTGTGATAGCAGTCTACTCATCTTAGTAGCAGAAACAGCATTTTAACGTCCTAACAGTTCCCTATTGCCTGTTAGTCGTTTCATTTGTATTTTTTGACAAGGTTGATATTTAACAGTTGGCATATTATTAGTCAAATATTATATATAGTAGTAAGATAGTCATTGAGAATCATTCTCCAAATATTACTAAATATTAATGAAGTCTTTAATCCAATGTGGCTAATGATTTATGTTCAAAAAGTTGCACTGTCACTCATTTGCAAGTGAACTTGATGTTCTTTATGAAAAGAACAGGGGTTTTGTTTAACAATCAAATTCAGCCGGGTGTGTTTTACAGAATTAATATTCTGGCTAATAGGATTGTCGTAGACATACAAAAGCCATTACAGGGCATGAAGAAAGGATACTTTTAAAATACTTGGCCCTATAAGCAAGCATAGTTATTATCTTTACAAATAACAAATTTGTCATTTTAGGAAGTCTTGTCCTCTAAGCATAAAAAAAAACTTGATAAAGTAATGGGAGTCATTACTGTTATTAATCAAAATAAATATTAAATACATAAAGGTAAAAAAAAAAACCCACATAATTTATTTGGTTTCTCTTCTATGCCATGCATTTAACCTTTTCCTGTAATGTTCTTCTTGCTCATAACCACTTTGTGCAGAGGATGTTGCCATCTTTCTACAAATGAGGGAACTAAAATGCAGAGAAGGTAACTGGCCTAATGTCACTTAATCAGTGTGGAGTTTCAAATCCAGATCTGCTTGAATTCAAAACTTGAGCTTTTTTTTTTTTTTTTCTCATGCTGAAGTTATATATAGATAAACTTGGTTTCTGAGCTTAAAATATTTAGCTTATAAGAGCTAGAAAAGTAAAAAACTGAAGTAATAATTTATTCTGACTCAGGCTTCTGTAAGATGAACAAACACTAGAGTAACTGCTGCTTCGACTTTGTGGACCTTGCATCCCTGGTGCTGCCACAGCTATCTCAAAACAAGTGAAACAGTCTTGCCATTCCTTGGACCATGCTATCTGGTAGGGCTGAGAAGATCAAGGTATAAATCCTGAGCCTGCCACTTTCTTTCTGACTTTGGGGGTGGTCAAGAACATGATTTTATCTTATTTATTTATCATTATTGAAGTATAGTTGATTTACAATATTATGTTAGTTTCAGTATACAGCGTAGTGATTCAGTATTACTGCAGATTATTACAAGATAATTGCTATAATTCCCTGTTTTACATCTTTGTTGCTTATGTATTTTATACAGAGTAGTTTGCATCTCTTAATTACATACGCCTAATTTGTCCTTCCCCATTTCCTTCTCTCTCATTTATTTATATATTTATTTATTTAATTTATTTTTTAGAGCCATGCTTGTGGCATATGGAAGTTACCAGGCTAGGGGGTCTAAATGGAGCAGCAGCTGCCTGCCTACACCACAGCCACAGCAACACAGGATCCAAGCTGCATCTACAGCCTACACTACAGCTCTTGGCAATGCCAGATCCTAACCCACTAAGTGAAGCCAGAGATAGAACCCATATCCTCATGTATACTAGTTGGGTTCATTACTGCTGAGCCACAACAGGAACTCCCACAAATTTGTTTTAGGAATCTGTGAGGCTGCTTCTTTTTTGCATAAATGTTCTTTTGTGTTATTTTTCAGATCTCCCATATAAGTGATAGCAAGTAGTATTTGTCTTTCTCTGACTTATTTTACTAACATAGTATACTCTAGGTCAATCCATCATACTGCAAATGGCAGGATTTCATTCTTTTCAATGCTAAGTAATATTGTATTGTGTGTGTGTACACACATACATACATAACACACCATCTCTATCCATTCCTCTCTTGGTGGACCATTAGGTAACTTCCGTGTCTTGCCTGTTGTAAATAAATGGGACATGTATGAAAAGTGCCTCAGCAGTGGTTGGGGAAAGTGTGTGCAAAAGCTCATGGAAAAACTGAAAGGTATATTAGTATGCAAAAGTCCCTGTCCATAAAGAAGGAAAATGATCTTGAATAGTAGAAGGAAGGTTTCAAGATAGATTTTTAAAATGATGTTGTAATATGCTTTGAGGAAAGGATGTGGGAATTTCTAAAAAGAAAATTATTAAAAGCTATTTCTTGGTGTGGTTTACGTGTTAACTGAAAACAAGTTGAACTGTATGATATCCTGAAATTCCTTTAAACCTAGAGTCTTTGAAATCTAACTCATGATTTCAGACCACAGAGTTGTTTTCTACATTTATTAATTCACTTGAAAAATGTTTGCTGAGTGTCTGCCATAGTCTCAGTTCCGTGCAAAGCTCTGGGACTGGCAGTGATCACCAGAATGCAGTAAGGACAAGGTCCCCTGGCCTGCAGACCCTCCCACAGATTGTTATGAGGGCAAGGTAGAAGTGAAATGGTGAGGTAGGCAAGGTCATCTTCATTCTGTTTCCACTGGTCTGTTCTGTAGCTTCCTAACTCCAGCCATTGTTTCCTTCTTTTCTTAGTCCCCCACTCAGGTCTGGCCTATTTTGCAGAGCATTTTGCTTCAGTCTCCCCCATTTGCCATCTCCTCTTTCCTGTATGAAGGACTCTAATAGGAGGACATTGAGTCTTCATAAATACTTTTTTTTTTCAATTAAAAAAATGTTTATTTACTTTTTGGTGTTTAGGGCTGCACCTACTACATATGGAAGTTCCCAGGCTAGGGGGTCTAAATGGAGTAGCTGCCGGCCTACACCACAGTACAGCAACACAGGATCCAAACCACATCTGCAACGTACACCACAGCTCATGGCAATGCTGGATCCTTAACCCACTGAGTGAGGCCGGGCTGGAACCTATATCCTCATGGGTACTAGTTGGGTTTGTTTCCACTGAGCCATAATGGGAACTCCTAAGTGGTTTCTTAACAAATATGTAGTTCATAATCATTCCATTAGAGGAAGGGAATTATACTTTAAAAGATGGTGTTTATTACTGTGAATAATGATTCTCTATGATACTGTATAGAAAATAAGACAAAATGAAGAAAAGGTACTTAGATCAGATGTGGGAGATAGTTGATGAGAGGTAAATTCTTGATACTCTTTAAATCATACCACCATGAACTGTGTTCTTACAAAGCCAGCCCTTGGTCTATTGCCCCTTTTCCTCAGGGTGCCAAAACTTAGTGCCAAATAGCTGGGGTACCATAGATCATCTCCTTAAGTATTTCATACCAGTTCCCTACATCATCCTGAATGAATGTTTTTAATGCTATGTAGATTTCATTTTCAGTGTAAGTGTTTTACTTCTTTGGGGGAATCCTAAAAATGTATGCTTCCATCATTTAAGTTGAAGTTGTCTCAGAAGAAACAATGTATAGAGCAATAACAAAGGTGTTGTTGAAATTCTGTTCGCCCCTTGCCACTTAAACTACCATGCAATTCAAACTACACATAGATATGGCTTAGGTCTATACCATTTGAATGACAAGTTCAGAATGCAGTCAGACATCTGGATGTTACCAAGTATCCAAGTGTTTGGCATTATATAGACAAATACCTGGATGATGGCCAGTTTGTTAAAATGCTGGAGAGGTTTAGGAAGACTCCTTCTCATTACCTGAAGTATTCCAAAAAGGGCAAAATATTTTCACCCCAGTTTTCCTGTGGAGACTGTATAGAAAGTGATTTTGAGAAAAAAATAAAGGGAGCCTGTCTTCCTGCATAGTATCAGATACTGGCCTAGAATAAATGCTTTTGGCTAGTCCAATAGGTAAAATTATCTTCTTCTAAATTTCAGTGTCTGGCATTTCTCCATTGTAGCTGACCTCATGACACTCTGTTCCCTGAAAGGCATTTCTTTCCTCCCTTGGCTTTCTCCATAGTCAGGCAAGTATGGACAGGACTGGTCCTGCAAACATAGGTTTCTTAAAAGCAAAGACTAAACATAAAGCTTTATTTCATTCACATTAATTTTAGAATTTTCTACATTTGAGTGATATTAACCCTATTTGTAGCGTAAAACTGACAAGTCCATACAGACTTTTAACACCCCATTAATCTTTGTTAGACTAGGGCATACACCAGCCAAAAACTGGAAATTTGATTAGTCTGTCCCATGCATTAGCTATCTCATTGGTATGGCATTTTAAAATATTTTCCAGATATACAAAGCCATGTTAGTTTTTTCAGGGTCTTTATGAGGTTAGCAAGAAACATACCAAACAACTTCCTAGTAAAACACTTGTACTTTAGCTACCAAAATCCTGATTTTCTCTTAGTTTTTTTTTTTTTTTCTCTGATAAGTGATAATCTTGAAGAGAACTATGCAGACTGAACTTTGATTTGTGGTAACCTTTCAGCTCAGGGGATTTTTTTCCTGTAATCCTCTAGATTTATCAGGATCTAGTAAAAATTTTTCCAGTGGCAATATGATAATAATTTTCAGTTTTATACAGTACTCTGGGGTTTTCAGAAAATCCTTCTGATGGACATGAATCCAATTGGAGTTATTTTGAAATGGACAGTCAATTTATTGGATTAGCTGAGAAGGTGATGAAAATCTCTTTTAATCAGATGGATATCTTTAATGAATCAAAAAAAGGCTTTTTCATCCATCTGTAACTCATTAAAGACTTTGTGAATCTCATGGAATGACTTGATGGCACATTGTATGTCCCTTTCTTTTGTGATTTTTAAACAGCTTTAGTAAATTGTTCATACAGAAAACTGTGTATCAAGCATAAATGCTTCAATACACAGGCTAGTGCAGCCCCCTTGCTCACAAGCAGCTGGCCAACCAAGCTGAAATCAGGAGGACACCAAAACTAATCTATTTCAGATTCTCTGAGACCAGAAAAATAAGTTGTAATGCACAAGGGCATTTTCTCCTGGAGGTTTCACCTGAGATTTCTATCTCTTCTCTCATCTCCACATTAAGCAAAAAGAATAGAAGCGTGGCCTGAGGCAAAGCAAGGCCTTTTCCTCTAAACTCCTGAATAGTGTCACAGTTGGTGAAGGCAGCTGATTTAACAGAGTGACTTACAACAGATATATTCACCTGAGGATTATTTCAGCTTCTCAGCAAAATGACTGGACAGTTAAAGGCATATGCTGTTTTTGGCTATCTTATTCTTTAACTGATACTCAGTTGTTACACACTTTTGTAGTAACAGCTATTAACACTAATGAAACCAATGTCTATTTCCATTTTGTTAGCATTCAAATTAATATCTCTTAGCTTTCTTCTCTTATGGTAGCCTGAATATACCCTTTCTGTCACTCTAGAAACTGGTATGCCTAAGAAGCTCATAGCTCAATAAGCAACCTCATTTTTTTGACCGGGTCTCTGTATTCACTTCAAAGAGGATCAGGAAGACAAAGGCAAACTTAGTGGCTTTTCCCAGGTATCAGGTCACTTCCCATAACAAATGGGCCACCCACACCCCCTTGAGCCTCTCACCTCACCAGTTAGCACCTCATCCAGCTCAGACTCAATGACAAAGTCACCAAATATCAGACTAAAGCTGACGACTATTTTTAATCACAAAAGGTGTACAGCTATTCTCTTGTAATACAAAAACATCTATCAATCATATGACATTTTGAACATATGTCATTCTAAAATTCACAAAGTTTTAAGGTTAGCTCCTTTTAAGCAGAAGATTCTTTTCTTAGAACTTGAATTTCAGAAGATAAATCTAATCATGCCAGAAAGCATAGCTCTTAAATTGGCAAAAGCCTGTACAAGTTGGCTGTGTGAGTTTTTACAAGAAAATCACAAACTCAAATGACTCCTATATATATTATTTCTCTCTAAAATCATCGTATTTTGTTAATAGCCACTTTATTATAATATTTGAATTTTTAAATATAGATTTTGAGATTGAGTTTTAACCTGCTTCCTTGATTCACACATCTCATGTCTTACTTGAAAGAAGCTGCATGAACTTTAGCTGAGGAGTTTCACTTATTCTCCTCAAGTGCAGTCTCTGGGGAATAATTTCCTGTGGGAAGTAACTGTAGGAGTATCTCTATGGAAAAGTGAGAACAGCTGCAAAATTTTAAGAATAACTTATATAGAAAATGTCAAATTAGGGGCATCCCTACCTTTCACTTGACTAAACACAGCCATCTCCTTTAAGCACTTACTAAAAGGGAATTTGTCAACCAAGCTGATGTCTCAAAAACAGGTCAGATATCACTAAACAGAAATTCACTAGTATTTTTCTCAGCACTGTAGAAGATACTCTTAAATACCATTTATCATGTCTGGGTTAAAATGATTAATGAGGTGTATATATCCTTTTACTTCGCTCTTTTTTTCTTTTAATCAGTGATAGCATAACAAAGTTATAATACCATCTGCATTTCTTTTTTTTTGTTGTTGTTTTTTTTTGTTTGTTTTTTTAAGGGCTGCACCGACGGCATATGGAGGATGCCAGGCTAGGGTTCGAATTGGAGCTATAGCTGCTGGCCTACACCACAGCCATAGCAACATAGGATCCGAGCCTCATCTGCAACCTACACCACAGCTCACGGCAATGCCAGATCCTTAACCCACTGAAGGGGCCAGGGGTAGAACCTGCAACCTCATGGTTCCTAGTCGGATTTGCTTCCACTGTGTGACAACGTGAACTCCCTGCATTTCTTATATATGGCAAAATTGTGTGAAAAGAGATACTTGTCCTCCTATATTAAATGGGAAAAATAGAAAATATTTTTTGTACAGAAATGCATAATATTAATTATATACATATACACACATCTAATTCCTGATGATTTTTTCTTATTTGGTAGTTATACTAAAATAAAAAGTGTAATTCATAAAATATATGCAGAAAGCATTTTGTAAAATAACTTTTATGTAGTTCTTTTGTTAATAATATTGAAACATGTGATGGGGGCAATGTTTGTTTAAACACCATTTGCTCTGTTCTTGGTAAATTGGCACCTAAATTGTACCCCTGGGAGTTTCTGAACTGTACTTAGAATGTTGAATACTCTATTAGGAGAACATCTGTAAATAGTCTGATATATGAGCTCACTTGCAAACATAGCCCTGTTGGTATTTTGCATAATCCACCCTTGAATTTTAAAAAAATTTTGAAATCAGACAGCACAACAAGGAGATAGGTGTCAAAATTAAACGCACATGGTGATGAGGTCATTACTTATACACTGACTTTTTTTTTATTATTCTTTAGGGTCATTTTTTTGGTTGGAGGTTATGTTTATGTTATTCCCTTTTGAAAGATGAAAAAGTAGATGATTCTAAATATCGTGCTATATTCTTGACAGCTTTGTCAGAGCCAAGCTAATGATTTATTTTTTACATAATACACTACAATGCTGAATATTTTACCTCAAATAGACATCTGTGAAGAATGAAAAATGTCAATATAATGGTAAAAATCAAAGTTCTTACAGGTTTTTCTCTTTAACAAAAAGTGAAAATAAAGAGAGAAATCCTGGGAAATACTATTAAAGAGTACATGTATTGCATTAATTTAGCTCCTTATGTATCTGTCCCCTTCAGTATATCTCTAACCTCAGTGAATAAAATTGGATCTTTTTCTCTTTTTGAACCTGAACACCCAAAAAGAAAGTAATTAGATACATAAAGCATATGCTATTAAAAAATCATTGTGCTGATGGTATGTTACAATGTACAATAGAAACAACTGAAAGAATATGTGAAAATAATGAAAAAAGGTTTAGAGGAATAACACATGAAAAGTTTAAATGTGTACACTACAGGTACCTAATCAAAGAGAGATGCATTTATGGAGTTAGGCATCTAGTAGAATCACATGCTATTAAAGAAGAGACCAGATTTGCCCCATCTTACTTTAGGGAAATGTCTAAGAAAATGGAGACTTAATTGGATCTTGGTCAGTTTCACAGAGACATGGTCTCGGAGCACATACAACTTCATTGTTACCCAGTAACTGAAAGGCCTTGTTCTTCCCAGGGCCTATATTAAATACTATCAGCAAATTAGTCTAGAAAGAGTGATTATACTGTCAGTAGTCTAGTGGTGCTGCTTTTGGCATATTATAACTGTGGATTAAATTTAGAAGCCATTTATCAGTGCTTTTTCTGTTTTCTTTACGGTGCTTAGTGCTTGGTAAATAGGAAGTGCTCACTTTTTTCCTTCCTGCTCTTCAACATCTAGGAGTATTTTAGATGCAGAGGTAAAGGCTGAGTAGAACCTAGATAAGCATTCTATGATGTGATCACAAATTTGGAGCTGATGTGTAAAGTCTGGCAAAATGAATTTCACAAAAGAATAATTTTAGTAGCAAAAAGTAACTCAGAAGTCAAAATTGAAGTGGAAAAGACTTTGTAAAGGTAGATCATTTGTTTTGCCTAGAGAAAACTCTTTCATTTGAGGAAAACTGTATTTGAATCTTTAAGTGGTATTGTTGAAATTCCTAAATAACATGTCTAAATTAAACTCAAAAGTTTGCGACCATGTACTAACAATTTAAAATGGTACGTGTGAAGTTCTCTGGTGGCTCAACAGGTTAAGGATCCAGTGTATCGCTGCTGTGGCTTGGGTTGCTACTTGAGTGGAAAGTTCCACATGCCATGGGTGTGGCCAAAAGATGTTTGTACTGATAGCAATTTGTATAAAATACATAATATTAAAGGAAAAATAATGAGGTGAAGCAGGACAATAAAGAGAAAAATCAGTTCTGTATAATTTTGAGTAAAATAATTTGAAAGGAGTATTCTTTGTTCTTTTGCTTCAAAAAGTCTCATAACTAGCCATGATATTTCTTTTACGTCTATCCAATAAGTGAATATGTAAGTCATTACTAATGTAAGGAATATTCTCTTTTGCATGTTAAGCGGGGAAGAGCCGTTGAGGCAAAGAAAAAAAACTGCTTGAGTAGTATTGGACATGTTATCTCTTTCCAAGATTGATAAATGTAGTACACCTAAAACTATTTGCAGTGAATAAATAGATTTGAAATAGACTTTAAGTAGAAATCACTATGAAAAAATCACATGGATTCAGTAAAAACCACTGTTGGCAAATTTCTCAGGAATTGCTCAGAGCTAAGAATCTATACGGAACAGCTGAGTGGTACTCTTGATGTAGACTATCTTCTTTTTGAAAAGAGCTGCATAAAGGGAACTACAGACTGACAAATGATGAAAATATTTTAAATCTCCTATCTTTGGTAGAACTTGAGTGTTTAATTCATACCCTCAAAACCTGTACTATTAAATAAATACCCACAGAGCTGAGAAACAAAGCCATATAACAGTGGTATTTTAAGGAAAGTGTCTAAAAATTTAATCCAGTGCTACACTAAAGCATCCCCACATGTCTCCAAAGTAAAGTTTAAAATACAGAATCTAGTTTCCTGTGTTTCTTTCTCCTTGCACCTGTCCTTAGTTCCTGTTTATGTTAGCAAATAAAACAGATTTCATGTAGTTCAAGGGTTCTTTGAGCTTATTTCCATTTTAAAAAAATTAATATTCCAAAGAAACTTAACTCAGATTTTATAAGACCTGACTATCTCTCAGTAGTTGATGATGATGTATTAAAAACAATTTTTTTTTTCTTCAGGGCCACACCCACAATATATGAAGGTTCCCAGGCTAGGGGTCATGTCTGAGATACACCTGTCAACCTACACCATAACCACAGTAACGTCCTATCCAAGACAAGTCTGCGACCTACACCACTGCTCACGGCAATGCCGGATCCTTAACCCATTGAGAGAGGCCAGGGGTCGAACCTGCGTCCTTATGGATCCTAGTCAGATTTGTTTCCGCTGAGCCATGACAGGAAGTCCAATATATAATGATAATAATGTGGATTATTAGGTTCCCTGGATTAGTCACAGGCTCAAATAAAATAAAAGTTAGCAGGTTACAGGAGTCAAACAAATTAAGCTTTCTTTGAGATTTGGATCAGCATCTGAGCCTGGTAACTACACTTCTTAATTGAATATTAAGAACTATCACTCAAGCATGAGGAAAACAGAGATGATTATGTAAGTGCTTTCTATTGAGATTATTCTTGGCTAGCATATGGACTATTTCACATCACACTTCACAAGTTTTGATACTTCTGACATCTTAATCTAAAGTTGATACTGTTTAAAATCCTGTGATCACTAAAGTGCTCTAAAAATGAGCTATTTAAATATGTATTTCCTGGCAATTAATGCCTACCAGTGACAGTGACCAAATGTTTCATTACAAGATAGTTAATGAAAAGAAGCCATAGCTAGAGAGGAGAATTAACCTGGCCCTTTTTTTTTTTTTGCTTGAAACCTTTCATATTGCCATAGAATAAACAGATTTAACACAAAAGTTCTTTCGTCTTTTTAAAAGCATGATGATGGGAAATTTCCTATATAAAATATGGGATCCTAAAAATAGTTATTAATCAAATTCAACATCCGATTCAGGACTTGCACAAGAGGTTATCAGGTTTACAGAGAAAAGGTCAAGTTAGTTTACATAATATGGGTAAATTATTTTCAGATCTGACTACATGATTTTTTTAATTCAGACAGTGTTTTTGAAGCCTAACAGGAAGCAACACATTGGATCACAAAGGGTATAAGTCAGTGAATTAATGTTATGTCTGTTGTAATTATTCAATAAAAAAATTTTCAAACAGGTTAAAACAACGTGCATATATAGTAGGATTACAACTGTGGAGACAAAAAAGTTAACCTTGTAAAAAAATTAGAATGGAAAATGTACCAAATTATTAACTGTGTGTTTGATTAATGAGACTATCAGTGACGTTTCTCTTCTTTTGCCCAGTTTCATCTTAATAAATTGGAATTACTTTAAAGAAAAAATATGTTATAAATATTTTAATCAGGACATTTCTTCTAATATAAGAAATAATTTCAGTTTTCACTGATGCTTTTCAAAAAATTTGAGAAACACCTTAAGCAGATGTTGATTTTAGTGGTTATTTCTACAGAAAAAAATTCAAGTGTTTTAACAAGTATAGTTTAGTAGGGAGGTAATTCCTCATACGTACTGCCTTAAGTTAGGAGTTCTGAGGTTCAAATCACAAATTAAATGTCTTCTAGAAACATATTTAATATACACAAGATTAATTTTGTGTTTCCTTTTACTTCTTCAAGTATGTTATTTTTTTCAGTGGTAAACGTTGGCCTCTTTTCAGTAAACAGTGCATTTGGCAAGAACTGAAGCATTTTGTCAGCTATGCAAGTCATGATTAATGATTCAGTGCTCAACAGCATCATTATGATTTTCACTGGATCCTTGGTAAACTGTATACATATATAATTTATATTACATAATATATAAAATATTGTTAATATTTATTCTGCAAATTCATATATGTAAAAGAAATAGCAGAATCCAGCTAGAGCACATGGAATAGGGATACAGAGTGCATTTAAATATAATTAGTTCATCATCCAATTCAATTCTGCTTCCTCCACTCCTCCTATTCATGGAAAATAGAATATTATATTAATATATTATGATGCATTGAACTTGTTTAAGTAGCTAAAAAATAAGGATAGTCCTCCTTTTGATATAATTTTCATACCCATCCCCATAGAACAACAATTTTTTGTGATACTAACACATTCTGAGAATATATAGAAACATATAAAAATAATAGCAATCATGGTTATCATTTATTGAGTGGTTATAAAGTACCAGGCGTTGAGCTGGGGTTTATAGATATAGTTCACACTGAGACTTTTTGATATCTTTTGAGAGTAAGAGTTGCCCTGCTCATTTGATGAAGAAACAGAAGCTTCAGAGAAGTAAATAATTTACCAAGCCTCACAGCTCATGAGAGGTGGCACAGGGATTTGAAATGCATCCTACCTGATTTTAGGACCCAGGGAATTCCATTGTAGTGGTACCATCTTCACATTGCTTGAAGGGGCCTGGATTGGTCTGAGTCAGAGCCTTCAAACAACCTTGTCATCATAACTAAGATGTTCATTTGTTCTGTAGTCCATCAAATCTGAAGAGAAAACTCTTCCCAGGCTAGAAAAAAACTGAATGCTGATCAGTGAGGAAAAGTTGAATAAAGCAAGAATATACCCTACAGGTTGGCTTCGAGGGATTTCCTCAAGTGATTTTTAACAGGAAAAAACAATTTTTTTTCCCTGGTCTTTAAATCTAGGGAAAGGAATTTATGAGAAAAATAGGCCTGACTCTTCTTTCTGTGTTGAGAACAGCTTTATAGGGAAAGAGCTTTAGCTGCCATTATTTAGTTATTTCTGCCTCTCAAATTTTAAAAATTTGACCTTTGAAGAAAAAATGTTTTTAAAAAGCAAATATTTCTTACAGATAAATGTATCTATGACTTTTAAAAAATTATTAATTATTAATAAAAATTATTAATATAATTATATAATATTAAAAATTATTAATAGGTTGATTGGTTTAGTTCATTGATTGGTATTTGGTTTGTCAGTGGGTTGGAGTTTTTATTATCCTTCAAAGCCAGCAAGGAATTCTCCCTAAGCGGTTAATTTTCAGAATGAATACACTTTTAATATTTTTCCATGGTAAGTTAAAAAATGCAAATAATGTCAACATTATAAAGAGGTCAAATAATACATAAAAGTGAAAGCAAGTAAAACATACTGTGACTGTACCACTCTATGATAACCATCATTAACATCCTGGTGACTGAATTTTCTTATTTGACTTTGTCTATGATAGGTAAATAGATGGAAAGAAAGAAAAAAAATTACATAAATAGAATCATTTACCTATAGGGATTTTGTTTTTTGAATGATAATTAATTTTTACTTTTGTTAACCTCTCACCTATAGCCACATACTTGCCCCTCAATACCAGACCTTGGTAATTCACTTTAGGAACTTGTTTTAACTTTTCCATGTTTTTCTCAATATGTAGTCATTTGCAATGATATGTGGGGATTTTGCAACTGTTTGTTTCACAAAAATCAAATCTTTATTTGTGTCATTACTTTTTCTCCTTAAAAATGTCTTGAGGAAATCTCTCTGAGTTGGTTTAAATATATTCTTTTTAATAGCCAAATAGTACGTAATAGTGTAGAAATAACAGTTTTATTCCTAAATGATGGATACTTTGTGTGTTTGTTTTTACAAATAACATTAAAAGGATCATCATTGAACCTCCCAATTTTAGATGTGTAAGGATCTTTTTCTTTAATGAGATAGCGTTTCAGAAGTAGATACAAAGTTAAAAAAAATGCATGCATGTTGATTATATTATCAGATAGGTTTTCTAAAACCCTGTGAGAAGTTCCATTGAACATGGAAATGTTAAATGATAAAACAATATATACTGCTTTCCCATATGGAAAACGAGGGATATTAAAAAGCATCTCCTTAATTCCTTGTTTCATTTAAGCATTTATTCACTGAGAACCTTGATACCAGGTTCAAAACCAATCTCTCCCTTCACTTAGGATCACCATAAATAAAAATTAAAATTGCTAGATTCAAGAATTGTCAACATGGTTTTAACTACTCTCAGATATATCCCCCAGGAGAACATTTACAAGTCATCACTCATGTGGGATGGTTGGTTGGTTAATGGTTTTCAGTCTGCTCTACTTCAGTTTACAGAATCATTGTCACTGTGTCCGTACTATTGATATGAGAACACTATATTCTTCAGGTGTGTAGGGCAGAAAAAACTTTTAAGAACCAGTGCTGCAGGCATTCATCCACCTAACCAAACTCTTTGCAATTTATTATCTAATTTAAAAAGCTGTAGAACATTTCTGTCCCAGAAATCAAATGGCTTACTTTTCCTGTCTGCATTCATATACTATTATTTTAGAAATGTTTGCAAAATTTAACTAACCAGACTTTCTGAAATATATTAACTTTAAAACAATTTAATAGATGCAACCCAAGCAAAACCATATCATTTTAAATATACATAATAACTTTCATAAGGTGCCTTATATAGAAGTTAGATAGCAGCAGTCCCAGAATTCAGTAAAGAAACTTTGTAGGATCAACATAACTTACATATCACTCTGTGTCTGATCATATCATATAAAGCTATTTTGCATTTTATTTTTAACTGACACAGAGGAGATAATGCTTTATTAATTGAGGAAAGAAATCTTTGAATAGGAATAGCATTGACTTTTAAATTATTGGCCTTATCTTGCTCTTTTATGTATGCTCAGAATAGTGACAGCATTTTCAACAGTGCTCCAAAAGCCATTTAGCTTACGAAGTGGAATTATTGTGATACGGTACACTTAATGCATTTCTTCTTCATAGCATCTTATTTCATAAAAATCAGTTGGATTTTATGCCTTGCGTAGAAGGCCCTTTTTCCACAATGAAGTCAGAGTTATTATGGGTAAAGCTGGCCAGATATCATCAAATGCACTAGAACCCTTCTAGTATTTATTGTTGTACAGATTGCAGTGTAAGGCACTCCACCACACTACAATAAGTAGCAGTTTCTCTAGCACATCTGTTGTAGGAACTCTTTATAGGAATCTATTAATATTACAAAGGTAGGCAAAGGAATCTTGAAGCTTTTCTAGAGAGTAGATGCACTAATGTAATACATGTTTACACATGTGATGTACCTAGCATAGTGTCTGGCCTGTGGTAGACATTGAAAAGGTATTTGTTAAATTAATGAGAGCAGTTTTCTAACTTATGCAGTGATGACACAAGGGTAAAGACACCAAAAGAAACACGGGTAAGGGATACAAGTTCTAGTGATGTAGGTAAGGAAATAATACTAGATCTTTATACAGACAGATAATCAGAGCTGAAAGACTAGGAGCATATTTCAAATTGGGCAAACTTCCATGCCCCTTGGGAACCCAATTGCAAATGAGATTTCAGATTAAAATTCCACCTGGTTCTTCAGAGAAGCTTGTTTCCTTTCATTCGTAAGGGGCTTAATAACCTCCTTACTCCTTTCAACTTTTGTAAAGACCCAGTCTATTTGCCTTCCTGCTCACCAAATAAAAGTAACTGATAACCACAGTGCATTCCTGACCATTTACTGAATAAAATAATCCAAGAAAATATGGTCTTAAATTTTATTTTAATCATTTATACAATTTTAAAGGTGACTTTCCATTTATAGTTACTACAAAATACTCACTATATTCCCCATATTGTACAATACATCCTTAAGCCTATCTTACACCCAATAGTTTGTGCCTCCCTCTGCCCCACCCTTGTATTTCCCCTCTCATCCTCTCACTGCTGGTAACCACTAGTGTGTCCTCTACATCAGTGAGTCTGCCTCTTTATTGTTATATTCACTAGTCTGTTGTATTTTTTTTAGAAATGTTCTTCAGTTTACCATTTTGCTTTTTTTTTTTTTTTAGGGTCACACCCACAGCATATGG
Organism: Catagonus wagneri; assembly: GCA_004024745.2. Classification (NCBI taxonomy): domain Eukaryota; kingdom Metazoa; phylum Chordata; class Mammalia; order Artiodactyla; family Tayassuidae; genus Catagonus; species Catagonus wagneri. The sequence continues at coordinate 26,957,782 of PVHT020004020.1, forward strand.
AGGTTCCCAGTTTAGGGGCTGAATCGAAGCTGTAGCTTCTTCCCTACACCACAGCCACAGCAACGCCAGAAGCCAGCTGCAACTGTGACCTACACGGCAACCTGGGATCCTTAACCCAATGAGCGAGGCCAGGGATTGAACCCACATCCTCATGGATACTAGTCAGGTTAGTTTCCACTGAGCCACAAGGGGAACTCCCATTTACCGGTTTTAGTGGGTCTGGATATCAGCATCCCTGAGGTCTCTCTCTATAGTATGAATTCCAGAGATGAAGTTTTAACACAGCCCCAATACATGCTAATTTCCTTTAAATGTTCACAGGAATAAATATATTTTTAAATGGCCAAAAATAAATACTAAGATATGTGTGACATATAATCTCTGTAATGAAATTAAAATGCTCAAAACGTTTTATGCTCTTTTATGGCACTCATCGTTATCTTTCTCAGCTTTTTCTCTTGGTTTTTATTAATTTGCTTTAAAATTTCATATGCATACATTAACTATAGCTTCACATTAATGCAAAAGTGGAACTATATCATGTATGTTAGGACTTTCTTAGTGTAGTATTTTTTCTTATTTTTCCTCCACTTCTTCCTCCTTGATTTTCTTCCCTGTGAAGTATAGAACATTAACTACTTCATATGCATATTTTCATGCTCTTCTCTTGTCATGCAATCATATATGAATATATATTTGCATATACATGTATATATTCATATATATGGGTTGTTCATTGTTTCTTTCAAAAATGGAATATGGGCTACATACTTTCTCCATCTTGCTTTCTCCTCCAAAAAACACCTCATGAGATTGTTGCAAATCAACACGTATGGTTTTATGTCATTCTCTGGCATGGCTACAGAAGAGTCCCGGGTCTTGATGTACAATAATTTAAGCATGACTTAGTATGTTTCTAGTGTTTCGTAGTGAAGATGAATTCAAAGATAAATTCATTTCCTTCTGGATACATCCATGTATGTGGACATTTTTCTTTCAATGGCATAGATTCACAAGAGTAGGATTGTTAAAATTAGGGAGAGGGAGGGAGCAGAGGGAGAGAGATTGGATGGACTCAAATCGATTTGAGTGGTGTTTCCAGACTGCTGTCCAAAATGGGTTAAATATCTCACATTTCTATCAATCCTTTATTCATATCACGACACCAAAACTAGTTCTGGTCTTTTATTTTTCTTTGAGTAGTAAATATAAGCCCTATCCCATCAGATTTCCCTGAATACTAGTGAGTTTAGAGATTTTTCTTATAATTGCAAGTTGATTAGTTTGGTCTCCTATAAATTGCTGTTTTATTCCTTCCCTCTTGGGGTTTACAGATACAATTTTGTAGTAAATTTTCAAGAGCTGCCCAAATGCAGTAATATGTTTAAATTAAAGTGTAGTTGATTTATACTACTGTGTTAGTTTCAAGTGTGTAGCAGTTTTTTTTTTCTGATTATATTCCATTATAGGTTATGACAAGATATTGAATATAATTCCCTGTGTTATAAATTATTATTTCTTACCTGTTTTGTGTATTGCAGTTTGTATCTGTTAATCCTATACTCCTAATTTGTCCCCCACTTTGGTAACCATAGTATATGAGTCTGTTTCTGTTTTGTATACAGATTAATTTGTATTATTTTAGATTCCACATGCAAGTAATCTATAGTATTTGTCTTTCTCTGACTTACTTCACTAAGAATAATATTCTCTAGGTCTCTCTATGTTGCTGCCAATAGCAGTATTTCATTATTTATTATGACTGAATAATTTATCATATATATGTATGTGTATATATATACTACATCTTAAGATACTCGTTTGTAGAGAGAAGTTGGATTATTTCCATGTCTTAGGTATCGTAAATAGTGTTGCTGTGAACATTGGGGTACATGTATCTTTTCAAATTAATGTTTTCATTCTTTTCTAGATATATACCCAGGAGTAGGATTGCTCGATCATATGGTACCTTAATATTACTGCATTCATGTTCTATATTTTGATATTTCCCAAATATATTTTTTAATCTATTGCTTGTATATTATGTATCTCTATAATTTCTTATGGGCTACAATATAAATATTTCATTTCATAATTTCTTTTTTTCTTGAATTAAAAGCTTTTCTCTCTCTTTTCCCATGTTTCCCAGACTAAAATAATTTCCTTAGGTTTTTTGTAAGGTTTTTATTGTTTCACTCTTTACATTTCAGTTCTTGCCCCATGTGGAATTTAGTTTTTATATGGTATAATATGGAGATCTTAGTTTATTTTTTCTTCCAGAGAGATGGGTAGTTGAGCAAGAACCAGTCTTTTTACTCTAAATTGAAAGGCTGGTTATATCCTATATTAAGTTTTTATATACATTTGGATCTTTTTCTGGATTCACTATTCTGTTCTGTGATGTGCTTCTCTATATCTGTACCATTACCATATCAGTTGGCATTGAGATGTTTTATGTTATGACATTATTTTATAGGACGTCTCTATTATTATTTTCTTTCATAATTTTTTGATTGTCTTTAGATATTTCTTCTTATGTGAACATTTTAAAATAATTGATACAGATGAAAAAAACCTCTTGAGATTCTAATTTGTAATTTCTCCAATTTATTTTTAATGGCAGTGAGGTTTTTTTCTATCCAATTAAATAAGCTTCTCTTTGTGGACATATTCTGTGTCCTGCATATGTCCTTCAGTAATAGCTTATTATTTTCTTTATGTAGATCTCATTCCTTATTAATTTCTAGTAATTTTATGAATTTTTTTCATGTTATTATTAAGATTTTTTTTTGTTAAATCTATTTCCAGGAGCTTATTTTTAATGTAGAAAAAAGCACCTAATTTTGTGTTTTGTCTTGTAGCCAAATGATGTATTAATTCTTATTAATTCTAGTCAGTTTTTTAAACCAGAGTTCTTTGGTTGTAGTAAGATTTGGTTTTACTCTTTCAACACTTAATCATTTTCCTTTGTTGTCTTCATGTTTTATCTAGTGCTTCTAGACTGATGAATAATAATAATGGTTGATATATTTGTTATATTCTAGCTTTTAATTGTAATAGTTTTTGCCAGTTAGGAAAATACTATCTTTTGTTTCTAGTAAATGATCTTTATTATCTTTTTAAATTTAATTTCTTATTTTAAATTTTTCTTGAATGAAAGATTCTTTAGATTCCATAGCTCTCTACAGTTTTCAGCAGTTTCACAAACCTGATTTCATATAATCATTTTTTATGACTATATGAATCTTTTCATATAATAAGAATAGGAATCTTCTTTTAAGACCTTACCCCTGTATTGCCCTTCCCTCCTTCTCTCTCCCCAGTGGTAACCACTACTTTGTTCTCTATCTGTGATCCTGCTTGTTTTTTGGTTTATTCACAAGTTTGTTTTATTTTTTAGATTCCACATATAAGTGGTATCGTACAGTATTTGCCTTTTTCTGATTTATGTCACCTTGCATAATTCCCTCCTAGCCCATCCATGCTGCTGTAAATGGTAAAAAATCTCATTCTTTTTATGGCCTAGTAAAATTTCATTGCATAAACATACCACACTTCTTTGTCCATTCATCTGTTGATAGACACTTAGGTTACTTCTGTGTCTTAGCTATTGTCAATAATTCTGCCAGGAACATTAGAGTGCATGTATCTTTTCAGATGACTGTTTTTGTTTCTTTCAGATGTATACCCCAGAGTGGAATTCCTGGGTCATATGGTAGTTCCATTTAGTTTTTTGAGAAATCTCTATACTGTTTTTCAGTTTTGCTTCACCAGTTTACATTCCCACAAACAGTGTAGGAGGGTTCTCTTTTTCCTACATCTTTGCCAACGCGTGTTATTTGTGTTTTTTTTTTTTTTTTGACAATAGCCATTCTGACAGGTAAGAGGTGATAGCTCATTGTGATTTTGATTTACATTTCCCTGATGATTAGTGATATTGAGGCTCCTTTTATGTGCCTGTTGGCCATCTGCATTTCCTCTTTGGAAGAATATTCAGTTCTGCTCATTTTTTAATCAGGTTTTTTTTTTTTTGGCTTGTTTTGGGGTGTTTGTTTGATGTTGAGTTGGATGAACTCTTTATGTATGTTGTGTATTAACCCCTTATCAGTCATACTATCATTTTCAAGTATCTTCTTCCACCCGATATGTTCTCTTTTGGTTTTGTTGATAAGACCCATTTGTTTAGTTTTGCATGTGCTTCTCTTGCTTTAGGAGACCAAAAAAAATATTCCTACAATTTATGTCAAAGAGTGTTCTGCCTATGTTTTCCTCAAGGAGTTAACATTTAAGTCTTAAATCCATTTTGTATATGATGTTAGAGAATGTTCTAATTTCATACTTTTACAAATATCTGTGTAGTTTTCACAGCACCACTTCTTTAAGAGGCTGTCTTTTCTCTATTACATATTCTTGCCTCCTTTGCCATAGATTAATTGACCATTAAGTGTGTGGTTTTATTCTGGGCTTTCTGTCCTGTTCCATTGATCTATGTCTGTTTTTGTGCCAGTATCATACTGTTTGTTGTATGTAGTTTTGAAGTTAGTGAGCCTGATACCTCTATGAATTTTTTGTACTTCTCTGGTATTAGTTATTTCTCCTCCTTCATTTCTTACTTTTGTTTATTTGCGCCCTCTTTCTTTTCCTCTTGGTTAGCCTCTCTAGAGCTTTGTTGATTGTGTTTATCTTTTCAAAAATATCAGCTCTTGGTTTTATTGATCTTTTCTATTTTTTAAAGCTGTTTTATGTTCATTTCCTCTGTAACCTGTATTAGTTCTTTCTTTTTGCTGACTATAAGTTTTGTTTGTTCTTATTTGAATTGTTTTAGATGGTAGATTAGGTGGTTTATTTGAGATTTTTCTTGTTTCTTGTGGAAGGCTTGTATCACTATGAACTTCCCTCTTAGAATTGTTGCTGCTGCATTCTATAGATTTTGTATGGTTGTATTTTCTTTTTTGATTTTCTTGAGATATGTTCTGATTTCTTCTTTGATTTCATCATTGGCCTATTGATGTTTTAGCAGCATGCTGTTTAGTCTCCCTGTGTTTATTCTTTCCCTGTTTTTTCTTTTTCTCATTAATTTTTAGTTTCATACCATTTGGATCAAAAAAGATCCTTGAAATAATTTCTGTCCTAAATTTTCTGAGCATTGTTTTGTGAACCAGTATGTGGCCTATCTTTGAAAAAGTTCCTTGTGTGCCTGTAAGGAATTTGTATTTTTTTTTGGGGGGGGATGTAGTGTCCTGTTTCTGTCAATTAAGTCCAACTAGCTTATCGTATCAGAATCTCTGTTGCCTTATTGAGAATCTGTTTTAATGCTCTATCCACTCATGTCAGTTTCTCCCTTTATGTCTTAGTATATGTTTTGTATATTTAGGTGTTCCTATATTGTGTGCATATGTATTAATGAGTATAATATCCTCATCTTGTATTGGTCTCTTCATAAGTATATGCTGTCTTCTATTGCCTTTGTTCTAAAATCTATTTCATCTACTACAAGTATTGCTATACCTGCTTTCTCATAGTTTGCCTTTCCATGGAGTATCTTTTCCCATCTCTCACTTTGAGTGTGTGTGTGTGTCTTTCACCCTGATTTGAGTCTCTTGTAGGCAGCATATTATATGTTCTTGCTTTTTTAATCCACTGTGACAGTTCTCTTTTGATCAGAACATTTATTCTGTTAATGGTGAAGGTAATTATTGACAGGTATGTAATTACTGTCTGGTTTAATCCTTGTTTTCCTTTTGTTTTATAGCTCTTCTTTTTTATTTTGTCTTTTTGTTTATCCTTGTGTGGTTTAATGATTTTCTTGTCTGGCATACCTGAATTTCTTTCTTTTTGGTTTTTGTGAATCTGTTGTATATTTTTGATTCACAGCTCTATAGAGTTCAAGCATGTTGACCCATAACTATATCTGCTTGCTTTAAACTGATAGTCATCCAAGTTCAAACATTTTAAAATATCTTCATTTTTATTCTCCCCTAATCCACATTTTTAAAATTTGATGTCCTAATTTACATCTCCATGATCATTCTATAATTGTTAATTGTAGTTATAATCACTTGTACAATTTTTTTTCTCTAATTTACGTACTGGCTCATTTAAGTCATCTCTAGTCCTTTTATATAGTTACCTTTCCTATTGTGATTTTTTCCTTTTCCTGTAAATTCTTGCTAATTTTCTATTTAGAGAAGACTTCAGTACTTCTTTTAGGATAGGTTTAGTATTTCTGAATTCTTTTGGTTTTTGTCTGTCTAAGAAATCCTTTCTCTTTCCATTTATTCTAAAAGATGATCTTACTGAGTAGAGTAGTTTAGCTTGCAAGTTTTCCCCTTTCAGGACTTTGAATATATCATGCCACTTCTTTCTTGTTCTGCAAAGTTTCTACAGAGAAATCAGCTGATAGCCTTATGGAGGATCCTTTGTAACTTGCTATTTGCTGGGGCACCCTCATAACTGGCTATTTGTTCTTATTTTGCTGCTTTTAGAATCCTCTTTATTTTTAACTTTTGCTGTTTTAATTATGAGATGTCTTGGTGTGAGTCTGTTTGGGTTTAGGACCCTCTGTGCTTCCTGTACCTAGATATCTGTTTCTTACTTTAGGTTTGGGAGTATTCAAATAATTTCTTCAAATACATTTTTAATCCTTTTCCCCCTCTCTTCTCCTTCAGGAACCCTTATTATGCATAGGTTGTCATGCTTTATATTATCCTATAGATATCATATGTTTCTTCCTTTTTTTTTTTTGTCTTTCTGCTGTTCTGATTAGGTGATTTCCATCATGCTGTTTTCCAGATCACTTATTCCCACTTCTGTGTTATTTAATCTGGTCTTTATTGGTTTTTGTATCAGCAATTGAATTGTTTGTTTTTTATTGGTTCATATTTATAGTTTTTAGTTCCTTGTTACATTGATCTGCATTTCAATCAATAATCTTTCTTAATTCAGTTAGCATTTTTATTACCTATTTTGTAACTCAGGGTCTAGTGGACTAATAAAGTCTGTTTCATTATGTGTTCCTTTAGGAAATTTCCCTAGTTCTTTTCATTGTGAGTAGTTCCTCTGCCTTTTCACTTTACTTAACTTTCTTGGTCTATATGCATTTAAGAGAAACAGTTATATACTGAGGTCTTAAAAAGGTATTTTTGTGTGAGAACGTTCCTATATAGATGGTGGTGTCCAGTGTTGTTGGTGTGAGGCTTGGTTTTTGTATTGATGTGGCCACACCTTTCCTCAGGTGTGATGGCCATAATTCCTTTGATAGGGGATGTGGTTATTGTTATAATATCTAGAGCTTGTACTGGACATGAGGCAAAGCGGCTTCTTTCCTTTGTCACTGTCCTGTCAAGGGTGGGGTTTGCTTCCCAGTTTTTGGAGTAGAAGTACTGAGAGTTAGGTTCATTCAGGCTCCTTTGCCCTTGATTGTACACCCTGTCCCAAAAGGACAAGCCAGCTCATGAAGCAAGCTAGGCCCATGTGGTCACAGAGGAGACAGATGAATTAAGGTTGAGCAATAAATAGAAATAAAAAATACTCAAGTAACCAAATTCCAAAATCGTCTTCACTGGTTAATAAATAAGCTTATTCTATAATCATTCCATCATATAATATTAGAACTAAATTACTAAAAACTGTGGGTGTCGATATCATTCTTTCTTGTCTTTTCTACATTGTAAAATTCTATCAAGACAAGTTCACCAGCCTTTCTCTCACTTCCCATTGAATTCTTCATTTTTCATTTCTCAGTACACCCATGGCATCTGGTGAATGACTTGATTGCTATTGCAATTCAATACGTTATTATAATTAATTATGCACATATCTGGTTTTGAAGGAGAAGAAAGCGTCATTTATCCATGAACCTAAAGTAGTTATTGTAGTACTTATAGTTGGTGTCTAAGAAATTAATTAGTGTTTTTGCTATCAAAGACTTATTCCTTAAAATCTAATTTTGAAAAATATTTTCTTTTATAAATCTTAAACTTCAGCTTTCCAAAATTTTATCTGCTGTACTAGGAAATCACATTTGAAGGAGAGAAAGTGTTTTCTAGAAAAGCTATAAATGTTACTGTAACCAATTAATAACAATAATAATAATGATAGTAATAATGCAGAGAGGGAATCTGGAGGAGGAGAAAAAGCAACAGCATCAGCAGCAGTAGCAATAGTAGTAGAGAATGCTACTTGAATTAATTTTACCTCATTTTAGAGCATTGGACTGGTTCAAACCACAAAATCTGGCTTTTTAAATAGATGATACAGTGAATAACAACCTTGTACATGTAATTCAGATTATTTGTCCAGGAACAATGATCTTATGTCCTCAGCCTTATTGCCAGTAGTGTGAGTACATAAAGCAAACGGTTAATATCAAGGCCTGCATGATAGCCATAGGAAAGGGTTTCTCTCTGATAGACTTTGGAGCCATGAAAAATGGGTTTCACATCCAGTAATGTGAGAAAATTACTTAACGCTCTGAATTTCAGTTTTCTTACATATAAAGCAAGATTAATAATCAACCCATTTTATAGGGTTCTTGTAAGGATTAAATGTAGTAGTCAATTAAAGTATCTGACACATTGTTAATACATTGCTGATGGTTTTACTCTTTCATTGTTACAGTGTTAATTAACTAATCTTTTGTATAGGGTAAAGCCAATATGTTGTACCAATAACTGCATTGGGAATAATTCCTAGATGGTGAAAAAGCAAGGTGAAGTACTAAACTAGAGCACTTAAAACAGTAATAGCCTATTAAACTGAATTTTGATGACAGCAAACAGATTTTACTTATTTTCAAAGCAACTTCAGTAGAAAATAAATCTAGTTATATTGCTTATATGTAGCTAGATCTAGAATGACTAGAATCATATATATAACTTTAATTTTCATAATTTTTACATGAATTTTAAAACGGCTTTTCCTCTCTAACCATGTTTAAATATGAAAATCTCAGATAATAGGTATAGCAACAAAAAAATTCCAGAAAGAATATGTTCTAATCTGGTGAACTTTTTTTCTTAAACACATACATATTTTTTCTCCCTCTCTCAATTGCTTCCCCTCAAAGATAAGCTTGTCTGCATTCTCATAAAACAGAATAATTTTTTGAAACACAAATAATTGAGAATATAAAGTATATTACAGTTGTCCAACTCATTTGTCAAGTAGATAATCAAAAGGAATAAGCCTTGGAAAAGTATTCAATTCTATTTTTTAAGTACCTACTTCATATAAGCATTGAAATGTTGTACAGGGACTGCAAAACACATCTTCAATATTCATTCCTCAAATTTTTGCCAGTATTATTTGATTTCAGTATTGCTTATAGAAGTAGTCTCCAAACATTTTCATGTAGTACTTTTGAAGAAATGTTTGTCTTTACAAGCTGATTACAGATACTATTACCATATTATGTATTTCTTTTTTTTTTTTTTTTTTTTTTGTCTTTTTGCCTTATCTAGGGCTGCACCCGAGGCATGTGGAGGTTCCTAGGCTAGGGGGTCTAACAGGAGCTGTAGCTGCCGGCCTTCGCCACAGCCACAGCAATGCGGGATCCAAGCTGCGTGTGCAACCTACACCACAGCTCACGGCAACGCCGGATCCAAGCTGCTTCTGCAAACTACACCACAGCTCACGGCAACGCTGGATCCTTAACCCACTGAGCAAGGCCAGGGATCGAACCCACAACCTCATGGTTCTTAGTTGGTTTCGTTAACCACTGAGCTACGACGAGGACTCCCATATTATGTATATTTTTAAGTAATATGAGTTTTGTAAGGATGAAATAAAAATAAGTATGAATAGAACTAACATTTTTCTGCACTTCAAATGACTCACGTCCCCTCCTAGCCAAGGAGGCTGGGGGTCTAAATAAGAGAAAGGCTAACTGAATACCTGATGTCCTTTCTGTCTCAAGAGGTCTGATTATGCCTTTATGGTTTTAACAGCAGTTTACACAATATTTTTTTTCCTTTTAGGGCTGCACTCACAGCCTATGGAAGTTCCGAGGCAAGGGGTTGAATTGGAGCTGCAGCTACCATCCTACGCCATTACCACAGCAACACGGAATCCGAGCATCTGTCCAACTTTCCCAGCATCACTTGCTAAAGAGACTTTCTTTTTCCATTGTTATGTTCTTGCTTCCTTTGTTGAAAATTAATTGACTTGTAGGTGTCTGGGTTTATTTCTGGACTCTCTGTTCTGTTCCACCGATCCATTCCTTTGTTTTTGTACTAGTGTCATGCTGTTTTGATTTCTGTGCCTTTGTGGTATTGTCTGAAGTCTGGGAGAGTTATGCCTCCTACCATGTTTTTTTCCTCAGAATGGCTTTGGCAATTCTGGGTCTTCTATGGCCCCCTATAAAATTTTGGATTATTTGTTCTCATTCTTTGAAAAACGTCATGGGTAATTTGAATGGGATCACTTTAAATCAACAGATTGGGTAGTATGGACTTTTTAATATTAATTATTCCAATCCAAGAGCGTGAGATAGCTTTCTATTTCTTAGAATCCTCTTTAATTTTCTTTGTTAATGTTTTCTAGCTCTCAGTGTATAAGTCTTTCACCTCCTTGGTCAAGTTTATCCCTAGTTTTTTTTGGGGGTGAACAAATTTAAAAGTTTTTATTTTTATGTTTTTTAGGCTTCTTTTCTGGTATTTCATTGTTGGTATACAGAAATGTAGCTGGTTTCTGAATGTTGTATCCTGCTACTTTGCTGAATTCGTAGATCAGATCAACTGGTTTTTGTGTGGAGTCCTTAGGGTTTTCTATATATAGTATCATGTCATCTGCATGTAGTGAAAGTTTTAGATTTTCACTTGCTGTTTTTATACCTTTTGTTCTTTTTCTTGTCTAACTACTGTGGCTAGAGATTCCAATATATGTTGAATAGAAGCAGTGAAATTGAGAATCCTTATCTTGTTCCAGATTTTAGCAAGAAAATCAGCTTTTCTCTGTTACGTATTATGCTGGCTGTGGGTTTGATGTAAATAGCTTTTATTATGTTGAGATACATTCCCTCTATACCCACTTTGATAAGCATTTTTATCATGAATGGGTGTTAAATTTTGTCAAGAGCTTTTTCTGCATCTATTATAAATGTCATGTGATTTTTGACTCCCCCCCTTAATATGGCATATTACATTGATTGATTTGCATATGTTAAACAATCCTTGTGAACTAGGGATATCTTCCACGTGATTGTGGTGTATGATCCTTTTTATGCTGTTAGATTCAGTTTTTTAGAATTTTGTTGAGAATTTTTTCATCTATATTCATCAAAGATATTGAGCTATAATTTTATTTTTGGTGGTAATTTTGTCTGGTTTTGGTGTTAGGGTGATGGTGGCTACATAGAATGTCTCTGGGAGTCTTCCATCCTTGTCAGTATTTTGAAAAAGTTTGAGAAGGATCGGTATAAATTCTTCTTTGGGAGAATTTGACTGTGAAGCTATCTTGTCGTGGACTTTTGCTTGTAGGGAGATTTTTAATTACATATTCTATTTCACTTCTAGTGGCTGGTCTGTTCAAATTATCTATTTCTTATTGATTCAGTTTTGGTTGGTTGTATGTTTCTAGAAAGTTGCTCATTTCTTCTCAGTTGTCAAATTTGTGGCATATAATTGTCCATAGCATTCTCTTATATTTTTCTTTTTCTTTTTTTTTTTTGTATTTCTGCAGTATCCATTGAAATTTTCTCTTTTTCATTTCTTATTTTGTTTATTTGGGTTCTTTCTCTCTTCTTGGTGAGTCTGGCCAAAGATTTGTCAATTTTCTTTGCCCTTTCAAAGAACAAGTTCTTGGTTTTATTAATTTTTTTCCTGTTGTGTTTTGATCTCTATTAATTTATTCCCTCTCTGATCTTTATGATTCCCTTCCTTCTGCTAACTCTAGGCTTTTGTTTGTTCTTCTTTTCTAATTCTTTTAGGTGGTAGGTTAGGTCGTTCATGTGAAAATTTTCTTGTGTTTTGAGGAAGGGCTATAATGCCATGAACTTCCTCTGATACTTGCTTTTACTGAATACCATAGATTTTGTATGGTTGTGTTCTTTATTTTTATTTTTTAAGGGCCACACCCATGGCATGTTGAAGTTCCCAGATTAGGGGTGAATTGGAGCTGCAGCTGCCAGCTATGCCACAGCCATAGCAACACAGGATCCAAGTCGTGTCTGCAGTCTACACCACAGCTTATGGCAATGCCAGATCCTTAACCCATTGAGCGGTGCCAGGGAATGAACCCACAACTTCATGGATACTAGTTGGGTGTGTTACCATTGAGCCACAATGGGAACTCCTTATATGATTGTGTTTTTATTTTTTGTCTCAAAGTCTTTTTTAATTTCCTTTTTGCTTTTCTCACTTATACTTTGGTGTTTTAGTAGCATGTTGTTAAGTATCCATTTGGTCATTTTTTTCTCATTTCTCTTCCTGTGGTTGTTTTCTAGTTTCGTGCTGTTCTAATCAGAGAAACTGAAAATAATTTCTGTACTCTTAAATTTGTTGAGGTAAATTTTGTGCTATAGGATATGATCAATCTCAGAAAATATTTAAGGTGAACTTTAAAAGAATATAATGCTGTTTTGGAGGGATGTAATGTTTGAAAATATCCATTAGGTGTGACTCTTCTATTGTGTCATTTAGGATCTCTGTTGCCTTACTGATTTTCTGTCTAGATCTGTCCATTGATGCTAGTTGGGTGTTAAAGTCTCCTACTGTTATTGTATTCCCATCAATTTCTTATGTCTGTTAGTATTTGCTGTATGTTTTGGGGGTTTCTCAGTTATGGTGCATATATGTTGATAAGTATAATCCTCTTCTTGAATTGATCCTTTTATCATTATTAGTGTCCATCTTTCTTTCTTTTCTTTTTTAGGGCTCTACCTGCAGCATATGGAAGTTCCTGCAGCCACAGCAATATGGGATCCCACCACGTTTGCAACCTACTCCACAGCTCATGGCAACACCAAATCCTTAACCCACTGATCAAGGTCAGGGATTGAACCTGCATCCTCATGGATGCTAGGCAGATTCTTTTCAGCTGAGACCCTACGGGAACTCCTCCTTCATCTTTTTTTATGGCCTTTAATGTCTATTTTGTCCGATATGAGTATTGTATCTCTCATTGTCTTGTCATTTCTATTTCCTTCAAACGTATTTTTCGATCCCCATACTTTTCATCTGTTTGCATCCTTTGCTCTAAGTTGCATCTCTTGTAGGCAGCATATTGTTGTCTCTTGTTTTTTTATACAGTCTGCCATTCTGTGTCTTTTCATTAGAGCATTCAGTACATTGAAGTTTTAGGTAATTATTGACATATATGTATTTATTGCCGGTTTAAACCTTGTTTTCCATTTGCTTCTGTTTTCCTCCTTTGTTCCTTTTTCATTTTTTGGTTGGATGATTTCCTTTTATTTTATGCTTGTAGACTCCTCTTTTTGGCTTTTGTGAATCTGTTTATTTTTGATTTGTGGTTGCCCTGGTTTTCAGGTATATTAACCGCTTCCTATATCTGCTTGCTTTATACTAATAGTCATATAAACTCAAACACAGTTTTGTAAAAGAAAGAGTACCTTTTCTTACTCTTCTTACACACGTTTTATGATTATAATGACCTTTGTTATATCTTCATGTTTATCATTTTGCTCTTCCTTGTGTTTATCATCACTCTTAAAAATAGGGTTTGTTTGTTTTTTTTTCCTTTTTGATCTGTGTACTGAAATATTTAAGTGATTCCTCTCCAGTTGTGATTTCCTCCTTTCTAAGTTGTCTTGCTTCTTTTCTCTTTAGAGGAGACCTTTTAATACTTCATTTTGGATAGGTTTAGTATTGCTGTATTCTTTCAGTTTTTGTTAGTCTGAGAAATTCTTTATTTTCCCTCCCATTCTAAATGATAATAGAATTTCTAGGTAGAATTTCTAGGTTGCAAATTTTATTTCCTTTTTGAACTTCGAATATATTTTGCTACTTCTTTCTGGCCTAAAGTGTTTCTGTAGAGAAATCAACTGTTAGCCTTATATGGGTTCTCCTGTAATTAACTCTCTGTTTTTCTCTTGCTGCCTTTAGAATTCTCTCTTTATCTTTTGTCATTTTTATTATATTATGTTTTGGTATAGCTCTGTTTGAGTTCATTTTGTTGTGGACCCTCTTTGATACCTATATCTGCATATCTGTTTCCTTCTTTAGATTTGGGAAATTTTCAGCCATAAATCTTCCAATATTTTTTCTTTTCTTTTCTTTTTTGTCTTTTGTCATTTTAGGGCCACACCCTAAAATGCAGAGGTTCTGAGGGTAGGGTTCTAATTGGAGCTACAGCTGTCAGCCTACGCCACAGCCACAGCAGTGCGGGATCTGAGCTGTGTCTGCAGCCTAAACCACAGTTCACACCAACGCCGGATCCGTAACCCACTGAGTGAGGCCAGGGATCGAACCCACAACCTCATGGTTCTTGGTCGGATTCATTTCCACTGAGCCACGATGGAACTCCTCTTCCAATATTTTTTCAATCCCTTTTTTCTTTCTTCTCCTCTGGAATCTCTATTATGTGTAGATTGGCATAATTTATACCATCCTGTAGGTCTCATATGTTGCTTTTGTTTTTTTGTTCGTTTTCATTTGGCTTTCTGTCTGCTGTCCTGATTGGGTGGTTTTCTTTATTCTATCTTCTGTTACTTATTTGTTCCTCTGAATTATTCTTCTGCTATTAGGTGCCTTTAGTTCAGCTTTTGTATTGGCAAATTTTCTAATTTTTCTTGGCTCCTCCTGAGAATTTCTAGTTCCTTTTAATAATAATTTGCATTTTTATTGATAGTCTTTCTTTACTCCTTCAGTATTTTCATTACCACCTTTTTGAACTCAGTGTTTATTGGGCTAGGAGGTCTCTTTCATTGTTTGCTCCTTCAGAGTATTTCTTCTGTCCTTTTACCTGGGAATTCATTTTCTTGTATTTCATTTTTCTTTTTCTCTCTTTTTTTTTTTTTGTCTTTCATCTCTTTAAGCTCACACCTATGGCGTATGAAGGTTCCCAGGCTAGGGGTTGAATTGGAGCTTTAGCCACTGGTCTATACCACAGTCACAGAAGTGTCAGATCCGAGCCGTGTCTGTAACTTGTACCACAGCTCACAGCAACACCAGATCCTTAACCCACTGATTGAGGCCAGGGATCAAACCTGTGTCCTCATGGATACTAGTCAGATTCATTTCTGCTGAGCCAAGACAGGAATTCCATGTTTGTATTTATCTTATTCTGTGAGTTTAAGGGAAACAGTTATTTCCTGTAGTCTTGGAGGGCTATATATATGCAGGAGCATCCCTGGGTAGTTTGCCTGGGTTTACTTTTTGGGGGGGCATGATGGCTGCTTCGGTTTGGATTCTTCCAGTTTCTTTCCTCGATGTGTGAAGGCCATTATCCTCCTGATAGGGGGTGTGCAGATGCATAGTTGTGTACACTCCCAGGAAGGTGGGGGTGGTGGTTGACGCTCTATCATGGGGCCCTCAGCAGTGGTGGTGGGGCATGCATTCCAGAGGAAGTGGTATGCACAGGTGGCAGTGATTACAGGACCCTATGCAGCAGCATTGCTGGCAGGCCGTGTGTGCTCCTAGGGAGGCAGTGGTGCCAGGCAGTGCCAGGTCTTAGGACCTTCAGTGGCAGCATGCCATGCCTGCTTCTTGAGTCTGAGATCACAGTGGTGGCTTGCTTCTGTCCCCATAACCTGCACAGGTGGTGCCTTGCTACCTGAGAACCCATGCACATGGAGAAAGAATTTCCTGTGGTAGTCCCATTCTCCCCTCCTCTGTATTCGCCAAAAATGGTACCTTGCTTCTCTGACAGGCCAAGGCTTCTTTCCACACTCCCTTTGCTGTGGCACACCACTCTTTACCCCCTAGACTGTTTCCATGCAGCCATCCCTAGTCCTCTCCCTGAGTCTGACCTCCAAAGCCTGAGCCTCAGCGCCTAGACTTCCATCCCCAAGCAGACAAATGTCTCAGGCTGGGTTGCTCCAGGCAGCAGCACTGACTGTCTCTTTGATTTTCTCCACTTTGCCCTCCTCAGACTGGCTCCTGAGCTTTTCTTTGAGGCTTTGAAGCTACCTTTCTGCCCTGACTGATATCCCCACCAGTCAAGTGTCCCACAGTGTGCAGAAACCTGTCATCTCTCATAGTTCGCACCCAGGAGTGCTGGTCGTGTCCTGATTCCTTTTCCTCTCTTCTCTCTCTCTCTCTCTCATTTTTTTTTTCCACTTCAGTCCTACCTGGTTATGTGGACATTTTATTGCCTTTGTAGAAGTCTGAGGTCTTCTGCCAGCATTCAGTAGATATTCTGTGAGAATCATTCCATAGATTTTTTTTTTTTGATGTATTTATGGGAGAAGGTGATCTCCATGTCTCATTCCTTTGCCATCTTGATCTGGTACCTCCACAGTTGTTTTAAGATGTCATCTCCGAGTGATAGAATTCAGTAACATAGAACATCATGGCAAAAATACAGATTCATGGTCTACCCTGTTTTTATAAATCAAGTGCAGTAATATAAGCCGGTACTGTTTTATGTTAGCAAGTGTGGTAAGTTATTACCTGACCTCAAATATAAATACACCAAAACCATAAAAATTATTCTAGCATTTCTTAAAATATTTCCATATCAAATATAGTAAATAATCATATACAACGTGAAACCTATTGTTAATTCCTAAATCTAAGAGTGTATTAGATTTGTGAATTTTATATACCATGATCATTCATACACTAAAGATGAAGTGAATCATGTTTTTTAAAAAAGATACTGAAATACACTGAACAAATTGTAGCACAGAATTACTTACAGTATCTAAACCAGTATATTAGACTTTAAAATTAAAAACTTTAAAATGTGAATCAGGGTTCTGTTTTTTTGGGGGGGGTTTATTTTTTTTGTTGTTTTTTTGCTTATTTATGTTATTCCAGCTGGCCGCAGGCTCAACCAGATAACAAGATGTTCAGTGATTTGCAATGTAAAGGTTTATCTTCACAAGCAGAAGTGTTTTACTTTAAATCCCTCATTGTCTTTAAATGAGAGCTTAAGAAATATAGCACAGTCTTTGGATAAAGCCAAATAAGATTTTGTGGCTTCCTATTGCCCCATATTCATAGATTTAGTATGTATTATCCATAAGACAGGAGTAAAATTCCTCTAACTTGGAATATCTCCTATTTATTTTCCAAAATAGGAACATTTCTAGTCAGTAGATTAAAACAGTTCAAAATAATTCTTGGAATCGTATCTTAAGTGATTTCAACTCATTAAGGTCAGATGTAATTGTTAATCAGACGGTTAGGAGAGGGCTTCCAGAGTAAATCTTTTCAATGATTTGATGGAAAAATTACTGACTGATGAGAATCAAAATGATATTACATACGTAATTCCTGAAAGGACAAAAACCAAAAGGTGAAAGCAGCTATGGACTATCAGAGAAATCGTCCTCCTCAATCAGGGAACTTGAAGAAAGAGATTCAGCCCGCAAGTGGGTGCTCCAGGAAAATTATTTCTCTAACAGACTCGACATATCTTTCAGTGGATTCACACTGCTTTGGCAAGCAAATGGATTAGCTTTGATGATGCTGCCAATAAAACCACAGCCTTTTGTTGCTGCACAAACACATTTCTCTCTTTCTTTATATGGCCTCCAGCAAAGTACACATGTTACTTTTGTTTGGGTAATTTACTGTCTTGGAAAAGGAAGTATGAAACTCCTTGGCTGGCAGCATCAGAGTCACTAGTTTCAGAAATATCACCACAAAGCTTTCTCTGATCAAATGGAAATACTCAGAGTGGAGGGAAAACCCTTCTTAAATCCAACCACCAAAATTCCCGCACATTTTCGTTCATAAGCTTGGTTTTTACAAGCCATCTGTTTTCCAAACAGACCCTATTCTTGGCTTTCACCATCCTTAGTGCTCCTCCCTGCCATGTTCCCCATTATTTATCTACAAGATTAATAAAGGCCTCTGAAATGAGAGTACTAAATCATCTCATAGCCTCTTTAAATTGCCTTTGTCTCCTAAAGAAGATTTTTTAAAATTTAAATACTGACCATATTTCTTTGGCATTTCTTGATACTCAATCTGACTATTGCTTCAGTCAGTTCCACAGTTTGCTTGTTTGATTTTTTCTTTTGGTGTAAACATTTTCTTCATATTTCTGGATAGTTTTTACCTAATGAGACTGCTACTCACATAGTTGAGAACTGAGGTAGTAAATTAACAATTTACAGGGTGTATAAAATATTTCCATTGTTTCAGTGCAAAGAGTAGTTGTGATCTTCTTTTATTTATAAAGTGAATTAAATTCAAATTTTAATTTAACATGCAGTGATTTTTTAAGTTTTCCTTTAAAAATGTAATAATAGATCAATCCAAAGGATTTTAGAAAGAAATTTCAAATCTCTGGTTGGAGTGGTGATTGTAATTAAAAAACAAACATAAAAATTATCTTCTTTTTGGATGTTCAGTGTGTCAAATCATTAGGGAAATACAAATCAAAGTCATAATGAGATATCCCTTCAAACCCACTAAGAATACTATTATTAAAAAATAAAAAAGAAAATAACCAACATTGGCAAAATGTTGAGAAATTGGAATCCTTGTACATTGTTGGTAGATATGTAAAATGATATAGCCTCTGTAGAAATGAGTATAGCAGTTCTTCAGAAAATTAAATATATATTATCATAATAGTCAGAGATTTTACTTCCAGGTATATACCATAATTAATGAAAGCAGGGACTCAAACAGATATCTGCACCAATGTTCATAGCAGCATTATTCACATAGCCCAGAGATGGAAGCTATTCTATGTTTGTTAATGGCCTAATGGATTAAAAAAGAACGGTATGTACATGCAGTGGAACTAAATTCTGACAAATGCTACAACGTGAATGAACCTTGAAGACATTATTTTACTTGAAATAAACTAGACACAAAAGAACAAATATATGATTCCACATATATGAGGTACTTAGGGTAATCAAATTCTTAGGAATAGAAAGTATAATGGTTATCAGGGACTGGGAAGATTAAGGAATGGGAGGTTGTTTAATGGGTATGGAATTTCAGTTTGGGAAGATAAAAAAATTCTGGAGGTGGATTGTGGTGATGGTTGTATAGCATGTGAATGTACTTAATGCCACTGAGCTGTACACATAAAAATGGTTAAAATGGTAAATTATGTTATGTATATTTACCACAGTAAAAACTAGTGTTTTTCAGAAGATAAATAATGTTTCTTAATGGAGATTAAGTTAAACAAAATCACATATTCACATTATTTTGAAATTTTGTCCATTTAACCGAGAAAGTTAAATAACTTCTTGGTTGAGGATGTTTTAAATTCTAATTCTCTGCTCTGAGCTTAAAAGCCTCAATGGTTATTGGGGACCTAATAAATATGAACTCTACTCAGAGCTTGTGCCAAAGAAGCTATCTTTAAAAGTCCTTAATGAGTTAGATATTCCAAACACAGATTTAGGAAATCTGATGACAGAAGTGCCTTTAGGATATAGTGGAATTATGTCCACCAAGTATAGATAAATAATAGGCTTATCTTCATGTCTAGAAAAAAGTCTTGGAAACATTATTGTTGATGCTCTGGGAGTCACTTGTAGGGGTTCAGATGAGAACTAAGCTATGTTACCCAATGAAGTAAATATCCTCCAAACTATACTATTGTAGAAACTTCTCATGAGTATATATAAAGCATACGTTGTCTAAAATGCATTTGTGTGATTGACATGGACCACATGACTCAGACACTGAAGCATTATGTCTAGTTTATTTACTTCTCTTAACCATTTTTGATGCCTCTTTTTTTTCCTTTAAAGTCCTTCATTTGTTTTTGTTTTGTTTTGCTTTGGCTTGTCCTGCTTTAATTGAGAAAGAAGTTAGGAAACCATGATGTTAAGTTAGTCTTAAAAGAATTTCATAGTAATAAATTTGGCCACTTCAAACCATGTTTAGAATATTTAGATGTTCAGGAGATTTCAGCTATTTATAATGAATTGATAGTCAAACCACAAAAATATGTATCTAAGTTACTTTAAAATGACAAAATTGGAGCTCCCGTCATGGCTCAGCGGAAATGAATCTGACAAGGAACCATGAAGTTGCCGATTCGATCCCTGGCCTCGCTCAATGGGCTAAGGATCCGGTGTTGCTCTGAGTTGTGTAGGTCGCACATGCAGCTCGGATCTTGTGTTGCTGTGACTGTAGCATAGGCTGGCAGCTACAGCTCCGATTAGACCCCTAACCTGGAACCTCCATATGCCACAGGTGCAGCCCTAAAACGACAAAAGGCAAAAAAATAAAATAAAATAAATAAAATGACAAAATGTAATGGGGCACATTATGGTTGTGTTGTTGGTAGTTCTAAGTCACTGTTGTTTTTATAGGAAAGAGCTTTGTTTTTACTACCATTAACTATCCCTTACATTTATTATGCAAGATAATGAAAGGGAAAATGTTACTTTTTCTCACTTCATCTGCTTAGAATGTTAACAACTATATAACTGAACATATATATTGTGTACATTCTTTCCAGAGAAAATTACAGTAAAAGTAGGTTACTAATAATGATGGGAAGGAATATACCGTGTGGACACCATCTCATTGCTTTTCAGCAGTGCAGATTTGCCTGGAGGAACATGTGTGTGCCTGCATGCACTTATGCACACACACACTTTATATTACCCTTGCTTTCAAACTATACATTTATATTAAGAAAACCATTCTAGATTTCTGACATTGTTATGAAGTGCCAATGAATCTAGGAAGTCATTTTTTTTCCAGTATTTTGTTTTCACACATCCATGGATGTTCATGTAAATGTTCAAATTGGGAAAATCCAGTTTTATAGATTCAAAGAAACTAAATTTCTAGATCATTTTATATTTATCTGAATTACATATTTTCAGTGTTTATTCTTTTTTGCACTCTGTAATACCATATGAATATCAGTTTCCTGATGACTAGGAACATGAATGCTAAAATTTTTATAATAGTGACTTGGTATTTTCAAAGACTGTCTATTCTACAGTTTACCCTCTAGGCACAATATCATGAGAGCCATTCCAGGCAGATGTTTCTTTATTCCACTTGTAACTTTGCAAATAAAAAAAAGAAACAAAAGGAAACAAATCTGACTAGGAACCATGAGGTTGCAAGTTCAATCCCTGGCCTTGCTCAGTGGGTTAAGGATCTGGCGTTATTATTTACTGTGGTGTAGGTTGCAGATGCAGCTCGGATCTGGTGTTGCTATGGCTGTTGCGTAGGCCAGCAGCTGTCGCTCCTTAGACACCTAGCCTGGGAACCTCCAGTTACCATGAGTATAGCCCTAAAAAGCAAAAACAAACAGACAAAAAAAATTGGAAGTGGTTCTGTTTCTTTGGTCTGCAAAAGGCGTTCTGAGTGTCTCTTAGGTCAAAATGCTCTCTTCAGGGAACTATTCTCACAACTTATTTTTGGGAACCCCTTCTGAGGATAGTACTGCTTCTAATGTTTTGCCTTCATAGTAACTTTAGGCCAATCCCACTAGTTGCTACAACTGTTTTCTGCCTTAATATAGATTATTTGAGGCTTTAGTTTGAAGGGGCAGGAAATTCACTTGTTTTGAGGGTCCCTCTGTGGACATGCATGATTCTTATTTCAGTTGCTTTTCACTGGGAATGTCACTTGTTTTTTCCTGCTGCTGCCACTCACATTAGGTATCTAGGCATTCATGGATTCATTATCATTTCATTATGTCTTTTATCGTTTTTTCAGAATTTAGGGAAAGAAGAAAGAAGGTATTAAGGCATTTTAAATAAGAGTCTGTCAGTGAGGGCCAGGCAAGGAAGATATGACACAATCAAACAGCTTTGTTAAGGAAGATTATTGACAAACGTGAGCACGCACAATGAAGTATGATTTAACATGTCAGGGCTAGCTAGAGTAGAAGCTGTCACCTCCTAGGCCTAAAGAGGCAAATAAGAGAACCATGAAAGTTGTTATGGCTCCTTTCAAGATGAACCCACCCAACCAGCAGCATTCTGACAGGGAGAAAACAAATAAATACCCAGACTTGATTTTCCTTACCATGTCCAATATCCAGCTGGTAGCTCTCCTTATGCAGATTTGCCTAGAAGCGAGCCAGTTTGTGTCATTCAAAGAGGTCAGCCTCTTGGGGCACAGAAAAGACAGACAAGGGTGAAGGAGAGTAGAGATTGGCTCTTGAGAGACAGATATGAATTATCCAGTCTTTGGAGCTTCTCCCATATCCTCCAAATCCATTTTTAACAATATCTTTATGTGTGTGTGTATACTCTGTATAAAAACAGAAAATTTGGGAAAGAGGCACAGAATAAATATGTACGTAACAATAAGTGTGTATAAAGACCTTGGTATGTGTTTAGTACTGTTTGAAGAACTTTAAATATATCTAGTCATTTATTCCTCAAAGTAATTCTTTGGGGTAGGAACATGTTATAATTCCCATTTTCCAGATGAGGAATCTGAAGTACAGAGAGTTTCAGGAACTTGTTCTATCAAACACCTGGTAAGTGGAAAAGCTGGGATTTGCCACATATTGGGACCAGTCAGTAGAGATACATAGTTGTGTTACAGTGTCTGGCATGTGCATTTCGTCAGAGAAACCGATGTATATTTTCTCCTTTCATTCGAAACTCAAATGTTAATTCTAAACACTCTTGCCTCGTGTCCCTTGTTTCACTGATTTACATAACTTGTCCTCTGAAGGAATGTGAATTTGGGGCTAGAAGACTGCCTCACCTAACAGAAAGAGTGGCCTCGATGAACCTCATATGTATTGTTTCTCCCTTGCCAAGTTTTCTTTTGCTGGATATAAGTTGGCAGCAGTTATAGATTCTCCTCCCTCAGCAGGTACCTCAAGTGCAACTATCCTTTGTTACCAGTTTTGAACACATTATGTCCCTTAAAAGATAATTTCTCTTGCTCTCTAGGTTCCTGAAATCAAGTCTCTTACTTTTTCAGTCAATTCAAGGGCAACTCAAGACAACCTGACAATTGAGTCTTCTTATGGATTTCTGCCATACCAAGAAGCTCCTTCTTCCAAAGGAGCCAACCGGAAAGCAGGCATATTTTCTGCATAGAAAAAACAGAATCTGCAGACTAGTCCCCCAGTGGAAAAAAAAAAAAAATCGAGGCTCCCTTCTTATATTTCTAAAAACAATAAAGAAATAAATTGCTGTTTTTAACATGCAATTTATAGATCTGAATTTAGCCAAAAGGAAAAAGATTAGAAAATGTTTTAACCAAATTGCCTCTTCTGTCAATTCCTGCAGGATCTGCAAAGCAAAGTATTATTGTCAATTTTATATTAGGGGTATGGATACCTTTATATTCCCATGATATACCTAAGCCAAAGAAATAAAATAATCTCCTATTGTTAGTTCAGTTTAGTCCCATTATTCCTTCGCTTAATTTTTTGTGGTATGTTTTGTTTAGCCTTTAATATGGAGTCTGGGGAGCTAAGCAGTGGGTGGTTCTTAGTTTTATTCTGCATGCAGTATTATTGGGCATTATTAAAAATGTTTTATTATTTTCACATAGAATAGTAAAAAAAATCCTTTAAAATTAAATTAAACACAGGGCAGAATTGAACATAAATAATTCAGGTTTTTGTGTGACATTTCCACTGAAAAATAGCCTATATCTGGATTGTCATCTGTCTCAGCCATAATGCAAAGCAACCACCATAGAACTAGGTTGGTTATATGGTAAAAAAAAAATATAGATAATTGCTGAGGAAGGTAAGACAATAATACTAGAATCATAGATCTTTGTGATAAGTACTACAAAACCCTCTGCCTAATACTCTTGCTTTTCCTGTTGTGACTACTGAAAATTTTTAATGTGTTCTTAAACTTATCAAAAAGGAAACTTACCAACATATAATCAAATTTTAAATACTCATCTATTCTAGTTTAAACTATGTATTTTCTCCCATTATAGCCTATCATTACAAATACTTACTGAAAGCAATTGGCAACACAATCATAAGAAAACTATCTCCCATAGGGCTCCTACAAATGCACATAGGAAATCATTTTCTATATTCACAGGAGAGGAAAATACAGAATTCTCGACTGGGGAAATTTTCCTGCTGTGGCTTTACCTCATACTCCCCAAGAGCTGTGTAAATATTAAAAGGATACGTTTATTTTATAAACAAGCTAAATATCAACCCAATGAGACATACTTACCTCGAGATAATAAGGAAATCAATTTGGATCCCTTTGAGGGGGAATCAAAAATAGAATTGAGTAAAAAAGAACAAACTTATACATTTGCGAGAAAGTTTTTATGGAATTGAGATTGGAAGTTGCAGTGATAATATTTAGAGGAGAAGAACAAAAATAAATGTAGCAAGACTTAAATAGTTTTCTTTTTTTAATATTGAGGAATATTTTTTAACCCATGATTCCCTTATTTGTATACCTGTTTATATAACATTGTGCCTCGAGGGTAATTACAAAGGCACAGATATTGATTTGCTCCCTCTAAAAGGAAGGATGATATTCTTTCTTTCATTTAACCAAAAAGAAAAGGGAAATTATTGTAAATGTATTCTATTCTGCTCTAACATTTTTTAATTAACTACTTCTCCTTTATGGTTACAGTACTTAGATTAATCAAGACTGAAACAGCTGCAGCAAAGAATCTATGGGTTCTTTATTCTAGCATAGAAAAATCAGCCTCCAAAAATAGACTATGTAACATATTCTTTTATGAAAAAGCCTTTGATAATTACTCCCAATAGTTAAACATTTCTTTCAGCCTTTTACTTTACTAATCTAGATGTCATATTTTTACCTTTAATAATAATTTTGGTTATTCATTGCAAGTGTATCTCCTCAGATTCAGATTATTCTTTGTCCCTATTTGACTTATCACCGTCTGCTTTTAATGCTAAAGATAGACCATGTTTAATGACAATATTATGTAAAATACCACCCGGCAGGAATTTCTTGCTTGCTTTATGAGGGCAAGAGAAATAATGTTTTGCCAAATTTGCCTAGACATCAAAACCTCACTTTAAGGATAATATCCAGAGTTACCTCAGTAATCATCTTAGTAAAAAAAATTGATGCTTTTTTACTTTTTCAGTGGCAGAGATACTCAAAGTCAAACCAAAAAATGGCAGCTAACCTGAAAACAATCTGACATCTGTAATTGTTTTAAGAAAAAAATTAAAGTTATAAATAGCTTTTTATAGAATTACTCAAAAGCCAAATCCTTTAAATTTATAAAAAGCCATGCCTTTCTGAAGCAGATTGTCTTAAGATGAATGAATCATGACATGATCCTGCGTACTTAGCTATGACATCTGTTAGGTGGTAAATTGCATCTCATGCCACATGCATAATGAAGGAGAGAACAGTTTTTAGTTCCTAGAGTGTTCCTCATGTGAAGATGTACAAATAGAGGCAGCAAAACTCAAGCCAGCTGGAAGATCTGTGATGCTGGAAACTGCCTTTGACTTGCCGGTAGTGCTAGGTGTCTCTTAAAAAATGCATAAGCTGATGAGGTCTCCAGGGAAATGTATTTTTGTAAGCTGCACAGTATTCCAGACGATGGCAAACCAATGCATTTTGTGAGACTTCTGCTGTTACCTTGAAGAATCAGTGTCAAAACTTAGACCAGCCATGTGAGAAATATTACCTTGTTAATGTACTAGTCTTTTATTCTTCACAATGAGGCATGCAGAAAACATTTAGAGGTTAGCATAAAAATAACAAATATGCATTTCAATATAAGAATAAGTTAATTAACATGGAAAACTGCTTTGAAGATTAAAGACTATCTTTGTAGTTTATAAATGATCAAATACTGTTTCCTAATTAGTTTAATTACATAACAATTGAGAGATCTGATGTTGGGTCAGGAAATTACCCACCACATTCCATTATTTAACAGGCGAAATCTTTAAACTTACTAAAAGGAATGTATAACATTCCTTGCATGTAATAGATATGTGTACAAATATGTGTATTTGTGTCCTACATACATACATATAAATACACATGCACATTTACACCTAAGTTATTGATTAATCTCTATTCTTAAGATTCAGGTCTGACACAGGCTAAAAAATGCTAAGACTTTGATCTTGGATCTGGGTGAAGAAAAGATCTGTCTTTGGAATGTACATCTACTTCTACTTTGAGTTGCCCTCTGGGGAATCTTTGCTGTCAGTCACGCTGTCATTCACATCCCCAAGAAGTTTTTAGTTCTTCTAACTCAGTGGTCATGAGATAGAACAAGTTTAAAGACTTCAATGTATCCTGATACATTGAAAATTTTAAAAGATATGGAAATCACTTAGTGGAAATTTTGAGTGTCTGTTTTCAGCTACTCTACTGTAGGCAACTTATTCAAGCACCTCGATTTTCTTTCTTAGTTCATTTCTGGAAGTGCTTGGTCTGTATGCCTTAGTGATGACAGATTCTCTGCACATACAAAGCATTGAGCAAGATTATACTCTGGGACACCTGAAAATGAATGCACCTACATAGGTTCATGAGGAGGGTGGAGGGAATCACTGCCTTTTGCTAAAGTTGGCATTTACAATACACGTGATACAGAATTTATCTTTCTCAAATAGGTTGGAGGGGAGTGCTTTGAAGAGTGGACAACTCTGAAAACCCTTTAGGAGGCAGAATTAATGACACAGAGACTGCTTCTTTCAGGTATGTAATTGGTCACTCAAGCAAGGCTTGGATTCCTGTCATACAGAGTTTAAGAAGAAGCCTCAGAATTCAGAAGTTAAAATCCTAAGTCCAAAAAAGTAGAGTAAGAATGCATTTTTACAGTACCAAACAAAAATATTTTTCATTTTATAAAATTAGTTTCAGCATAAAATTTCACATTCTAACCAAAGAGCATTTCACATATGTTAAGTATTTAGAAAGTAACCACCTAAAGATCTACCAGCGAAATATAACCACTATAAATATTTTGATATATGTCCTTTTATTTTTTTAATCTATCAGTGAGTGCTTTTCCCTAAGGTCTGATCATAATGTTCTTGTGTCTTTTTACACTTACTACATACTAATTGTGTCCTTATTATTGTTCCTCTAAAGCATTCCTAAATTCTACATAATAATCCATCATATAGGTATATTCATAGATACCTATTTCCTTATTGAATATTTAGGTAGAATAAAAATTTTGCTTTCATAAATGCTGCTGCTGTTAATAATTTTAATGATTAAATTTATATATGCATTATTTTCTCAGGAGAGAGAAAATAATTTATATGTGGATCATAACATCTAGAAGTGTGCTCTTTAGTAATATATTGCTTTCTAAAATTGCTACTAATGTCTATTTCACTCTTGCCAGCCACAGGGTTTTCTCAGTATCTTTGTGTTTTATAATTGATAGATTAAATATAGTATATTATTTTCATTTGTGTTTATTTGGTTTCTAGTGAAATTGAGAATTACTATCGCAGATACTTGTTTATGGTTCTAATTTCTCTTTAACATAGTTTTTTCATGTTTTGGCCTATTTTAAGTCTTAACGTTTAGTTTTATGACATTTTTATATAATAATATATTTGATATTCATTATAACCAATATCAATCTTTACTTGTCATATTTTCTCATATGTTTTCTAAAATATTGAATGTTTTAATTTGGTTATTTTATGCAAGAATATTCATTTTTACTAAAATGTATCAGTTTTTTCTACCTTTACTAAAACTTGTCAATTTTTTCTACCTTTTGGAGGTTTTGAAAGTTCTTTCCTCTTAAGATTATAGTTAAATATTCATTCCTAGTTGGTTGTCTTTATTGTTGCTACTGCTGTGGGTGGTAGATGTTCAGCCTTTGGTGATGTGATTTTTAATATTTAACACTCCTATTCATTTGAAGTTGCTTTAGGTTATAAAATGTAAATATATCAATTTATTTTTGTCCCCAGAGCTAAGCAGTTATCACTAATACCTCATGCAATTAAATTCTAACTGCTTACGTAGGAGTTTGGCTTATATTTAGTATAATAAATTTTTTTAGAATGAAAAGGGTATCACATCTAAAATAATATTCTGCCCTGATTTGGGCATTTATGGAACCAAATTCATAAACACACAGGTGTCCCAAGTCCTAGTGACTATGGAAGAACTCCCTTCCTTTCCTCCTCACACCAATTAAAACTTTATTCTCTATGACCTCTGTCAGTTACTGTTTTGACTTTACACACGTGAATCACCTAACATAACAATCGCTGACCTTTGAATAACCTTTTTAAAAAAACCTCACAGACTTTTGATGAGAGGGCCACTTTGCCATAAAACATTTTGACAGTGTCAATCAGACTTTAAAATGCATATATTTTTAAGCAGAAATTCAACTATTGGAATATGTTCTACAGATCTATACACCTCTAAGTATGCACTGATGTGCATACAAGGTTGTGCCCTGGAATCCTGTTAGCAGTGACAAGTAATCTTAAATAGAAACAAGGTGAATATCAGTCAGTGGAGAGCCATTTACTCAAACTATTGAATTTTGCAACAGTGCAATACTATGCAGCTACTAGAAGAGAGTGGGGTAGAGCAGGGTATGATGACATGGAAAGGTTTCCAAGGAGTATTACTAAATTAAAAATACAAACAGTCTATGATTGAGTATAGTATATTCCACATTGTGATTATGTATGTGTACATAGGTATAGAAATGGAAATGAATATAAAATGGATATGGATGTAGATATAAATAAACATATAGATACAGAGCTTTATATATGAACATGGATATGATTGTAGGTATATATGTAGAGAGAGAGATGGAGATGGAGATAGAGAGCAGGGATTCTCATTTTCCAGAATTCAGCATGCCCCAATACTCAGATACTTGCTTTATTGGCATCTCTTTTCTACTTATCAGTCTCACCCTAGTGATCTCTTCCAGAATCAACTTTGAATACAACCTATATACTGACAGTGGCAAGATTTATGTTTCAAGCTGGTCCTCTACCCTGAACCCTCTTCAGTCATTTATTCAAGAAATCTGTGGCAAGGTCATGGAAATTTCACAGTAAATAAGGCAACTATCCAAGCCTTTATACGTCACATATTCTTTTACTAACTATTACAAAATTAAAATGCCCAACACTAAACTCCAGATTTTTCTCACCCCAAGCTCATTTCTCCCATGTTTCCTCATTTCATTAAGTAGAAATAGCATTCTTAAAGTTGCTCAGATAAGTACATTCTTTTCACCCTTGAATCTTTTTCTCTTGCCTCATGTCTTAGACTACACAGAACCAGTATTATAGATGACATTAATATATTTGCCTTCACTATATATGTTGAGATTATTTTCAGTTTTAAAATATTACTGATATTACTTTAGCAGGATTAATAATCACACATGGAAAGATCTCTAACCAATATGTAGTTTTATGGGTACATAATTTTTATCCACATCAAATATTTTAGAACATAAAGTGTTATTAGTACAAACTCCAGTTTAACAGTTGTATATATCATGCAAACTGGGGATGCTTTCTTAATGTTTTGGTGGTATGTGAATACTTTGTTATTTATAGTAACGAACCCTGTTTCCTTATTCTCATATATAAAGAAAAAATATTAAAGGGATAAGAGTTTATCTCCTATTGAGTCTAATTCACATAAGGCCTAATTTTCATCAGTTTTCTACACCAGACCCTCTGGAAATAGTATTTACTTTTCCAGGATAAAAGCAATGCATAAAACTAAACAAGAAGAAACAAAGAAAAATCTGATTAAATGTCATAGGAACACTGAGATTGTTGATCAGTTTATCTTAGTCCCAAAAGGATTGCATTGAAAACCCATTAGTGTTCTCTGCTCTCATTCTTCTCCCTCTCCCATCCCCTCCCCCTCCCCACCTTCTGTTTCCCTCTTCCCTCTCTCACACACACCTATGTATACATATTAATTTTATGTTCAAATGAGCATAGGAACAACTTATTTAAAAATGTCATCACTCTCACATGAAGACCCACTGAACAGAAACATGTTAATTTAAATCCCACCAATACCAATCAGAATCAATCAGAATATAAATCTTCTAATTAGGACCATTTATACCATAAAGAGCATCATGGTTCCAGGCAAGTAATTATAGTGGCAGCCAAAGAAAGAGTGAGGATGCTAGGAAAAGCATTTCCAGAATTCAGTGGCATGAAGCTTCCAAAAGCACCAAGTGGCCAGCTGAGGAATCCAGCAGCTACACACCTAATAGCTATTTTCATGTAAATTATGAATCCAGTAAGCAAGTCAAAAATAGTGACAGACACTTAAGCTGGAGTTGTAGTCACTAATCAAAGGCTTGCCTTCACCTGTGCTCAGTGGGAACTGTGCTTTATTTGTTTATTGGTCTTTACTTTCAAGCTAAGGGAACACAGTTAACCAAGAAGAAACACAATTAACCAAAGAAAGCCATCAAGCAATAAGTTGTTCAGGAAAATGCCATGCCAGGATATTTCATTCTTGGCTTCCTCTATAGTAGACGATTTTACACCCATTTTATTAAGGAGAATAAGGATTTACAGCATTCCACTTTCTTTCTCTCCACACTCATGCCTCTCTACGTGTCTCTCTGAATTCCTCCTTGAATTTTCTTTGCTGCTTTCTGTCCCTCTGATAACCAACGAAGAGTGGATAGAATTCAAGTATCCATCATTGGCCTTCTGTCTTCCTGCTCTCTTCTTTCCTATGGTGATATCAGAGTGCTTGTTTTCAGTTTCTATCTCTAAAAATCACATGCACATCTGTGTATGTAAATATGGTCTTCCATAAGAATTGCTGTCATTATTCCACCAAAATATGACCTGGGTACCTCAAATGTAACGTACTGAATATTTAACTCTCTTAAAAAAAAAAAAAAAAAAGCCCTGCTGCTCTGATGTCTTCCAACATCAGTTAAAGCCCCCATGTTGTCCTTCAGGGCCACAGTCACAAATTTGCCTTCTGCTTATCCTGCCCCTTATACTAGATTAGTCACCAAATACTGTTGTCCTGACTCTGATAGCCCCCTTAGTCATTAACTCTCTGCTGTAACCTGCATTACCTCTCAGCCAGAGTACAAAGATCATTATAATCATCCAAATTCTATCCATCACATGGGTATTTGAGGCTGAAGAACAATCTAAGTGACTGGCCATGGGTTTTGCGTGGTGGGTAGTCTAGGAGAGAAAAAGGTCAAAGTCTTTGGTGGAAAAGAATGATTCAGAGGCCTCAAAAATTGGAGTACAGACATTCCAAAAACAAGTAGAAACTAAGGATTTAAATTTGGGTTGTAAGGGCATAGAATGAGCAAAGAGGTCCTAAACAAATGCACTGAACATCCTAGAGGCACCTGTGACCTGCTTTTGTCAGTCATTCAGTGATTTTGTGTGCACGGCTAGCTGACCTCAGTCAGGAAGAATACCACTAAGTAATTTCGCTGTGCTCATTCTCTTTCCTCAAACCCCTTCTTCTTAGTTCTACTGACAACCATCCTCTCAAAGCCTAACCACGATCCTGCCATTCCTTTTATGGGTCCCTTATGCATGTGGAATAAAATTTGAACTACTCCTCCTAGCATTGAAGTCCTTCTCAAATCAGGCCCTGTGAGTCTCTTTACTAATCTCCCATCACTGTGAATGCTATGTGATGATGAGATACCCTGGGAAATGTGAAGACAGACAAAAGGATTTTTCATGTAAATGGTTGGGCAAGGTCTTTCAGGCATTTTAAATACACCATCAAAAGCTGCTTCATAGGATGCAGTGTAAGGGTACTAAAATCTGTCATTTCAGTTACTAATTTTCAGCCAAAACATGATTGAGAAAGGCCCTAGATAACCCCATCTCCCAGGCCTTCAAAAACAGTATGTCTCCTACTTACCAGTGTGACATTTGTACAAATGGAATGTGTTGGAATCAAAATCTGGTCTTTAGTCATCATCTATTTGATGGAAAACATACCCTTCACCCAAGTGTTCAAGCTTACTTCTTAATCTCCATCACTTTATAAGCACCAGATAATGTCTTTTTCATCAGTAGCATTCATTTTATCTATGTTCTTGTCATAGTTCCCCTGAGATGTGTCAAATTTCTTTTATTAAGACCCTCCAGGACTTTCTGTAATATGTAATAAGGGTATATTTACATCACACTCCCACTGAACAAATCAGTACAACATAAGTAAATTATTCCAAAAACTTTCTCAGAGTCTGGCTCCTTGGCTAAAAACCATGTGTATCACAGTTTTTACAAAAACACATACCACTTCCTCAATAGAATAGGATGGCTCCATCTGTGTGGTTCTATTCAACTATTGTACAGCATGCGAACACATTTATGAATCATTTGTCCAACAGACCTTATTGGATCCTTAACACCTGCTGTGTAAAACATATCTTCAGGCATATGATGAAAATATTTCAAAATTCATGAGAATCCCAAACAGAACAGCTCTTTTTAAGTTTGACACAGCAAAAAAAAAAATAGAGTTAAAACATATTCCTGAGCCGGACTTGAGAAAAAGCAAATACCACTTTCAAAAGATAATAGTGAGGAGACTCTAAGAAGACTCAAAGAGACAACTATTACTGATAGACTGGCCTCAAAGGACCTCAAGGGTCTGTCAGCTTCAGAGTAACCATCTCATTCAAGCTCCTTCTTTCTTCTGGCATCTGCCTTCTCATTAATTTTTAAACCTATGCTTGTATTTTCAAGGGAGCCTTGCCTCCTCTGTCTTTTGCCTTTGCTCGCTCTTCAGTTTACCATTTATTCTAAAAAGTAATGAAGACTGTACATAATATTGAAGGGTAGTACTGATACCAATAATGTTAAAATCGTAATTTCACACAGTTTTTGTTATGAGTAGATTGCTGGTCCAAATAGCATCTATCCATACAATTGCCCTGTGACCTAAGTTGCTTTGGTTCATTCACATGTCCTGCTTTTCTCACTATAGCATTACCCACTCAACACTGAAATAGCTAATCATTTCACAGACAGCTATCTGACTGATTTGTGGATAGAGTACTAAACGACTGGGTGGCTTGCTATTTCCCCCTGTATTTTCTCCTGCATTGATCAAATAATCTTGAATCACTGTGCTGCAGCCTTCTTTTTCACCTATTGACTCTGAGCTCATTTTCTTCTCTACAGACTCTATTTCATTTCCTCTTTATCTGACTTAGCCTCGTTTTCATTTTATCATGGGTAGCAAGTCAATTTCCAGTCACAGGGTTATCAGTAAAGATTATCAGGGGGGACATCTGTCTCCTGCACCAAAAAAAAGAAGAAAGCCCAAATGGCTAGATGTATGAGGTAAACCACACATGCATGTGCGTACACACACACACACACACACAGACACACACACACACACACACACACACACACACACACACATACTACCACACACACAAAAATCTGCCAACTGTGACTTTGGGCCCCAGATGGCTATTTCACTTTGAATATCAGTGGCCTTCAGGTTAAAGGGTGTAAGAATAAGAACAGGGAAAAGTAATAAGTGAGTTCTTCTGACAACAAAGATTTTTATCATGAACAATGATGTAGTCACTAAATACACAGAATAATAAAAGCTTGATTCTTCTTACCCTCCACATAGAAGACACCTAAAAACATTTTGAACCTCTGGAGTAGAATACTGTATTTTTTAAGAAAAAAAAAGATTTAACTCACTCTTATTATTTGAGATTTAAAGTAGTTTGATAGTACAAAAATTCTATATAAGAGAACACTGCAAATGTTTGAAATGGAGACAGAGTAACATGATATTCCAGTTTTAAAGGTAAATGTTAGTATATAGCCTTTGACTACCTCTCTACAATGATAAACCTCTCTACAATGATAAAAGTTTAATGGTAATTGAAATGAGATATAATATTGCCATTTCTTTGGAATTAGAAAATATGTGTGTGTGTGTGTATACACACACATGTATATATACTTGGAATTAACATTAATAATTTTGTGAATTATCTGGAAAAGTTGTTACAGAGTGAAATTCTCAAGTTTAAAGTGAAATGGGTCTTTTGAAAAGTAAAATGGAGATGCTATGCAAACGGTGATACTCTTATGCACTGATCTTCATCTAGGGTAATTTTCTGCATGTGTGCACGCACGCACACACACCAGAGATGTATAGCAATATCTAATATCTAGAGACAGTCTTGGTCATCACAACTTGGGGATGCTACTGGCATCTAAATGGGTAGAGGTAGGGTTCTGCTACATATCTTTCCATTCCCAAGCCAGTATCTGCAGCCACAAATTATCTGCCCCCGAATGTCAGCAGTGCCAAAAATTAGGAGCCTTCTCCACTGAGAAAGCACTCAAGGCTGAAGAAGCCACTTGTACTTCAGAATGAACAAAGGTAAAATTAGCAAACTAAAGCCCATAAAAGTATGTTTACATTAAGATGAGTTCTAAGCTGCCAGTTGTAACTTAGGAAAGAAAGATATCCTAAATTATCTTTGAAGAGTCATGAGAGCACAGTACAAACTTAACAGAGAGTAAGAAAGCATGGCACACTGAGAAGGCATGCTGCACGTTTCCCCACAGTTTGCACATTCCTGGATGGCAGTGGTGGCAGAGGTGGATGGATTTGATTTTTAGTGTATAACACAATCCTCAAGCCCCCTGGGAGCCATCTGAAATGTTCAGTTTAATCTGTACAACAAAGAGTAGGAAGGGATATTTCTGAAGGTAATACCATGACTAAGGAAAAGAGGGGTTAATGGTTATTTATTCATCAAATATTACTGTACAGAATTAAACCCTTGGAGCTCAAAAGTGAATAAATTTGGGGGAAAAGAGCCTACACACAAAAAGAGCCTACATTTAGCCAATTTTTGAAATTTGTTATATTTGAGAGAAGGTTTACATTTTAAAAATCAGTAGCCTCCAAAGATTTTATACAGATTTGTGGAAGAGAAATTCATAGCAGGATCCTGAAGGAAACCAAGCTGTTTGGGAGTTGTGTTGGGCAGAGTTGTGCTGAACATGGCTGTTTAAGACCAAAACAATGTCAGGTAGTTCACAGAAATGTTGAAAAGGATGAAGAATGAGGCTAAAGACTACTGAAATTGCCCCAATTCATGTTTAAAAACTGCTCAGATAAGGATACTGGCTAAACAGTGGTCAGCTAAGCTGTCACTTTTACACCAGGAACACTGCTCTTTTGACAACTATATCAATCAGGATGCTCAAGGTTATGTTGTTGCTTAAAATAACAAAGGCTGTTTCTCACTCACAGTACTTGCCCATCACAAGTCATAGGCAGCTCTGCTCTGTATTGTCCCTACTCTGTAACCCAGGCTGATAGAAACCAAAATCTAGAATTTTACTGTTCACTGTGGTAGAGAGAAGGAGCTCCAGGGAGTCTCCTGCCAGCTCTTAAATACCTGAGCTGGAAGTGACACTATCTTTTCTGCTCATAAGTCATTGGTTAAGACTAGTTACCTGTATCTACTCAATGACAAGAAAGCCAGCAAGTGATCCTACTATTTATCCCAAAGAGGGACCAGCTCTATGCCACCCTGATACCATTCTGCTCCTGGAACTCCATTCAGCCTACACCACTGCTATCACAGCCAATCAGAGAGAATGAGCTCTTTCTCAGCCCCTCTTAACTTGTGACAACACCCGAGTCCAAGCCTGACATAAGTGAGTCTGCTTGACAGAGCTCAGGTCTGTAACATTTTCAGCTCCTATGAGCTCGAAGACTTGTCTTTTCAAAATTCCTGAAGTTAGAGAAATCCCTAAACATAAAAATTCTGTAGACAATTAAATTCCATATGTCTATAAAATATAATAAATTACTACCCAGGAATGTGACTTTTGAGACTTTGTGTCTTCCCCATCTGTGTATGTCCCTTCAAGCTACTGCTTAAGCATTATCCTGATGGGTCAGTTCAGTAACCCCTAGCCTGACTTCCTGGATTCCCAGTCAGAGGTGCCGTGCACAGCAGTGATGTGGAGAAATTAAATTGGATTAGAAGGAAGCATTGGCTTTAAGAACACCAAGAAGAATACTGGAAGAGAGTGCCAAATGTGAGTCTGTCAACTTAATTCTGGATCTCCTAAGCGCAGAGCACACAAGAGAGAGCTCAGAGCAAGGATGAGAAAATTGTAAAAGACTAGTTTATATTTGTGGAAATGATCTCTGCAACAGCCAGAGGCAATCTGCAGTCGGCACCTCAGTGCTGGTCAGGAATATTGAAAGCTACCTAGAAGACGTGCGAAATTATACTCTCGACACACCCAGAAGCAGCCATTCCCATCAATCTAGATGATTTCATTCTCCTGACAACAGGTTCGCTTTATTCCTTTTTTTTTTCTTGACTCTTTACTTTTTCCCTGGAAAACATAATGCAAAACGAAGAAATTAAAAGCCAAAATTTTAAAAGTCTGTTATAATAACTCAAAACGTAAATTACCTATGGTTAAATGGTTCATCTTGCCTAACTGTGAATGGGTTTTGTCCTTGAAGTTTTTGGCTAAAAGAGTTTATTCTAATTACAGAACTTCCCAATAGTAATGAGAAAGTTATATTTTATTATATGAAACTTTCATAAGTACACATATTCTTATAATATTCTTATACTTGACATATAACTCTTGTTATCCTTCTTACTCAAATATGGAATTAATAGTCTTTTTAAACCCTGGATTTCTTTCCATTGATATTACTTATGTCTTATATGTTATAATATGTACATTAGGAAAATCTTACACACCTGGAATTTTTTTAATTTACCAAGATGATGGAAGTTTTGACAGTAACCATTTATTTTAAAATAAAGGAGTTAATTTAAATTAGAAAAAAATAATTGTTTCCTATCATGAAAGCATACTTTCCTTTCATTCTAAGCATACATATGTGTGTGTGTGTGTGTGTGTGTGTGCGCGTGTGTGTGTGTGTGCGCGTGTGTGTGTGTGTGTATAGCGCATCCATATATATATTAATATCGTAATTTTTAACCCTGTATGGGTTTACAGTGATTTGTCATTTCATATGCCTCAGTTACTGTATGTATCACCCCCTTCAGGACTGAGGCACTTGTTTCCTCAAATGCTAGGACGGTTGACAGATGGCTGAGCTGGACTGAGGCACTCTCAGGGAAATGCCCTCCGCCAGAGAAAGCGGGCTTGCCAAAATTATACCTTTCACTCTATCACACCTATCCACTAATGGCTGTTTGTGTTCACTCTAGGGCTGTAAAGACCCAGCCACATTACTTCAGTTCAGGACATTTCTGAAGGGCTACCACAGCTCCAGAGCTGCCCTATGGGTCTGCTGAGACCTTTCTTGGGACCACACATCTGCATTACATTTTAACTCTATTTCCTCAGCTTTCCTTCTGATATCGATCTTTGTGAGTGCCCCCTCTTCCTGCATAATTTCAAAATCCCTTCTCTGGGGAACCTGACCTAAGAAAACATAAGGTTTTTTGTGCATCATTATAAACTTTTCATTGGGCAAATTAATTAACTTTTCTGTGCTTCAGTTTTCTCATCTATAAAATGAAGAAAAATTAAAGACCTTGTCTCGCAGAATTATTCTTACAATGAAAAATAGTAATACATTTAAAGTTTTAGAGCACTTCCTGATGTAGAATAATAGTATTCAGTAAAATATTAACTATTGTTATCATTTTAATAGCTGTTTTAATATCTTTCAAATGAATGAGCCATATTGTATATAGTCAATAAATTTAGCATTTCGTTAAAACTCTTTATTTTAATATTTATTCAGCTATAAATTTATATATAATAATTTTTTCATTTCCAAGAAAACATTTATGGAAATAAAATTAATGTCAAAACATATACATATTTAATAATAAAGCCTTTTTTACAATTAAAAAATCATTAAACATCCATTATAGGATTTTAAGTATGAAAAAGTTGAAATGACAGAAGAAAATTTCAGTGAACTTGAAAATGATCCAATCTGAAGAGCAGAGAGAAAAATACTGAAGAAAACTAACGTAAGACATCAAGCATACTACTGTTTGTACAATGGACATTCCAGAGAGAGAGGGAAAGAAAAAGGTAGAAAAAGTCAAACAATGGTCTATTTAATGAAAACTTTATGAAAATAGTCAAAAGGAAGTTCTCATGTGGCACAGTGGGTTAAGGATCTGGCATTTCTTTAGCTGTGGCTCAGGTTTCAATTGCGGCACGGATTTAGTCCCTGGCCTAGGAACAACAACAAAAAAAAAATTCATAAGCAATAAGCTCCAAATTCTCTTAAGCAGAATAAACATAAACAGAGCCATATCAAAGTATAACATAGTTTAATTACTAAAAACCAAAAATTTTGTCACTTTTCGGAGTTATGTTAAATGTGAATGGAATAAATACTTCACTCAAAAGGCAGATAATTAAACCGAGTAAAACTTAGGTCTCAATTTTATGCTATCTACGAGAGATATATCTTAGTTTCTTAGACACCAGTAGGGTAACAGGAAAAGAATAGAAAAACATACACCAAACAAAAAGATCCATAAGAGGCTAATATGGTAATAATACTCTACAAAATAAATATTAAGTTTAAGAAATAGAAATAAAGGGAGATATTTTATCATGATAAAAGGATATTAGAAAGAAATAACAGTTATAAATATATTTACCTAACAACAGGTGTCCAAAGGTGCATGAAACAAAAACTGACATAATTGAAAGGAGAAATGGACAATTCAACATTACATTTGGAGCTTTTAAGACCACATTTTCAGTAATTGATAGAACTACTAAACATAAAATCAGTAAATATATGGAAGATTTTAACAACTAGAACAGCAATTTGAACAGCCTAACCAATACTATAGAACAATATATCTGATGACACCAGAACATATATTCTTTTCAGGCGCAAATGAAATAATTTTTTAGGTTAGACCAACTGCTAGCCCATGAAACAATTCTCAGTGTATTTAATTGTATAATACCTTTGGTTTGTTTATCTAATGTGATTATACTATTTATCAATTTGATAAATTCCTTATGTAATAATTACATTACACTTCTGTCTTCTCATATTTGTTGCATGTATTTTTTCCAATTTGGCTTTATTATTCATTTAGTGGAAATTGAAAAAAAATTTTTTTTGGTCTTTTTTAGGGCTGCACCCACAGCATATGGAAATTCCCAGACTAGGGGTGGAGTTGGAGCTACAGCTGCGGGCCTGTTCCACAGCCATCAGCCTATGCCACAGCCACAGCAATGCCAGATCTGAGCCACGTCCGTGACCTCCACTGCAACTCACAGCAATGCTGGATCCTTAACCCCCTGAGCAAGGCCAGGTATCAAATCTGCACCCTGACAGGTTCTAGTTGGGTTCCTTATCACTGAGCCATGATGGGAACTCTGAAATTTTTTAATTTATATGTTACTCAGAACTACTGACATTTTCATTCACCAGTTCTATCACTTACCTTCTTAGAAATTGTCTTCCACTTTAGAGAGACTACTTTCCTGCAAGACATATTTTTATTATTTAAATCTTTAGTTTAGCCAGAATATGTGAATGTTTGAATTAAAGGTCTAAGTTTTCCCACAGTTAACTGATTTCTCCAAATATTTTCCCAAAACTTTTCCAACTTATTTAATTTCAATAATCTTTTATTTATTCATTGATTGGGAGATCTTCTTTATTGGGTATTCTTTAAAAGTTCCAAATTGTAAGACTGAATATTATAAAGTATGATTAATTGTCAAATAATTCATAAGTGTAATGCTGTTCTACTCATGATCTTCTTGTAATACATTTTTAAAATACTTAACAAAATGATTATAAATTTTTACTGAAAAAATAAATAATATTTAAAAAGTATTATTCAGAGGAGATACACTCTCACAAAATTAAATAATATATATCAGTTGTATAAAAGACCGAAAAATATTCTGATCAGTTTAACATACATCTTTCTATACGTAAACATCAGATAACAGAGCACCTATAAGATATGCTATTGGATAAACTAATCTGTTACAATTATAACCAAATCAGTGAGCATATCTGGCATTGCTGCAGTTGTGGCATAGGTCACAGCTGCAACCCAGATTCTTTCCTTGGCCCAGGAACTTCC
This sequence comes from Catagonus wagneri, assembly GCA_004024745.2. Taxonomy (NCBI): domain Eukaryota; kingdom Metazoa; phylum Chordata; class Mammalia; order Artiodactyla; family Tayassuidae; genus Catagonus; species Catagonus wagneri. The sequence goes on from PVHT020004020.1 coordinate 26,997,936, forward strand.
ATAGGCCATGGGTGCAGCCATTCAAAAAAAAAAAAAGAAAAGAAAAGAAAAAGTTTGTTAAAGCAATCATAATCATATCTACTTAGAGCTATGTCAATTTCAATAGCAAAAAAAAGATGACTCAGCTCTTCTCAGTTGATATTCTCTTCTCCCATTACTCAGTGATTCTCCTCCCACCACTCTTCTGCCCAGAGCCTATTTTAGACCTTCCTGCTGTTTGTGCTCTGGGTGTACAAGGACATTACTTTAAATTATTTCGTTATTGAACAACATATCTTTGCCTGTCAAGCAAATTTAAGAATGCATTTAAAAATAAACAGAAAAATGTTGGTGATGAAAAATAAGCAGTAATATCAACATTAAAAAAATGTCAGCTGTGCACACCGAATTTAAATCTCTGTAAAATAGTTAGTTAATTCTGTGTTTACCAGGTATTGGTAAGATGCCTTTTATGGAACTAATACTTAGCTCAGCTGGAGGTGTTAACATTTCTTCCTTTCTTTAGTGCACACTGAAATATACCCAAACAACAGAATTTATCTTAAATTCATCCGAAGTTAAACTGTGTTTGAGGAAGTGGAATAGTTATTGACTGTATAAAGAAATAAATTATTATTAATTATGAGAAAATTATGCTTTAAATTGTTAACTCAGAAAAGCTGATTTTCTCATCACCTTCATTTATTTTCGAGTTCTCACTGAGATGGTTCAACCTAGGATTCAGTTGAGCACAGAGAATCTAAGTAATTTTGTAAATCTGTAAAATGTATAAAATGCCATTTCAACCCTTAGAATCTGATCAATGTAGTTGTGAAATTAACATTTGATTACACTTATTGCATTGGATTTTTTTTTTTTAGTATTTTCCCCCCTGCAATGGTAACTAATTTTAATTTTTTGTATGGAGGTATCATTGATTTATAATATTATATTAGTTTAAGGTGTACAACATGGTGATTCAATATTTTTATAGCTTATACTCCACTTAAAGTTATTATAAAATATTGGCTATATTTCTTGTGCTGTATAATCTATCCTTACAGTCTATTTATTTTATACATAGTGCTTTGTACATCTTTGTCCCCTGCCTTTATCGTGCCCTTTCCCCTTTCCTCTCCCCACTGGCAGTCACTAGTTCTCTATATCTATTTCTGTTTTGTTATATCCATTCATTTGTTTTTTTTTTTTTAGATTCTCCATATAAGTGATAACATATAGTATTTGCCTTTCTCTGGTTTATTTCTCCAAGTATAATACCCTCCAGATTCATCCATGTTGTTGCAAATGGTAAAATTTTGTTCTTTTATATGACTGAGTACTATTCCATTGTATACATACACTACATCTTTATCCCTTTGTCTTTTGGTAGATACTTAGGTTGCTTCCATGTCTTAGCTCTTGTCAGTAATTCTGCTGTAAACATGGGGGTGAATGTATATTTCTAAATTAGGTTTTTTTTTATTTTCTTTAGATATGTGCCACAGGGTGAAATTGCTGGGTCATATAATAGTTCGAGTTTTAGTTTTTTAAGGAACCTCTATACTGTTTTCCATAGTGGCTATAACAATTTACATTCCCACCAACAGTATACAAGAATTTCCCTTTCATCCACATCCTTGCCAACTTTTGTTATTTGTGGTCTTTTTGATGACAGTCATCTTGACAGGTGTGAGGTAATATCTCATTGTGGTTTATAATTTGCATTTCCCTGACACATCTTTTCAAGAGCCTGTTGTCCATCTGCATTTCCTCTGTGGAAAAATGTCTGTTTAGCTCTTCTAGCCATTTTTTAATTGGGATTTTTTTTAATATTGAGTTTTATGAGCTGTTTGTATATTTTTTAATATTACCCCTTTTTTAGTCATGTCATTTGCAAATATTTTTCCCATTCATTTAGTTTACTCTTCACTTTTGTGGATCATTTCCTTGTGCAAAAGCTTTTAAGTTTAATTAGGTTCCATTTATTTATATTTTGTTTTTGTTTCCTTTCCTTGGTGACAGATTCAAAAATTTTACTACACTGTATGTCAAAGAGTGTTCTGCCTATGTTTTCTTCCAGGATTTTTGAGGCTTCTAGTCTTACATTTGGGTTCTTAATCTATTTTGAATTTTGTATATGATGTGAAAAAATGTTTTAATTTTGCTCTTTTACACATACCTGTTCAGTTTTCTCACCATCACTTTCTGAAGTGAAAGTCTTTTCCCCATTATATATATGCTTGCCTACTTTGTCATAGATTAATTGACAGTAAGTACATAGGTTTATTTCTGGGCTCTTTACTCTGTTACATTGATTTGTGTGTCTCTTTTTGTGCCAGGACCATACTGTTTTGATAACTGTAACTTTGAAGTCAAGGCACTTATATTGCATTTAAACCACAGATACTTACGTGCTATTAAAATATCCCAGTATACCAGTATGAGAAAGATTTCTCTAGGGTGGGTCTAAAAGGTAAATGATTTACTATAACACTTGAATCAGTATTCTCATGTTTTGTGCAAGCATCTATGAAATTCTGGTAGACAAACTTGTTAGCTTGCAAGTAGGGTCAAATTGCAGACCTCTCACAGTTCTTGCTGTTGCACAGTCAGGATTAAGGAAGTAGAACCTTTATCCTAATAGTTCTATCCAAAATTGCCATTTTAATTTTATCACAATTACTTTAATATTTTAGGTTTTTTTGTCAATTTTGTTTACTTTCTAGCTTTCATAAGTCTTGTAAAATTCCTATACTATAGTTTTTATCTTAACTGTTTTAGTTTTATAGTTACTGGAACTAGTATTGACACAAAGAGTAAGCATCATAGAGGTGTTGTAAATCTTGATTTGGAATTAAATAAATTGAGTTCAGATACCAGTTCTGTGAGTTATGAGCTGTGAGATCTTAGTGAAATTTTTTTTTAAAGTATCGGCTCCCTAACAGGCAAAATAGAGCAAGTAATCATCTTTCAGTGTAGTTATAAAGACTAATCAAAATCATGAAGGTAAAGTTCTAAGCACAATGCCCAGACCATAATAGCCATAAATCACTTTATTCAGTATGTAGATTATTCCAGTAATCTAGACAAGAATGGTGTAATTTAAGCAATGGTGGTAGCAATGGAGACACCAGATCCTGGACATATAGAAGATAGGGTCAAGAGGCTTTGCATTTGGGTTAGACTTAGGGTATAGAGAAAGAAAAGAGTTATGGATGATATTGATGTTTGAAAACAGAAACAAGTGGAGAAGATGGCAGGAGGTGTAGATTTGGGACAAGGAGTATACTATGAAGAGTTTAGTTTGGACACGTAGAGTTTTGCATATGGAAAGCTAGATACACATGTGGAGTAGGCTATTAAATATGTGATTTTGGAGTTCAGGCACATCAGCTGCCATAAAACCATTCAGCAAACATCTCAAGTAATTTTGTGGTAGTGACCAGTGTCAGCCTCTCACTGACAGACATACCATAAAGATTACCAGCAGCCAGAAGTTATGAAGATAATATCTTTAAAGTGATTTGAAAATCTCCCAGGTAATTTTAACTAGTTTCACAGGGTGGCTAAACTTTGATAAAGCCGCAAAATGCTAGAGATGGGTCCTCAGTTTTAAAGGCTTAGCAGACTTCCTAGTATATTTTCTGTGAAGACTGTACAAGTAACTGACCTAAATTTTTTTTCTTAAACTTTTTAGGAGCAGTTTAAGGTAGGGAAATTATTTAACTTGCTTCTAAATTTGGGGAGTCCTTCATTTCCAGTAATATATCATTAAACAACTTCTATTTCACAAGATTGATAACCATAAGTTCTGAAAAATTAATTTGTAGAACTCTCCATTGTGGTATTTTATTTACATTTTGCCACTTTACTTGGTTGTTTGCATTTTTATCACATTTTGACATCTAAGTCTTCTAAATTGCAAGAACAAATTCTGCGCATGGAAAGTCTTCAGAAAAGCTGTGATTTGCATATGAATTAGAGAAGATAATTGCAATTACTGAAACACAACTGGAAGGAAATGAAATGTTGAATTCCAAGTGCATGGATGGGGTGAATGGGTGGAAACTTTAATAAGACTACTTACTCATAAAACAAGAATGCATTGATCATATATCATATGCCTGGTATAATAATAAAATTGAAGAGCTATTCCAAAATAGAATGTTTTCCTGACTTCTTTAATGGGGAAAATAAATTTATCAAAACCTTTTGAAGTCATGTTCTCCTTAGATGAAAATCATGTATATGTGAATCGTAGTAATTTTTTCTAGAGAGAATTTAACAGAGAAGGAACCCAGGATAGAACAGAAAATAGGATGTGAAAATAAGTGAAAGATCAGGTTAAATACATGAAAATGCAGTCACTCTTGCTCACTGGGACCACAAAGCGAATCAACCAGCCTGAGCTGAAGTCTTAAGTCATCCATTTGCATGGAGTATCAAACATAAACAGAACCATTGAGTGCTCACATTAACAGGAATAAAGGAATATACAATTATAAATCATGGGTTCAGGGAGAGAAGGAAGGACGTCTATTGTTTTTAGCAAACAAGTGATTATATATATAGAGAGAGAGAGAGGGAGAGAGAAAATAGGACATCTTATTACTAAGTAAAATACAGTGAAACAGGATATTTTCATTGTTTTACTTTGGTAAAAGTAGAAACTATTAATATGATCTTTTATGGTTTCACTGAGAATGCACAATCCTAAAGTTTTACTGTCACACACAAAGCACAGGAATTGTGTTAGCAGATAATTTCACAAGAAACAAAAGTAGAGAGGGAATTATTTTCCATGTGAGATGTCAGTTAAGAAAATTTAATCTGAAAGGCAAAACTTTTCTGATGCATAATACTAGGCAAGAAAAAAAGAGAATTCTCAGTCTCCGGTATACATCAAGTACAGTTAATAAGAAGAAAATGTATAGAAACATTTTGAAAGAGTGGAGTGAATTTAATAAATAAATTTTTAAAAAATACTAGGAGCGGCAACTAAAAACCAGTACTTGGGTCTGCACAATGAATGAAAGAGGATGGGACCCAGCTGCTTCAGTCTTTACTTAAAATCAAATAATGAAACATGGGTTTTATGTTCAAAAATAGCCATTGTAATCTGACCCGTGCCAAATACTTTGCCATGTAAAATTCTATGTTTAACACATGTTTTTTTTCACTCTGTTGGTTATTTAAAAACTACTATGAAATATATTTAATGTTAAAAATCTTGTTAGGAAAAGAAAAATCTAAAAACTAGAAACTAATTAAAGAAAGCCCAGATTTTAAATTCTCTGTCATATTCCGTTAATCACATGCTCTCAACTATTAGTCATGCTGTAAAAGGTGATAAGCTTTAAAATCAAATAAAAGTCAGCAAGGGTTTATATCACACAGCTTTAGACCTTTTCATGTCTCCTGTTATGTGTTGAAACATATAATGTTAAGTTATACTATGTCAAATTTCACCTTTAATTTTCTTTAATGTGAAGGAAAAATTAATTACAGATATTTACTAACCTACCAAATAGGCATTTTGGTTTTACCTCCTTATTGCCTGCATTTTGTATTTAGTTGCTTTAACCACCCCAAAATGAGACAATAGATACCAAAGTCAGGGACAGCTTTTAAGAATATGTATATCGTGTTACCAAAATAGGGATTACTCTACCTCTACTTTTACCTTTATTTGTGGACAGTGAGGTATCCTTTCTTTGTTGTCTTAGGTATTGCAGTGTTTATCAACAATAAATATAATCTCAGGGCATCTGCTTATAGAAGATTGGAATTATCACCTTCCAGTTCCACCTAGTGAGAACTTTTTCTGTTCTTTAAAAGAAAACAGTGAGGGAACCTCACTTCCAAATATGGAAATTAACTTGTATCAGATTTGCACAAATGTGGTAAGTAACTATAAAACTGAATAAAATACATGAAGTGACTATTTTTTGGCATTGGAAAAAAGGCAGTACAGGAATTCCTTCTGGAAAAAGAATAACACAGAGGTGAGTTCCATGATCACCTAAGCTTTTGTCTAGGAGCAAATTTTCTAAACCAGAATTAGGAATTGAAGACCAACAGAAGCAGGAGCAAGGCAGTCCCATTTGGCTGAGGAGGCAGAGTCCAGAATTTAGGGCTGCAGAAAGCATCGGAAATTTGCAGAACAAAGTTTTAGAAGGTTGATGTGGAAAAGAGTGGTCCTAGTAATCTGTGTAAGGATCTTGGATCCAAGGCTTCACTTTACATCTTAGTAAGATTCTGAGAGGTCTAGCAGAGAGTGGTGGTTACAAAGACTGGGAGTGAAACAAAGATACCAGAGTTCACACAGTGTGGACTTAAGTTCTAGTCCAGCCAGAGTTGAAAGAGATCATAACACCCTGGGTATTCAATTGAAACACTAGAAAATCAATACCTTAAGAGTAATAAGGACCATACACTCACAAAGCCTAAGCCAAGACTTGATAGGATCTAGGAGCCCCCTAGTAAACTGTTATATTGCCAAAACAAAAGCTAACACTCTTTAAAGAAAGACGAATAACTATATTATTATGATATATCACCTACAAACTTCCAAAAAGAATATAAAAATTAATAAGCATGTGGAAAAACAGAAAAAATATAAGTTATAAAGAAATAAAACTGAATAAAAAGACTCCAGAATGATCCAAATATTAGAATGAAATGATAATGACTTTAGAGCTAAGCTCTAAACAACTATAAAGATGTCCAAGGCAAAGGGAAATAATGGCCTTACTGAGTGTAGACATGGAAAATCTCAAAAAGGAAAGTACAAAAAAAGAACTCTAGAATGAAATTGAAATCTAGAATGAAAAATTACAGTATTTGAAGTGAAAACTTTCACTTTGTTAAGCTTGATGTCAGACTGGAGGTGGCATAAGTGGTCAGAAAACTTCAACTTGGTTTGATTGAAATAATCCAGTCTGAATAATACACAGAAAAAGATAGAAGAAAAATGAAGTTATTCAGTGACCTGTGGGAAAATAATCAAACATCTGCAAATATGATCCCCAAAAGTGACAAGAGAGATAAAAAAGAGTGAAATAAAATATGAAGATATGATGACTGAAGTTGTCTCAATTTGATGGGGAAAAAAGTCAAATTACAGATCCAGAAAGCTAATCAGATCCAGAATAAATTCAAAGAAAACCATGCCTAGACACATCATAGTAAAATTGCTGTAAACTAAGCATAAAGAAGGCAGGCGAAGAAATGAGCACAGGAAAAGAAAGTCGACATCAAAAACAGGAACACAGGAGCAAAAGACAAATTATATGACTGTGTTAGTTAAAATAGTAGATTTTAACCCAACCATACCAATAATTACATTACAGGTAAATGGGCTAAGTATTCAAAAGATATTGCGTAACTTGTTTCAAAAAGCAAATTCCAACCATATGCTCTCTACAAGATGCATACATTGAAAACAGGCACAGAGATTGAAAGTAAAAAGATGAAAGATATATACCATATAGCAGTAAACATTAATAAAACTGTTATGCCTATATTAGTATGAAACAAGATAAAATTCAAAACAAGGGGTATTAAAAGAAATAAAGATATATGTTATAATAAAAAGGTCAATCAACAGAATACATAAGAAACTTAAATACGCATCTAATAAAGTATTGAAAAGTATGAAACAAAAACAGAACTATAGACAGAAACAGATAAATCTATAGTCATAGTTGGAATGTTAAACACATCTTTCCTATTTACTAATAGAACAGATATAAAAAAATGGTACAAATATAAAAGATATGAAAAACATCAATCATTATGAGCTAAATGATATTAACATAAGACTGCAAAAGAAAAAATTCTTGTGAAGTACCAATAGAACATTTACCAGGGTAAAGCCTGTACCTAAACAGTAAATTTCAATAGACTTCAAAAGGCTGAAATCCTATAGAGTATGTGCTCTGACTACAGAGAATTAAATAGAAATTAATAGAAATAAGAAATCTAGAAAATCCCAAACATTAGGAAATTTAAAAATACATTTCTAAATAGGTAGAAAAAATCAGAAGGAAAATTTTAATTGAATAATAAAGTAACATCAAAATTTGTGAGATGCATTTAAGCAGTTCTTAAAGGGAAATATGTGGCTTTAAAAGCCAATATCAGAAAAGAAGAAAGTTATAAAGTGAATCACTTAACTTACCAACTTAAGAAGCATTTTTAAAAGTCACATTATACTCAGTGCAAGCAGAAAAAAGGAAGCAATAAAAAACAGAAATCTATGACTGACAAACTTGGAAAAAATTTACAAATTCATAAGTTGATTATTTAAAAGAATAATAAAATGGATAACCCCATATGAATATTGATGAAGAAAGAATAAAATTAGCAATAGCCAAATTGAAATAGTGGCTGTTACTACAAAATATTCAGAGAAGAGACTATTGTAAGCAACTTTATGCTAGTAAATTAGACAATAAATTGGAAACATTCCTTGGGAGAGAACGAGACCTAAAAAGTAGTTTGAGGGACTTCCCATCGTGGCACAGCGGTTAACAAATGTAAGAACCATGAGGTGGAGGTTTCGATCCCTGGCCTCGCTCAGTGGGTTAAGGATCTGGTGTTGCCATGAGCTGTGGTGTAGATTGCAGATGCAGCTCGGATCTGGCGTTGCTATTGCTGTGGCTGTGGCGAAGGCCGGTGGCTACAGCTCTGATTAGACCCCTATCCTGGGAACCTCCATATGCCACGGGTGTGGCCCTAGAAAAAGCAAAAAGACAAAAAAAAAAAAAAATAGTAGTTTGAATTTATAAAATGACAAAAGAGGAAATAGAAAATTCTATCAAGTCCTATTAAAGAATTGAATTTACAATCAAAAATCTTTTCAAAAGAGGGAGTTCCCATAGTGGCACAGTGGGAATAAATCCAACTAGGAACCATGAGGTTGCGTGTTCAATCCCTGGCCTCACTCAGTGGTTTAAGGACCTGGCGTTGCCATGAGCTGTGATGTAGGTCACAGACATGGCTTGGATCTGGCATTGCTGTGGCTGTGGCATAGGCCGACAGCTGTAGCTCAGATTCCACCCTAGCCTGGGAACCTCCATATGCCGTGGTTCCGGAACTTTTCAAAAGGAAATCCTGGTTTAGTTTGACAATTTTCATCAATCACTGAAGGAAGATAAAATATCACTCTCACACAAAATACTTCAGAAAACAGCAGAGGAAGGCATTCTTTTTTTTTTTTTTTTTTTTTTTTTGCCT
>PVHT020004020.1:27008154-27037235 GCA_004024745.2 Catagonus wagneri
CTAGGGGTCTAATCGGAGCTGTAGCCGCCGGCCTACGCCAGAGCCACAGCAACGCAGGATCCGAGCCGCATCTGTGACCTACACCACAGCTCACGGCAACGCCGGATCGTTAACCCACTGAGCAAGGCCAGGGATCGAACCCGCAACCTCATGGTTCCTAGTCGGATTCGTTAACCGCTGCGCCACGACGGGAACTCCCCATTCTTTTAAACTTATTTGTTTTGAAGACATCATAGATGTGATAATGAAGAATGGCAAGGTATCATAAGCAAAGAAAATCAGAACTCCTAGTTTCTGTTCTGATGCAAGCTTGGAATTCATCATTCTCATCCTTAAGCAAAATGAAGACGAATGAATTGAAAATCAACAGCTCTTCTTAAACCCATGAGAGAGCTGAAGCAACAGGACAAGCTGCCACCACAAAATCTGGAGAGATGGGCAAATTCAGAGAGTCACAGCTGAAGCTGACTTTCCTGGAGTAAAAGTCATAATGTGGGAGGAGCACTAAATTGTGATTGATGAATTGCTGAAACTTGATAGTGAACTAGTTTGACAAACTCTTTGGAGGGGCTACAGTCTTAGGAGGGGTTCATACCTTTAATCCAGGAACCCCACCAGATTCTCATAGTGAGGAGCCAAGAAAGATGTCCTCTTGGCTCTGGCAGGGCAGGGAAATGTAGAGTAACCATTTGAAATGTACTCAGAGTCTTCTCCTTAACAAACGACTACTCTCCAGTGGAAAAGACTTTGCCAGGGCCTTATTCCACCTGGGAGAAAGGCTTTTTCTGACTCTAGCGTAGAGATGAGAACTCTATGAAAGAATCAGAAGGAAACGTTAGAAACCAAAAACACTTAACAGTAATAAAAATGCCTTTGATGAACTCATCAGTAGACTGGACACAGCCAAGGAAAGAATCAGCAAGCTTGAGAATGAGATAAAAAATCAGAAAAGAACATTCAAAAACTGTGGGAGAATTTCAAATGGTACAACATATGTGTGTTTAGAATACTAGAAGGGAAATGAAGAATCAAGCGGAGATATTTTCATAATGGCCAAGAAATTTAGAAAATTAAGAAAATATGCCAAACTATAGGTGCAGGAAGCTCTGGGGTAACTAAGCAGGAAAAGCACTGTAAAATCAACATTTTGACAAATTATACTCAAACTGCAAGAAACCAGAGCAAACAGAAAATACTGAAAGATGTCTGGGTTGGGGGTGGGGAATTTCCCAAAGAGAAATAAAAAGAACTACAGCAGACTTCTCAATAGAAGTCATATAGACAAGAAGGGAATTGAATGAACTATTTAAAGTATTTAAGGGGGGAGCACCAATTATCCTTCAAAGTTAAAAGAAAAACAGAGACTTTTCAGTGGAAAAAAAAAACTGATGGAATTTATCAGCAGACCTGCTGTGAAATAAATGTAAGGAGTTCTTTAGAAAAAAAAAAAAATATATATATATATGTGTATATATATAAATAGGGAGAGGGAGATCAGAAATGCGGATCTACATAAAGAACATTGGAGAAGGAAAATATAATGGTAAAACAAAATCGCATTTTTTTCTTAATCTCAGTTGATCCAAATCATTATATTTTGTTTAAAGTAATACAGTGTAATGCATACTTATAGTATATGGCTAAGTGAAATGAATGACAGTAATATCATAAGGGATGAGATGGGGGAGTTAGAAATACTCTAAGATCTCTACACCACTTGTTAAGTGGTAGAATGTTGTTTTTTGGTAGACTTGGGTTAGTTAATTTGTATTGAAAACTCTAGGACAACCATTAGTGTTTTTTTAAAAGAAATATAGTTAAAATGTAAAGAGAGTAGATAAAATGGAATCAAATGAAACAATTAAAACCAGGAAAATCAGAAAAAAGAGGGAAAAATAAAATTAGAGGACAATATCTCATAAAAAATAGACAAAAATTGAGTATATAAATTAGAATACCACAAAATATAAAAAAATAATAAATCTTAAGTGGAATTTATTCAAGAACTAAACAAATCTGTTTCAACATATGAAAATTAGTTTAGTTCACATTAACAGAATGAAAAAGTAAAATTGGAATAATCACCTTAATACAGAAAATAATCAGTTGACAAATTTCAGCAGCTGTTCATAAGAAAAAAATTCATGGCATTGAAAAATAGTAGGAACTTCTCTATTTGATTAAAAAAAAAGCTTTACAGCTAGCCTCATAATACATGGTACTATAATCACGATTAAAACTGGTGCGAGTACAGATTTCTGCTCTCACCAGTTTTTTTTTTTCTTTTGAGTATTTGTCAAAGATATATTTAACTGATTATTAAGAAAATCAGCAGGATGATAAAGCTAGTTCAAAGGAAAATAAGAAAAGACTGATACATAGTCAACTGGCCAGTAGAACACAGAATACTAGACTAAGACTGCAAAGTTGAATAAGAAAAAAATAAATATGTCCTACAAAGACACAAGACTGTAAACTTTTAGCTTTTCTTTTCTATCAGACAATTCATTTACATGTTTTTTCCAAAAAAAAATAGTTTGCAGCTTACAAATTTTTCCCAGAAATTACTAATTCATTTTAAGAGTTTAACTTAATTCATTTTAAATTATTTTTTAAGTTATAGTAAAATACATATAGCATAAATTTACCATCTTAACATTTTTCTTTTTTAAATTTTGTGAAGTGTAGTTCAATTTACCGTGTTCTGATAATTTCTGCTATACAGCAAAGTGATTCAGTTATACATATGCACATGTCTATTTTTTTTCAGATTCTTTTGCCATATAGACTATCTTAGAATATTGAGTGGAGTTTCCTGTGCTATACAGTAGGTCCCTGATGACTATCTATCTGTTCCATATACATTAGGGTGTATATGCCAATCCCAGACCCCCAATCCATCCATTCCCCCCATCTTTCCCCTTTGGTAACCATCAGTTTTTTATTGTTGTTGTTTTTGAGGTCTGTGAGTCTGTTACTGTTTTGTAAATAAGTTAATTTGTAACATTTTTTTCAGATTCCACATAAAATGATAATATCATAAGATGTTTCTCTTTCTCTGTCTGACTTACTTCACTTAATATAATAATCCGTAGATCCTTCCTTGTTGCTGAGTCTTTTTATGGCTGTCTTTTTATGGCTGAGTAATATTCCATTGTATATGTGTACCACATCTTCTTTATCTATTTCTCTGTTCCTCTGTCAATGGATATTTAGTTTGCTTCCATGTCTTTGTTGTTGTAAATCATGCTGCTATGAACACTGAGGTATATATTATTTTTTCTACCTAGAGATTTTTCTGGATAAATGCCCAGGAGTGGGATTGCAGTTTCATCTGTTAGTTTTATTTATAGTTTTTTGAGGAATCTGCATACTGTTTTCCATATTGGTTGTACCAAGTTGCATTCCCACCAGTAGTGTAGGAGGGGTCCCTATTCTCTGCACCCTCTCCAGCACTTATTGTTTGTAGATTTTTGATGATTGCCTTTCTGACAGGTGTGAGATATCTCATAAAAGTCTTGATTTGCATTTCTCCAATAATTAGTGATGTTGGGCATATTTCCATGTTTTTTTTTGGCCATCTGTATGTCTTTTGAGAAATGTCTATTTAGGTATTGTGCCCATTTTTTGATTGGGATTTTTTTTTTTTTGACGTGAGCTGAATGAGTTGTTTGCATTCTTTGGAGATTAATACCTTGTCAGTTACTTCATTCAAAAATTTTCTCCCATTCTGTGGGTTATGTTTTTATTCTATTTATGCCCCTTTGCTTTGCAGAAGCTTTTAAGTTTAATTAGCTTCCACTTTTTTATTTCTTTTTTTTAAATTTTCTTTTCTCTAGGAGATTCATGAGAAAATGTCGCTATAAATTATGTCAAAGAGTGTTCTGGCTGTGTTTTCCTCTAAGAGTTTTTATAGTATCTGGTCTTAAATGTAGATCTTTAATCAACATTTTGAGTTTATTTCTCTGTATGATGTTAGAAAATGTTCATTCTTTTACATAAAGCTCTCCAGTTTTGTCAGCACCCCTTATTCACGAGGCTGTCTTTTCTTCATTGTATATTCTTACATCTTTTGTCATAGATTAATTGACTGAATGTGTGTAGGTTTATTTCTGGGTTTTTGATCCTTTTCCATTGATATATATTGCAGTTTTTATGCCATTATTATATTGTTTTCATGACTGTGGTTTTGTAGTATAATCTCAACTCAGGGAGCCTGATTACTCCAGCTCCTCTTTTCTTTCTCAAGATTCCTTTAGCTATTCAAGGTCTTTTGTGTTTCTGAATAAATTTAAAACTTTTTTGTTCTAGTTCTGTGAAAAATGCAGTTAGTAATTTGACAGGGATGGTACTGAATCTATAGATTGCCTTGAGTAGTATAGTCATTTTGACAGTATTGACTCTTCCACTACAGGGATGCATATCTTTCCAGGCGTTTGCGTTGTCTTCACCTTTTTTTTTTTCATCAGTGTCTTGTAGTTTTCAGAGTACAGGTCTTTTGCCTCCTTAGGTAAATTTATTGCAGGCATTTTATTCTTTTTAATGCAGTGATAGATGGGATTGTTTCCTTAATTTCTCTTTCTGATCTTTTATTGTTAGTATATACAAAATAGAGTTTTCTGCATACTAATTTTGTGTCCTGAAATTTAACCAAACTCATTGATGAGCTCTAATGGTTTTCTGGTAGCATCTTTAGGATTTTCTATGTATAGTATCTTGTCATCTGCAAACAGTGATAGTTTTAGTTTTTTTCCAGTTTTGATTATTCTTATTTCTTGCTCTCTGATTGCCATGGCTAGAACTTCCAAAACTACCTTATGTAACAGTGGCGAGAGAGGGCATCCTTGTCTTGTTCCAGATCTTAGAGGAAATGCTTTCAGCTTTTCACCATTGTGATGTTAGCTGTGGATTTGTCAGATACAGCCTTTATTTTATTGTTTCCTCTTTTTCCACTCACTGGAGGGTTTTTAGTCATAAATAGCTGTTGAATTTTGTCAAAAACTTTTTCTTGATCTATTGAAATGATCATATGGTTTTTATTCTTCAGCTTATTAATATGATTTATTATATTTATTGATTTGCAAATATTGAGGAACCCTTGCACCCTAGGATAAATCTCACTTGATCATGGTGTATGATCCCTTTAATGTATTGTTGGTGTTGGTTTGCTAGCATTTTGTTGACGATTTTTCCACTATGTTGTTCCTTCATCTGGAACAGATTTCTTTGCAGTTTCATTTTATCTAGCTTTCTGTTTGTGATCTCCTTTCTGCATGCTGCAGGGTTGTATCCCCTCTTGCTTCTGGTGTCTGCCCCTTGGGTGAATTTGATCCAGAGGCTTGCTCAGGCTTCCTGGTGGTAGGGACCGGTGCCTATCCACTGATGGGTAAAACTGTCTTGTCCCTCTGGTGGGTAGGGCCATGATGTAGGATGTAACTAAAGCTGACTTTGTGCCTAGGAAGCAATCTGTCTGTTGATGAGTGGGGCTATGTTCCGACCGTGTTGGTTGTTTGGCCTGGGGCTTGTCAGTACTGTTTCATCTAGTCTGTTGAGTGGGGCCAGATCTTTTTAAAATGCAGCCTCCAGGGAAGCTCAAGCTGATGATTTTTCCCTGGGTCCTGTACCGCCAGTGTCCTGCCCCCCACAGTGCTGCTTTCATCACCAGGAAATTAAAATATAATATTACTTTACACCAGTAAGCACTGACAAAAACAAATGTGAATGAAGATGTAGAATAAGAGGAACTCCCATGTATTGCTCTTGTGGGTGTGATAAGGTTCAATCAAGTTGAGGAAGAATATGGTATTTTCTTGTAAAGTTAAGTATATGTATATATAACACAGCAATTCCACTCCGGGATTTTTACCCAAGAGAAATGAAAACACATTAGGCGAAAAAAGACATGTATATGAATATTCAGTGCAGTTTTGTTTATATTTTTAAAAAAATGAAAAAAGTTCAAATGTCCATGAGTAGTTGAATGATAAAATAAGTTATGGTACATTCACACAATCAAATACTGTTCAGCAATGGAAACAAATTACAGATGCACATTATGTAGTTGAATTATGGCAATCAAAACCAGCCACAGAAGAATATATACTTCCTGTTTAAATTTAAATGAGGTTCAGAGAAAGGCAAAACTAATCAGTAGGGATTAAAATCAAACTATTTGTTGTTTGAGGTTGGAGGCAGTGTGGATATTTAGTGCAAAGGGGCAGGAGGGAACTTTCTATGATAATGGATATGATCTATATTTTGACTGGAATGATGGGTTAAATGGATATACATATTTGTGAACTTAATGGAATGTATGTTTAATCTGTATATTTTATTGTATTAAATTGTGTCTTAAGATAGACTTAAAAAACACTGAGTGTGAACTAAGAATGTAAAACAAAAAGTACTGATTCAATAGTATACAAAAAGGAAATGAAATTTTCATTTAAAAAGATTTTGAAATACATATTATGTACCTAAACTAACAAAAACAAACAGTATGTTCATAGAGAAGACTAAAAGAGAATTCACACACCAGTAAGATAAATAAGTCCTTTATTAGTTTTAGACTACAAATTGTTAACTAAATAACAAAATGAAAAAGAAAACATAGCCTTCAAATCTTTTCTCATTCTTAAATCCAGATTCATTTAATAAAAATTCAAGCAAAACAATATTCCAATAAAGTTGAAGTGAATTTACAACTCAGGTGTATTTTCACCTTAGATTGGCCCTTCCTTGTAAGTTTGCTATAAAACTGAAGTCTATCATAAATCACATCACATTTTTGAAAGTAAAATGCTGGTAACAGAAGCTGTCAGAAACAATGTAATAACTACAACTATGAGCCAGAGCATTTATTTTCTAGTTATCCGTTGCTTTTGAATTTAATTATTAATTCTCGTTAAATTCATTGAGATCTGGGAATGAAGAGAGATCATAATTACTACTCTTAGATTTGCACCACTCATTTATGTGAGGAAATTATGTAACTTCTAGGTTTCTTGATCTAATTCATATACTATAGTATTTTATTAATTATATATACTTAACATAAAAGATATAATATTTTATTAGCTGAATATTGAGCTTGCATATAAAACTTATACCCCATGCCTAAAAAAAATAAAGAAGATAGGAAGCCATATATATATATACATATATATATAATATTTTATATATATAATGTTTTATATATATAATGTTATATATCTAAAATATATCATGTCCAGGCTTCAGAGAATATAAATTTTAGAGGAACTCAAGTATACTCCAAAAGACTGTAAAACACTGAACTCTGATTTTCAAGTTGTTTAAAAATCAAAAGATACTTTTGATATATTTTATGCCATTTGGCACTTTGTGATATTTCAAAATACCTCAGCTTTAAGTTTCAGAAGATTTCAACATGAAAGCCTTCTGGAAAGCTAGGCTTTATAGAAGTAATTCTCGGCATATTGACTTGGAATCAACAGAAATAGTTTACAATAACAGTTACTTCAAGGCCAACCCAGTTCATGGAATCTTCCTTTGTGAGAGCTACTGAAGCAAAATATCCTGAACTGTGATGTTATGTTAGTGTACACAAAGCATGGTCCATGATCTCTATTCTGTAACTGATATTTAGAAACCATTCTAACAACACTACAATATGCTGTTTTCTAAGGTAAAAAAATTTCCTCAACTATACCCCTTTATTTCTCTGGTTATGCTAACTTACTTTTCCAAAAACAAAAACAAAGCTCTAATGACTGACTCAGTTCACATTATGTAAATGCATGCTTTAGTATCGTTTGCATGTATTAAATGGTGGGAGATTATTTCTTCACTGAGTTTAGAAAAAATTTAAACTTTAATCCATGTAAAATAAGGGCAGATAATCTGATTTGACATATCTTGAGAAGCCTGGAGGCTAGAAAAACCCCACTGGGCCAGTAGATGATTAGTTAATAAAGGGAAAGCAGCCTCACACCAAGGTGAGCAATAATTAAACCTGTAGTGAAATTCTCTAATAGAATTCAATAAAATGGCACACTGTTAGCAGAACAGTGTTTCTTCAAATGGCATTGATGGGTAAACCTCAAAGCGACCAGAGACTCTGTTCAAGGAAAAATGCAGGCACTCATTTTATGAATTTATTGTTCTCCAGCTCACTTTCTGAATAGGCAATGTACAGGATATTCAGTTTATTTGATTACCATTGCTTTTGAAAAATGTATGCAGAGAGAAAGAATTTGAGTTATATCTTCAATTCATTCATTTATCTTTCATAGAAATGGTAGGTTTGGTTTGATTTTGTAGATACAAGGGTGGAAAAATTTTCCCTTCTAGGTTCTTTGGCTGGTATAATAATTAAAGTGATATAAGGCCAATCAACAGGAGAAAAAACAAACAAAAGTTTAACAAGTATACCTTCTATATACATACATAGGCAGACCCAGGAAACTCTCTGAAATGGCTGAAGCCACCTTAAATACCATCTTCATTCAGCTGAAAACAAAGATGAGGGTGGTGAATCACTTATGAGAGATTACCAGGAAAAGCACAGTAAATAAGCACATGGTTATGCAGATTTAAGTCATTACCTTCTCCACTGATAAGTTTCTGAAGATTTAGTCATCCTTCTTTGCCTAGTACAGCCAGGGAGACACCTGTAAAAAGTGGCAATCTCTCTTATAAATCTAAATATTTCTTACAAAACAGTAACTTTTACTCAGTTACTAGAGTTTTTCTGTCTGCTATTTCTTAAATATAATCAGCCTAATATAATTACTACACCAGAGAGGCATATTTTGGGGTGGATATTTTGCTCCCTTAAAATGCTAAAAGCTAGAAGTCCAAATATGAATAAAACAAAGCCATTGTCATAAAGGGGCTTGTAAAATTGCAGTCAATTCAATAGTATAAAGAGGTAAATACATCCAAAGTATAAAGGCCTACAGGGAGAAAACCCCTTGCTCAGCCTGAGCAGGTCAGGAAATTATAGAAGAGATGACATTTTAGAAGGAGTCTTAAGGGAAGAGTAGATATTTGTCAGTTGGGGAAGGGCATTTCAGGCACAGGGAACTGAATATGAAAAAAGTACGAAGTTATGAAAACGAATGACTAATCGTGAGTCCGTAACACTATCAGCTTGGCTTGTGGGTGGTGGAACACAGGGGAATGACAAACAAATCTGAGAGATAAGAAAGGACCAAATTTTGAATAGCTTTGACTATTAATGTACCCTTATTAATAGTCAGCAGAAAAATGGACAGCAGAAAAATAGGGGATTCTTCAACAGAACAGGGGAGGAAAAGTACATGATTGCAGGTTTTTATGGCTTACAGGAAGCAATGATCTATTCTTCTCAGATTCTCACTTACTTGCAAGGTGCCTGGGCATCAGTAGAAAAGGAAAAAATATTTTAATATTTCACAATCACAAAACTGTGAAATATTTATGTAAATAGTGAAGATAGAGAAATAAGGTGATACAGGAAGATGAGAGACCAGTTAAAGCTATGTAATCTAATTATGATAAAATAAGGTCAAGACTAAGAAGCAGCACTGGGGAGAAAGCAAGGAGAAATGAGATTTGCAATAAAACCATCATGTCTCCATGATAATAAGTTGGAGGGAGAAAATGAAGAGGAAATTGTCAAAGATGGTGGCTAGGTTTTTGCTTTGGGAGAAGCGTTTTAATGCATTATTAAGCATCACTGAGAATTTAAGGGGAAAAGTAGCATTAAATTTATTGAGTACATGGAGAAGTCTGGGGAGAGGCTTCCCAGAAGACATTTTTGAAAGGAAGGAGAGTCGAGATCCCTGATTCCTATTTTGTTTTGTCTTTTTCACTAATCATCTATTTTCAGGCTGCATTTAAAAAATTCTTTCAGGAGTCCTCATGGTCATCTGACTCCTCTTTTCCCAAATATCATGCATCTATTTTTCAGGTTTTGTATCTTTCAAAAACTGAAAACTGAATTTTCTAGAATAGAAACAGAGAAGATTAAACAAGCTTGTTTCTCTTGATAGTCCATCACACCCTGCAGGAAAATATCAAAATTATCTTTAGATTACTGAATTACCTGATCCACAAAACAGAAAAATAAACAACTATAAAAATATCCTATATTCCCATGTTTACAAGAGGTGCGGACTCAGTGGATTGCAAGGCTTTCCCCTCAGGTAGAAATATACCTATGAAGAGATCTACCCTGCTAACCAAAGGTAAAACCAGAGACAGTTTCCGTCCCCTAAGGGACTTTCTCCAAAGCTTAAAGGGACTGGAACATGAGTTGAAGGACAGTGTGACAGATGGGCGTCCTCCATTTTCCTCCAGAGAAGGTTCTGCTATGTAACCGCCACACCATCCTCCATGCCTCCGAGGACTCCAAAAAGCTTCAAACTCTATTGAGAAAGATTTCTTATTTCAAGTGAATTAAAGAGCTCAGACGTAATTGTTAAGGTATGTACTTAGCCCTGTGATTTTTTTTTTTTTTTGAGTGCTGATATAATGATGATGATGTAAGACCATCTGGAATAAAGACAAAAGTTACATCAACCTGAAAATGATATTCCTAAGCCATACTTATGATAACAGGTTCAAGCAAGTTCTCAGTTTTCATTAGCAGTTCTTGATCTAACGAGGCTTCTTTGGCTCATCAGCAAATGCCATGCTTCTTCCAAGTAGCTCACTTCCATTCCTCCACTCAGGCCCCAGGCTCTCACAGAGAGGGTTCCTAATGGCCTGCAGCCCAATCTTAAACTCACCACATCACTGCAGTATGTCATATTCCATCAGGAGCTACTGTGCAAATAACATATTTCCATTTTTAAAGTCTGAAAAATGTCACAAAAAGCTTTTGGCATTTACATGACTCAGGCTTACACCCTCTAATTCTCTCTGCAGCTAATTTCTTATGTTCGATACATATCCACCACAGGAACCCAGGAATAATGATTACAGGAAAAGCTGAAGTTCGACAGCCCAGCCATTAGCATTCACAAGTCTAAAGAGTAGGGATTTAAATGGCACTATCAACAGTTATTTTTTATATAATGAAAATCAGGACTGTCAACATGTGAGACATTAAAAAATATTCAGTAATTTTAGTTATAGCCTGTAGGGTTTTTTAATGCATTCCCGTGAACTAGCAAAAAATCTACAAAGATGTGCACCAAGAGGGCCTAATAGATCAGAGAAGTGAAATTATATTCAATGTGGGTAAAAACAGCTTGCTGTATGTTCTCTAACTACTGATCTTATCTCTCATAATCATGCCCCATGCTTCGTTTTATGTTGGACCACACTCACTGTGAGAGAAAATTCACGCTTGCATTTTATGAGGCTCACATGCAGAATCCACATGCTATGTTTCCATTTCTTCTGTGTCACTTTACATAGATTGGGCTTTTATCTTTCTACTGAATAGCAATTTTTTGTTTTATTTTCAACTGCTTATTATACAAGGGCTTACCAAAGGAAATAGAGAGACCAGTGGCAGTTCTATCCTAGCTCCAGGAAGAGATTCAAATATTCTCTGAAAATCTGCTCATTTGAATTTGGTTACATTGTATGCATTATCCCAGTAGGAAGAATGTGTATGATTCATAACTGTTCATTATTGAGGTGTCCTATGTCAGGTAAGTGGCACAAACTCCCAAAATAATATCATAATATGCTGTACATAGAGTATGCCAACACAAAGTAACACGTAACTTTTATTTTCTTTTTAAAAGAACAGCTGCCACTCCACAGTTGTCTACAGACCCTGACTTTTAATTCATTGCTTGATTTTCACATAACTGATTACGTGATTATTCATATTACAAATGGCTAAACAGTTGGTTTTCATCATTTGATTTTGTCCTCAAAACTATTCAGCTAGCTGGAGTCACCTACAGAATGCATACTCTTCTACTAGTGCCATTCCTGCAAAAATAAGAGCTGACCATAAGTATGGCAGATGTCTGTTAAGAAAGAAGCATCGTTTTCTTTTTCACCATTAAGTAGCTTCTTTGGTCAACATGAAGGATAAAGTTCTTGGAAGATGCCTAGATTGCTAATTTAATCATTAACATTTCCAAATTAATCTAGATTTTTTAATTAAAATCAGGTTCTAGTTAGGCAGTTTCCTAGAAGACTCAAGCAAAAGACCCAGGATAGGAGGACTTAAGCAGATTTTCACTAATGTGTGAGCAGACTAAACATCTCTGATGTTTATAATACCAATTGGATGGAATAATGCCAGGAGGCTTTTTAATTCAAATTCATCCTTACTTGCTTCTAAAAAAATGTGCTTTATAACTGCTAGACCTTATATCAAGTATTGCCTCAATAGTAACTGCTGAGTTATGATATTGAAGGCTTACATAGTTGCCTCAATTAGAAGAAATAAGGGATATGTTAAAAGGTGATCATGGGAGTAATGGGTACATCTCCATTATATATATGTATGGAGTACAACTTCATTATACATATATATGTATGTATGTATGTGTGTGTAATAACATTAATTTTAAATTGCATTTTAGAATAAGGGAGAGTTTTAGAATTATATATATGTATGGGGTACATCTCCATTATACATACATATGTATGTATTTTAGAATTTTAGAATACATATTCTCTAATTTTAGAATTATATATATGTATGGGGTACATCTCCATTATACATCCATATATATGTATGTATGTGTGTGTAATAACATTAATTTTAAATTGCATTTTGGA
Organism: Catagonus wagneri; assembly: GCA_004024745.2. NCBI lineage: Eukaryota > Metazoa > Chordata > Mammalia > Artiodactyla > Tayassuidae > Catagonus > Catagonus wagneri. The sequence continues at coordinate 27,020,872 of PVHT020004020.1, forward strand.
ATCAGAGAGAATTTAAGGACTTATTTATTGTGGTGGGAAATGATTTAGGGATTATAAGCACTGAGAATTTCCAATGTACCACTCCCTAACTCGTCAAAGAATAACCTACCCCATTAGTTGACATTAATTTCCTATTTAATAAATATATACTGAATGTCTTCCATACCCTTCCTGGGAGCAGAGGTGTTTACAAGGGTACTTAAGCCTTCAAGTTGCTTTCCTATATTCATTCACTTATCCATGTATTCATTCAGCAGATAATTATCGTCTGTTATGAGGCAGATACTGTGTGATGTTGATAAATAAATAAAAAGAGGATTCTCCATATGGATCTCATATTGTAACTGGGGAGACTGACACACCCACAGATATTTAGTTTGTGTACATTATGTTATGTGCTAATTACAGTATGTGCCAGATACCGTTTCAATATAACAAGAAAACAAATTCATTCTCCAGGGAAGGAAGATGGTAAAGACATGGTTTTGAAAAAGATAAGGGGCTTTGGCATTCTTAGAAAGGCCATCATCAGTGATTAGGTGTCCAAGGCAGAGGGGGCACCCAGAGCTTGAAGAAGGGCAGAGGGTTGCAAGTGAGGCAGAGAAGTGTGAGTCTTCCAGTTTCTTGAACTTGGGAACAGAAGAAGTGTGTGAATTGTAGTCATTGCAACATGTTCCCTTCATTTCAAAGCAGGAGTTACAAGCTTGTGCCCTTTGGATCATTTATATCCCTTGGATGTGTTAGGTTGACTTATGCAGTGTTTTGGACAAAATTTAAATGTGGGAGTAATTCTCAAAAAAATCCACATTTCAAGCTTTTTTTGAAAATGTTTTAGCAAAACTGGGCCAGAATGTCTATTTGGAAATAATGTACTGGAGATATGCAGTGATGTCCCCCCATCTAGAAACCTCCCTTTTAGTTTTACTATAATCCTCAGTAGGCTATCTTCACTCATAATGTTACTTGACAGGCCCTAACTGATGTTTTATTTGTGATGCCTGATTTAAGGTTTTAATACTTCTGAAAAGGCATTTGACCCTGGGAGGAAAAAAAAGTAGGATGTCACCGTGAACTGTTTATCAGTCACTTGTCATTAATTCTTGAGGTATAAATGAAAGTTTGGCAAGCAATCTGGAATAGAGGAATAGAAAACTCATGGTCAGTAAGCATTAGAGTGTTTGGTTTTGTGGGGAAATTGGGGGGCTTGGAAAACAAAGAATAAAGGAAGGAGAGCATTACAGTTTCATGCTTTTACCATAGTTAATCAAAAAATAAATATTTATTTCAAACCAGGAACCCACTATAAAAATTTGAGTTAAAACACTGGTGGCTTAGCAGTAATGAACCCAACTAGCATCCATGAGGATGCAGATTCCATCCCTGGTCTCACTCAGTGGTTTAAGGATCCAGCATTGCCATGAGCTGTGGTATATGCTGCACACATGGCTCAGATCCCACATTGCTGGGGCTCTGGCGTAGGCCGGCAGCTGTAGCTCCGATTTGACCAGTAGCCTGGGGCAAGTGTGGCCCCAAAAAGCAAGAAAAAAAAAAAGGAAAAGAAAAATCCTGACCTTTCTTAATCCTGGACTATGCTTATTTGTTTCTAAATTGTTTCCCTATTTGGAAGCCTATAATTTTTAATGGTTAAAATTCTAATTCTCTCTTGGGAATCTCCTGAAAAGTTACTGGTGCTTTGCCCACTTACTGAATTCCAGTCATGGATGTTACCCCCAGGTAATTAAAATGTTCACTTAAAAAAAAAAAAAGCCAAGCATCACATAGCATTGTTAACCTTCTCAGATAACGTACTCAGTGTCAGAATTATCTGTACTGCCTTGGGGCTTTTTTGAAGAGTGAATATCTTTGCACATACTGTCAGCGTACACCATGTAGGAATAATTATCATCATTAACCTGAGTCTTATTAAGCTGCCTGCTTATTAATATGTATTGCCATTCACTATAAGTGCTAAGTTGTGGCAGAAAAACAAAAGAGATAGCTGAATAATGATGGCATTCCAGCTTCAGTAACATTATTAAAATATTTAGAAAGTGAAACTAATGAGTTCACCTTTCTTCTCAAAACACACAGATCCCAAATGTTCCTAACCTTTGAAAGAACATGTCAGCTGAATATATAAAAGGAAGGAAGAGGTTGCTTGAAAAGAGTCAGACATCATGTATTGTGCATTCACAGGAGACAATGGATAAAATCAATGATTTGATCAAAATGCTTGTGAATTACTGAATTCCTCTTTCCAAATGTGACATTTGGAAGCCATGTGCTTAGAACCCACAAACCAAAAGCAGATGAAACATTTGCACTAGCTTTTATATCAGATCTTTAAAAGAGTTCCCAAACTCTAGGGGGCAACCCCTATAGAGGAAAATGTTGGCCTTAACAAGTAGGGAATTATTGCTGCAAAGCCAGGGCTAATGAGGGATCAGGACCATGGAATTTACTGATGGCATCACCCTTGGATAAAGCATATGGCTGGGGCTCCTGAATATTAGAGTGTTTTGAGCCTCAAGAGAATCAGGACTGTGAAATGCAGTGTGTAAGAAGAAAGCTAGACCTGCTCCACTGAAGAATATGGCCAATTAATGAAAAGGTTCCAAGCACTGAAATATTACATTGCAAGTAGAGGCATATTTCAGACAGCCAAACTTGAAAGAAAGGGCACCTGGACTCCATGGACTGCTTTGTCTTGCCATAGAGCTTCTAGACACATTTGGAGGTACCAACTCTTCATCTAAAAATTATTCATGGACCTCATTTTTACTTCTCCTGAGAAAGAGTGAATAAGGGCAACTAGATGAATTGATGAAGATGTTGCTTCCTCCTCTCATGAACCCACCAGGCTCCACCCCCCACCTCTGCCATTTTACAGCCCTACTTCCTGTTTGTACACATCTACAGTTACTCTAGATTCAGTTACAAGGTGGACTTAGGTTTTGTGGAGCCTGAACCTTATGTAATTTGGGTAGTTCTCTCAGCAAAAGAGAGAATTTTTATGACTACAAAAATAAGTGTGAACATGAATATTTATTTGGAATGAGCTAGGAAATCACAGCAAAATCAAACTTAAAATATTTAGAATATATTGAAAACATTACAAAATATAGAAAAATGTATAAGACTTATTTAACAAACTCTCTGACACATCCCTTTCAGTTTGTCTGTATATTCTTTGATCACCTCTTCAAATGACACAAGAAAAAGATAATTTAATATTCCTAACATAATTGGTTAAATTTGTTTTTATTAGTTGTAGTGAGATGCATAAAACATTAAACATCACCACAGACATAATCACCATTTGTTGAACTGCTGGGAATTTGTGTACTATAACACAGAAATTCTCATATACTCCATATTGCAAAATTCCATCAAGAATAAATAAAAATAATGTATGGTACATCTGAATTTCATGGAATGCATTACTGAGTATATTCAAGATGGGAGCGAACTTCTGTTTTGACTGAGTGTTGATGTTATTTGAATCTTCCACTTATAATTTAAAATATTAGATGACTGGAAATATTTTCCACAAAGGAGTGTCTGTATTTTGGGCTTTGGACCTTGTTTCTCATCCTCTAACATGTATTTCTGGTGCTGACCATTTTAAGACACATTTTTATTATGGTAAGACCTCTGAGCCTACACACCTGGGAAATTCAGCCCAGTGGACATTTGGAATACTCCAACTATACCTGAACAACCAGTAATTTAACTAACAGATAAGAGATCAAAACCATGTAAATATTTATTACTAAACCCAAGTTTAGTGTATCCACAATTTAGCTCCCCCAGGGCCTAATCTGAGACATAGCTCCCATCATTCCAGGGTCATCTAACATAAAAGTGAAAAGAACAGTGGACAGAAACAATGTATCTTACTTTACCCAACTTTGTCTAATTCTGTTACTCTGTGGATACATTTCTAGTGCCTTTCTTATTATCATAGAAGTAACTGTAAGTTTCAATAACTTCAAGGTGAAGTCCCTTCTACCACTTCAAAGATCTGGTAGAATTTTTATCTTGGAAGTCTATTATTTAAGGCATAAATATATGTGTGTAAAATGTTAAGACTTTTCAAATTAGAAGCATAAAATAAATGATATACTCACATGGAGAAATATACTTAATTTAGCAGTTAAAATTAAACAATAAAATATGTAATGTAAGGGGTCAATATTGACTAATCCCAGTTCCAACATCCCTAGAAACTCAGGATCACATCCGGTTTTTTGTACTCAGCCATCTTTGAATGTGTTTTAATGTTTTGTTTTGTTTTACATAATTATCTACATGCTTTTAAATTGTTTGCTAGTATGTCTGTCTCTGCTTCTTATAATTCTAATGCATCCCTTATTGGAGAGTTTTAAAGCAAAATACATAATTCTTACACTAAACCAGTGGAGGACGAATCAAATGTGTAATGCTAAAGAGCGAAAATTCTCATTTTGCTGCTATTTGAAAATAGCAGAAAAGTTCTTTCTTCTCCCAGAGGGAGAGAAGAGCTAAGAATTAAACTACTATACACAGAGGCTAACTGCCCACTTTACTCCTGCTCTAGAATTCTTTCCAAAACTTCTTGTCTTTCCTATCAGTATCTTCTTATTATAGTATTAATTAAATAGCTGGGCTGTCCTGACTCTGTTATCCAATTAATATAAGAATTTCCTAACCAACCAAATGAAATTAATGATTCAAAATGTTCAGGTTTTATTTTTTTAAACCCTTGAAGTCATTGCTTTAACTAATCACATACATCAGTATTGAATGGCTGACACTTGGATTGTACAAGTTAGAGCTGCATCGCAGTAGGATTTTATTTCTACAGTCAACTCTATATACCCTGCTACAGGTCTTCAGCACTGCCAGGAAATTATTGCTTTGAATGAACATTCTGGAAAGACAAGGATGAGAGGCAAGGGACAGGAATCTATAAGGCAACACTTTATCTAAAAGATATGAAACATTTAGCTGTTTATTTGATAGCATTATTAATGTAATAGGATTGAGAGTGCCCCAGGCAACTAAATCTATTTATTTCTTCCCACAACTTGGGAAGTCTCACAATTTTAGAAGTCATCATGGAAATTAGGGTTGCTATAGAGGAACAGAGAGGTTCAGTTCTCTTGCATATCAAATACGTCTGTAACCCTAATCTAAACAATTGAAAGGAAAAAGAAGGAAGTTGAGGGCGGGAGAGTGTGATGGAGGAAAGGAGGAAGGGGAAAGGGAGCAAGGAAAGCATGGGAGAGAGAGAGGGGGGAAAGAAGGAAGGGAGGAAATCTGGAAAACTTTCACAGAACAGAGAAGGCTTTCATGAATCTGAAGGACAGCCTTTCTAGGGAAAACCCAATTGCAGAGCAAGTGTCTCAGGGCATGTGAATCACTAATATCATTCCAACTAGTTTTTAAGCTAGAGGAAGCATCAGAAAAGAAATCTAAATATTTTCAGTTTTGAAAGGTTGAATTTCTTTGTGAGATGTATTTTTATAGGGAAATAATTTGACTCCTATAAAAATTTTGTGTACAGTGACTTAATTCTCATCATGTCTTTTATTTTACATATGCACTTTGCAGTAGGAGATTGTATCTAACTGATGTCAAAATACCTGGTAAATCAGTTAGTAACCTGAATTAGAATGAAATTGTCTATATATAGCAACTAGAAACTCTTGCAGTAATCTTTTGAGTAGTTGAAAGTTAGATTTCTTTCATCCTCTAATTACTTTATAATAAAGCAATTGATGGAGTTATTGAAAGCTAAACTTAGCAATTTTCAAAATTCTAAATTTTAAAAATTCCTGACAGACATCGTTATTTGCGTAATATTGAATATTGGTAAGAGGAATCTCAGGAAATCCTTGCAGAAGCCAAGCCAGGTGTGTACATTCATGAAGTATACACTAGATTTAATATTTTACCCATGATTATTAAAGGTTTCTCATTTGTTATTAAGGAAGCCATAATACCTTCTTGTTCTGTTTCCCAGTCTAGAATAGAACTAAAATTTTACCCACCCCCAAGAAATCAGCACTGATAAGTGAGAAAATCACCCAAGGCTCCCAAGGCAAACATTATACCCTGGAAATAAATTAAGCACATCTGGAAGCAACATTAAAACTCTTTTAGGCCACTTGTGTACAGCTGCAATCATTTGTTAGTAAACGATACTCTAGCAGTGTAGATGAATGCACTTTTAAGAACCCATTTTAGTCCCAAAGAGAAACTGAAACCTTAAGAGATTCTTACTGAATATTCAAAACATAATGAGATTTAAATAGCATTTGGAATATATCTGCTTTCTTTTCACTTTCCAGTTCTGTACTGATACACTGTTTTTTGTGCTACTTGGATTATCTTCAGAAATCAGGAAGTTTATCTCTGTTTTCATGTCTTGTAATACCCACCACCAAAAGCTATATGAACTCTTACTTTTTTCATTGCTATAGGTTTTTATGGTAATTATAGTTCAGAAAATCTGAGCCATTCTCAGATTCTTTTTTTTTTTTTAATATTTTAGATTGTTTTTCACTGCTCATGTTTCAGGTTCTCCACTCAAAGCCAAAGGATGCCCACTTAATTTGTCACAATTTTAAAAATAATAACTGGACAGACAAGTGAGCTATATCATTAAAATTATTTTCAGTCCACTGACAAATGGATGACTACAGGCATTGCGAAGATGTCTGTGTAGTTTCCTATTGCTGCAGTTCTCTGAAGCAGAAAGAGTCCTGGGTTATTATGAAATTTATCAGAAAAGGAAAGGTACAGGGAGGCAAAATAGATCCAATTCCAGAACACTGATACCTTGAAACTGCTTCTAGCCTACATTTAGATTTTTCCTCATTTTTTTACTTGCTCACAATAGCAAAGATAACATAGATAAAATAACATAAAATAATCCCAGCAAATATATTCCAACTCCAAATAAGACTAGGAGTAGACCTTATCTCTCTTTTTCTCTCATTCTCTCTGTTTTTTTTCTTATAGGATATAGTAAAGTTATTTGGTATAGTTAATATGGAATGCTGCTTTTTACAAATACATCTAATCAAAGCGTGTATTATTCAGTATGTTTTTTGACAATGTTTCATGTAGAAAAATAATAATTAGCTTTAGAAAAGTATCACCTGTCTAGGGGTACCTATTGTTGTTATCTTCTGCTTGTCACTGAACTTTTAACTGAGAAACATTTTTATACTCCTTGAATGCGAGTTTTTAAATTAACAGCACCTTCATATTTTTCAGAGAAGATCATAGGAGGAGAAACACACCAGCATATTTTTCACTGGGAAGTTGGGCCATGTTGTCATTCAAAAGGTAGAACTGTGGAACTTGCATACCATACAGCCTTAAGAAATATGCCATTTCTCAATTTCTAGGCCTTCACTGACATAACTCAGCTTAATGAAAGACACTCAGAGGCTTCTACACATGAAATCTGGCACAGTATCCTAAAATATTGAATTTGTCTATTTTGTACCATCAAGCTGCTGAAGACCAAAATTCCTATCAGAGCCTAAAATATAAAAGGTAGCAATATATTTTTTTTTCTTTAGCTTTCATGACTTAAGCCTCTGACAGGAGCCTTAATTTATTATAACTACTACAAGGGGCTACATTTTAGCATCAAGTACTATAAGTCAGCTCCAGACACAGAAGCCTGCCAACTCTAATTCATTTGGAATGAGGTGAGACTCAATCATTTATTTTTCCACTGAGAAGATTTGTGTTGGTTTTTAAAGTAAAAGAACTCAATATACCTTCAGAAGCTGTTCAGGATGTATTGAAATTTTGTTGACAATCATGCGTTTAGGAATAAATGAGTATGACATGGACTAGATAATCAGATATTTATCCAAGAACATCTTTCATTCCTCTGACAGTAACTACAATTACCTAGAAAAGCTGACCATGTAGAAGTATCACCTCACAATCTCCTGGAAGAGAGAAAAGGGTGCTGGGGAAGAAGGAGTTGGTCAACAATTAAAGCAAAGGATAAAATGAAAAACAAAAATTTTAAGACTTATGGGCCAATAAGAATTTCCACAAAGATTTCCCAAAACTCTTAGATTACCAAACTATTATTTAGAGTAGGTGATGTTTTCATTAATAAAAGTCAAATCAAAATTATATGTTCCAAAAATGCAAAGTAAAGCCCTATACCAAGATGCGAATAGAAATGTTTATAATACATATGAGGAAGACATTAAAAACAAAATAACTAACATTCAGTAGTTAATAGAATTTATAAATGAATTATTTAGTCAATAAAGACTAGGAAAGACTGGAGAGGAAAAGAAAGCTATAAAATACAGGAAGGAAAATAGCTTTAGGATTTAAGAAAAAGAGGAAAAAATATTGGTGAATTTCATTATAAACAAGTTTCTCAACTTCACAGGGCACATTTCTTTCATCTTTAAGACTACTTGAAAAGTAATCTACAGAAGAAAATATTTTTTATTGGAAAATAAATCATTGAGATCAGATTGCTAACAAAATATACAAATAGAAAGTGGAAAATCACTTATGAACATAGATGTAAAAATTATAAACAAACAATCAAACAAAATGTTAGCAAGAGGAATCTCCCAAGTTAAAAAAACAATCGTATCTTGGCTAGGTTAATTCTAGGTATTCAGCCAAGGCCTACCGTAAAATATTTTATTATAATCTATTCATATTCACATTTTAAAACTAAAAGCCATATGTTTAGCTATAATGTAGAAGAGTATTTAATAAAATCAACTCTCATTCATGAAAAGCTTCTTGACAATAGTGGAACATTTCTAATGTAATAAACTGTAGCTAGCAAAAATTTGCATCAAATATCAGATTTACATATGAAACTTAAGCAGAATTTCTAAGAGTAAATTTATGAGTAAGATAAAAATGCTCATAACAATAAATTATCTGAAAAAGAAATAAAGCAATCTCACAATAGCATCGAAACCAAAATATTTAGGAATACATTTAGCCAAGGAGGTGGAAGATCTCTATGCTGAAAACTCTCTAAGACATTGATGGGAAAAAAGGAAGAAAAAATAAATGGAAAGATATCCCATGTTCATGGATTGGAAGAATTAATATTGTTAAAATGTCAATACTAACCACAGGATGGATTCAGTGAAGTCCTTATCAAGATTCTAATAGCATTTATACAGAAGTATAAAAAAACAATTTTGAAATTTGTGTGATTACAAAAGGCCCTAAATAGCCAAAGCAATCCTGAAAAAGTAGAAAATAGGTGGCATCACACTTCCTGATTTCAAACTCTATTACAAAGTTATAGTAATCAAAACAGTAAGATATTGGCATTAAACAAACATAACCAATGAAACAGAATCAGCCTAAAAACAAACTCTTACATATACAAACAACTAGTATTTGTCAAAAGAGTCAAGAGTAGTGAGTAGGGAAAAGAAACTTCAAAAAAATGGTGCTGGGAAAATTGAATATGCATAGGCAAAAGAATGAAACTAGCCCCTATTTTAGACCATTCACAAAAATTAAGTCAAAATGGATTAAAAACTTAAATGTAAGACCTGAAACTATAAAGCTCCAAAACTTTATCCAAGAAAACAGAGAAAAATGTCTTTAATGTTGGTATTAGCAGTGATTTTGGGGAGTATAATCCCTAAAGCACAAGGAACAAAAGCAAAAATAAACAGGTTGGATTACATTAAACTAAAAGCCTTCTGCACAGCAAAAGAAACAATAAGATGAAAAGGTAACTTATGGAATAAGATAATATTATAAACCAGATATCTGATAAGGGTATATTCAAAATATTTAAAAACTTGATAAGGGTATATTCAAAATATTTAGAAACTCATGCAACTCATTAGCAAAAAAAAATCTAGTCTTAAAATGGGCAAAGGACTTGAATACTTTTTTTTCCACAGAAAATGTTCACATGGCCAACAGTTTCATGAAAAGATGCTCAGTGTCACAAATCATCGGGGAAATGCAAAGCAAAACCACAATGAAAGCTCATCTCATACCTGTTAAAATGGCTCTTATAAAATGGCAGAGATAATAAGTGCTGGTGTGAATGTGGGGGAAAGGGAACTATTGTATACTGTTGGTGGGAACATAAGTCAGTACAGCCATTATTGAAAAAGTATGGAAGTTCATTTAAAAAATTAAAGATAGAACTACCATATAATTCAATAATTCCACTCCTAGTTTTATATCCAAAGGAAATGATATTACTATCTCAAAGAGATATCTGCTTTACCCCAACTATGTTCATTCCAGTATTATTTACAATTACCAAGATGTGGAAATGTTCTAAGTGTCCTTCATTGGGTGAATGGATAAAGAAATTGTGGTTATATATACAATGGAATGTTATTTACAAAAGAAGGAAATCTTGCCTTTGTGACAACTTGGATGAACTTTGAGGGCATTGTGTTAAGAGAAATATCCACCCAGGGAAAGACAAATACTATGTAATCTCACTTATGTGTGGAACCTGAAAAACAAACTCTCAGATGCAGGGAACAGGTTGGTGACTGCCTTGATGGGGGATGGGGAAAATGAGTGAAGATGGTCTTAATGTACAAACATTCAGATCAAGGTGACTAAGTTCTGAGGATGTAAAATACATCACAATGACAATACTGTATTGCATATTTGAAAATTGCAAGAAAGTAGATCTTAAAAATTGGAACTAAAATTTAAAATTATGACCATGTGAGATGATGGTTGTTTTAACTAAACTTATGTGTGTAATCATTTTGCAGTATATACATACATCAATTCATTACATTGTATACCTTATAAACTTATAAAATGTAAAATATCAATTATATCTCTATAAAGCTGGGGGAAAAAAAGACTGCCTAATATGACTAATTCAACATGAACTTGGCGGTTATAACCAGGGAAATATGAGAAGGAAAACTATTAAAAGCACAAGACCTACGTCTTGGTATTTTCCCAAAAGAATTGCAAATATGTTCACATGAAAATATGCACATAGATATTTACAACAGCTTTATTGATAATTGCCAAAAGTCAAAAATATTTGACATGTCCTTTGGTAGGTAACTAGACAAATGTATTCTGATACATCCAGACAATGGGATATTATTCAGCATTGAAAAGAAATGAGCTATCAGGCCATGAAAAAAACATGGAGGGAAGTTAAATGCATGCTACTAAGTGAAAGAAGAGAATCTGAAAAGTGTCAGCACTACACCATCTTGATTGTCTTAAAAGTCAGATAATGTCATTTCCTCAACATTTTTTTTCTGTCCAAGACTGCATTGGCACTCCTTGTTCTTTTGCCTCTCCATATAAATTGTAAAAATCTCCTTTTTTTAGTATTCACAAAATTACATGCTATTTTGATTGAGATTGCATTGTGTCTAAAAATTAAATTGAAAAGAAATACCTTGATAATATTGTCTTCCTATTCATGAACATTGAATATTTTTTCCATTTACTTTGTTCTTCTTTGATATCTTTCATTTGAGATTTGTAGTTTTCCACATATAAATCTTGCACCTATTTTGTGCTATTTATATTGTAGTACTTCATTTTGGTGGGTCCATTGTAAATGATAGTGTGTTTTAATTTTAAGTTCCACTTCTTCATTGTGGGTATATAGGAAAGTAATTGATTATATTAACCTTATATCCTAAAACCTTATTAATAATCACTAAGCTCCAGAAGTTTTTTGGTTACTTCTTTTGGATTTTTCTACAAAGATGATTTGTCACCTGCAAACAGATCTAGTTTTATTTCTTCTTTCCCAGTCTGTGTACCTTCTATTTCCTTTTCTTGTCTTATTGCATTTGCTAGGGCCTCCAGTTCAGTGTTGAGAAACAGTGGTGAGAGAGGATATTCCTGCTTTGTTCCTGATCTTATTTTTCTTTTCTTTCTATTTTTTTTTTTGGAGGTGGGGGTCACACATGGTGTATGGCATTCCTAGGCCAGGGACTAGCTATGGGCTGCAGTTGTGACCTACTCTGCAGCTATGGCAATGCCAGATCCTGTAACCCACTGTGCATGAATGGGGTTCAAACCTGTGTCCTGGTGCTGCAGAGACACTGCCAGTCCCATTATGCCACAGCAGAAATTCATGTTCCTGATCTTAGTTGGAAAGCTTTAAATTTCTCACCATTAAGTATGATATTAGCTGCAGAATTTTTATAAATATCCTTTCCCAAATTGGGGAAATTCTTTTCTATTCCTAATTTTATCATGATTATGGTAGTTGCATAGATTTACATGTATGACAAAACTTTTCAAATTGTACACCTTATATACATATGCTATTATATATCAATTATGCCTTAATAGAGTTTTTTTTAATAGTTCCTCCAAAAATCCAGAAACACATTTTTTTTAATAACCCTTCTTAGCAACCCCATATTGACTCCACTTTTTCTTTTCCTATGCCTGAGGAAGGGGAGTCCTACATCAGTACAGGAAACATTGGCAAGCTCTGATGCTTGTTCCAGTCTGAGACAACAAGAACACTGGTTGGAAAAGCCACATCCCTAGACTGTAAGATCTCAGTTTTCTCTATCCTTGTTTTCCTGGACTTGAAGTTAACAATCCAGAAACACTACAGGGATTCACAAAACCTTTAGCTTGTGTGCTCTAACAACAACCTCAGCTACAGGAAATATGTGTATCTGGAGGTTCTGTGATTCCTTACAGCCATAGTCACTGGAAGGTTTATAGTTGTGCTTTTACAAGAGGCACATTTCATCTAGTTTGCTTCAGGTGCCTTTGCTTCGTATTTACTTATTCCTTCTCTGATGCTTTCTCTTTTTTTAATATAGATCTGAGTGTCTGCTCTATATCATTTTCCTTCTATCTAAATGCCTTTTGTCATTTCTTGCAAGGCAGTTCTACTGGCAACAAATTCCCAAATTTTTGGTTATCTAAGAAGGTCATTATTTCTCCTTTATTTTTTGAAGGATAATTTCACAGTATACACAAATCTAGATTGACAGGATCTTTTCTCACAACATTTTAAGTATTTCACTACATTGTCTGTGTGTCTGCATGGTTTCTGAGGAGAAATCAAGGTAATTCTTATCTTGGCTCCTCTGTAGGAAAGAGATATTTCCCTTCTGGCTTCTTTCAGTAATTTTTCTTTATATTTGAAAACTATGTGCCTAGGTATGGATATTTTTTGGCATTGATCCTTCTTGGTGTTCCCTGAGCTTTCTGGATCTGTGGTTTTTGTCAATTTGATTAATATATATCTCAGCATGTTCCTCCTTGAGTTTATCTTCTATGGGACTCTGCACTTGCTGGACTTGAGTGAATGTTGCCTTTTCTGTGTTAATCAAGTTTTAGATTTTATTCCTTCAAATATTTTTTCAGGTCCTTTCTCTCTATCTTTTCCCCTGAGACCCCTATAATGTGAATGTTAATACATTTAATATTGTCTCAGAGGTCTCTTAGACTGTCATTTCTCTTCATTTATTTTTCTTTATTCTTTATTTAGTGATCTCCACCAATCTATCTTCTAGCTCAATTATTCCTTCTTATGCCTATTTATTCTATTGATTGCTTCTAGCGTACTTTTCATTTCAGCTATTGATTTGTTCATCTCTATTTGATTGTTCTTTCAATCTTCTAGCTTTATTAAACATTTCTTGTACCATCTCCATCTGGGCCTCTATTCTTTTTCCATGATCTTGGATCATCTTTACTACCATTACTCCAAATTCTTTTTCAGGTAGACTGCCTATCTCCACACTTCACTTAGTTGTTCTGGGGTTTTATCATTATGTTTCTTTGTCTGGAACATATTTCTCTGATCTTTCATTTTGTCTAACTTTCAGTGTTTGTGGTCTCTGTTAATCAGGCTGCAGGATTATAGTTGCTTTTACTTCTGATGTCTGCCCCCGGGTGGGTAAAGTTGGTCTAGGGATTTGTGCAGGCTTCCTGGTGTTGGGCACTAGTACATGCCTACTGGTGGGTGGAGCTGAGTCTAGTCCCTTTGATAGGCTCACCATGTCAAGCAGGATTTTTAGGGGTGACTCTAGGCTCAGGAAAACTTTAGGTAGCCTCTCTGCTGATGTATGGGGCTGTGTTGTTCATACACTGTTGTTTGTTAGCCTGAGACATCCCAGCACTGGCTCTTGTTGGGGCCAGGTCTTGTTGCCAAAATGGCTACCTCTAGGAGAACTCATATCAATGAATACTTCCTGAGGCCTCTGCCATCCTGTCCTTGCCCCCACAGTGAGCCTAAAGCTCCCTGGGACACCCTCTAAGACCTATAGGTAGGTCTTGCCCAGGCTTCCATGTAGTTACTGCCTTGCCCTGGGTCCCAGTGCAGATGAAATCTTATGTGTATCTTTCCAGAGTGGAGTCTCCTGCACCCAAGGCCCACTAGCCTTCAAAGTCCAAGTGCTCTTTGGACTCTTCCTTTAAACCTCCTATCTATGGAGCTTGATGCGGGGCTCAGGACTCTCACTTCTGTGGGAGAAACTGTGTAATGTAATTGTTTTCCAGTTTATGGGTTGCCCACCCAGTGGACATGGGATTTGAAAGTACCCCTTGCTTCTATCTCATGTGGCTCTTCTTGTCTTTGGGTGTAGAATATCTTTTTTGATAGGTTGCAGTGCTTTGTGTTGATCATTGTTCAGCAGTTAATTGTGGTTATAGTGTTTTTATGAGTTGATCATTGTTCAGCAGTTAATTGTGGTTATAGTGTTTTTATGAGAGGAGATGAGCTCAAGTCCTTCTGCTCTGGTGTCTTGTCTCCTCTCCTCCCTTAGTACATTATTGGGAGGGGATTTTTCTCCAGTATTCATTGTGAGAACCTGGTGGAGCTTCAGGAGTTTAAAGTGTAGGAGCACTCCAGTGACTTGGCCCCCTGGAATTTTTGTCTCTCAGACATGCCTACCCTGCACCCCCAGCAATTCGTCAATTATAATTCAGGTTTTCCTGTCATGGCACTGGTTTACGAAGAAGTTGCTCTTCTGGTAGGTCATGACTCTCTGTATTCACCTTATCTGTCTCTCCATTTGGGGGAAGGGAAACAATTTGCTCTGTCACTTAACTTCTTTTATGGATCTAAAAAAGTTGTTAACTTTTTAGTTTGTTCAACACTTTACTTGTTGTTAGGATAAAGTAGCAACTTCCAAGCTCCTTACATACTAGACAAGAATCCAGAAGTCCCTGATAAGATATTTAAAGCAAAGAAGTTCTTATTGCAGCAGCAAAAGATATCTGCTTGGTATATATCATCCAAGTTCTTTTCTCTGTATATGTGTATATATGCACTATGAATGTTTATGTTTGTGTATGTGTGTATGTGTACATATACATAGATGTGTTTATGTATGCATAGACTTGTTCTTCCACTAAAAAAGAGTACTATTTTTTAAAAAAAAAAGTATTAAAAGCATTAAATAGTAGGAACTAAACCAGAGGAAGGTATTGGCAAAACATATAACCAACAAATTATTGATATCTGTGTTTTTTAACTTACAAATTAATAAGGAAAAGATAAATTCCACAAAAAGTGTTAAGCAAAAACATGAGTTAAATGATTCACAAGAGAAAAACATGAATAATCAATCATTCAATAAGAAGGCTCCTTCTTTTATAGAATAGAATGTACCATTTAAAAAACTGGTGGAGTTCCCATTATGGCTCAGCATGTTAAGGACCCAATGTTGTCTCTCTGAGAATGCAGGTTTGATCCCTGGCCTTGCTCATTGGGTTAAGGATCCAGTGTTGCTACAAGCTGCAGCATAGATCACAGATGTGGCTCAGATCCAGTGTTGGCATTTGTGTGGTATAGAACTGCAATTGCAACTCTGATTCAATTCCTGGCCTGGGAACTTCCATATGCCACAGTGCTGCCCTAAAAAGAAAAAAATAAATAAATAAAAACAAAATATTAGTGTAAATAATATTTCACACTAATCACCTTGGGAAAAAAGTAATCTGACAATATCGAGTTGGCAAGACTATGGAAAATTGGAAATCCTGAGGCGGCAAGATGGCGGAGGAGTAAGAGGTCGCGCTCACCCTCTCCCACAAATACATCAAAAAACGCATCTAAATATAAAACAAGTTGGACAAATCATCATCTGAATGCTGATCAATTTAAACCTCCAAAAACTGCAAGAAACCCTGAAATAACTGGGTAGAACAAGTGAAGAAAAAAAAGAGGTGAGAGAGAAAGGCAATTAGGACCGTAACCAGCACTCCAGGGAGGGAGCTGTGAAAAAGAAAAGTTTCCTGGGAAGAAACCTAAACAACAATCAGCGGATCAACGACCATCGGAACTAGAGGGACATCAAAGCCTGAGAAAAACGCAGCAGCTGGATTGAGACAGGAAAATCGGAGTTAGAGACCTG
>PVHT020004020.1:27054463-27093310 GCA_004024745.2 Catagonus wagneri
GTGTGGAGGTACCTTAGAAAACTCTACATAGAATTACCATATGACCCAGCAATCCCACTCTTGGGCATATATCCAGACAAAAATTTCCTGGAGAAAGACAC
The DNA here is from genome assembly GCA_004024745.2 of Catagonus wagneri. NCBI lineage: Eukaryota > Metazoa > Chordata > Mammalia > Artiodactyla > Tayassuidae > Catagonus > Catagonus wagneri. Next base: position 27,054,565 of record PVHT020004020.1, read on the forward strand.
TTGCACACGCATGTTCACTGCAGCACTATTCACAATAGCCAAGACATGGAAACGACCCAAATGTCCATCGACAGATGACTGGATTAGGAAGATGTGGTGTATATATACACGATGGAATACTATTCAGCCATAGAAAAGGATAAAATAATGTCATTTGCAGCAACATGGATGGAATTAGAAACCCTTATACTGAGTGAATCAAGTCAGAAGGAGAAAGACAGATGTCATATGAAATCGCTTATAACTGGAGTCTAAAACACTGCACAAATGAACATCTCAACAGAAAAGAAAATCACGAACTTGGGGAACAGACTTGTGGTTGCCAAGGGGGCGAGGAAGGGGTGGGGGAGGAGTGGGAGGGAATGGGGATAACTAGTGCTTTAATGATGGAGTAGCAAGGAGCTCCATCTGTAATGCACGGGGAACTATATCTAATTACATGTGACAAATCCATATATGTACATGTAATCGGGTCACCACATGGTGCAGTTGGAAAATCTGACAGAAATCTGTAAACCAGCTATAATGCAAAAAAAATAAAAATAAAAATAAACCTGGCTATTGACCTCATTGATTTTTCTTTTTTTTGTCTCTATATTATTTTTTTGTGATATTTATTACTTCCTTCCTTCCTATAACTTCAAGCTTTGTTCTTCTTTTTATAATTCCTTTAGGTGGTAGTTTAGGTTGTTTCTTTGAGATTTTTCTTGTTTTTGTGTAGGCCTATATTGCTATAAAGTTCTCTCTTTAAACTGCTTTTACTATGTTACATAGACTTTGGAAAGTTGTGTTATTTTCATTTCTCTTGGTATTTCCTGATATCCTCTTTGATTTCTTTATTGACTAAGTTTTTTTTAAGTAGCATGTCATTCAGTCTCCACATATTTGTTTTTTTCCCATTTTTTGTGTAATTGATTTCTTCTTTTAATTACTTAATGAATTTTATTACAATTATAGGTGCACAAAAATCATGACAACCAAATTTTATAGCATTTCCATCCTAAACCCTCAGTGCATCCATCCCCTCACCCACCAACTCATCTCATTTGGAAACCATAAGTTTCCAAAGTCTGTGGGACAGTATCTGTTCTGAAAAGGAGTTCATTGTGTCCTTTTTTTAGATTACGCATGTAAGTGGTAGTATTTGGTGTTGGTGTCTCATTATCTGACTGGTTTCACTTCGCATGATAATTTCTAGGTCCATCCAAGTTGCTGTAAGTGCTGTTATTTCATTTCTTTTGATGGCTGAGTACTATTCCATTGTGTGCATGTACCACATCTTCCCTATCCACTCCTCTGTCGATGGGCATTTAGGTTATTTCCATGATCTGGCTATTGTATAGAGTGCTACAATGAACACTGGAGGACATGTGTCATTTCGAGTCATGGTTTCTTCTGGATAGATGCCCAGCAGTGGGATTGCTGAATCAAGTGATAATTCTATTTTGAGTTTTCTGAGGAATCTCCATACTGTTTTCCACAGTGGTTGCACCAATTTGCATTCCCACCAACAGTGTAATAGGGATCCTTTTTCTCCACACCCTCTCCAGCACTTATTGTTTGTAAACTTTTTGATGATGGCCATTCTGGCTGGCGTAATATGGTACCTCATAGTGGTTTTGATTTGCATTTATCTGATAATGAGTGATGTTGAACATCTTTTCATGTGTTTATTTGCCATCTGCATGTCTTCTTTGGAGAATTGTCTGCCTAGATCCTCTGCCCATCTTTTGATGGGGTTGTTTGTTTCTTTGGTGTTAAGCTGTAGGAGGTGTTTGTAAATTCTGGAGTTTAATCCCTCGTCAGTTGAATCGTTTGCAAATATTTTCTTCCATTTTCTGTGGGTTGTCTTTTCGTTTTGTTTAGAGTTTCCTTTGCTGTGCAGAAACTTTGAAGTTTAATTAAGTCCCATTTGTTTATTTCTGTTTTTATTGTCCTTACTCTGACACATGGATCTGAGAAGATGTTCCTATCATTTATGTCAGAGAGTGTTTGGCCTATGTTTTCCTCTAAGAGTTTTATAGTATCTGGTCTTATATCTAGATCTTTAATCCATTTGGAGTTTATTTTTGTGCATGGTATTAGGAAGTGTTCATTTCATTTTTTTTACATGTAGCTGTCCAGTTTTCCCAGCACCACTTATTGAAGAGGCTGTCTTTTGTCCAATGTATATTCTTGCCTCCTTTGTCATAGATTAGTTGACTATAGATGTGTGAATTTAATTCTGGGCTTTCTGTCCTGTTCCACTGATCTATATTTCTGTCTTTGTGCCAGTACCATACGGTTTTGATGACTGTAGCTTTGTAGTAGAGTCTGAGGTCAGGGATCCTGATTCCTCCAGCTCCATTTTCCTTTTTCAGGATGTCTTTGGCTATTCTGGGTTTTTTGTGCTTCCAAACAAACTTTACAATATTTTGTTCTAGTTCTGTGAAAAATGTCCTTGGTAATTTAATAGGGATTGCATTGAATGTGTAGATTGCCTTGGGTATTATAGTCATTTTGATAATATTGACTCTTCCAATCCAATAGCATGGTATGTTTTCCATCTGTTCATGTCATCCCTGATTTCTTTCATCAGTGTCTTATAGTTTTCAGAGTATAGGTCTTTTGTCTCTTTAGGTAAGTTTGTTCCTAAGTGTTAGATTCTTTTTGATGTGATGGTAAATGGGATTGCTTCACTAATTTCTCTTTCTGGTCTTTCATTGTTAGTATATAGAAATGCAGTTGATTTTTGTGTATTAATTTTGTATCCTGTGACTTTGCCAAATTCATTGATGAGCTTTAAAAATTTTCTAGTAGAGTCTTTAGGATTCTCTAGGTATAGTATCATGTCATCTGCAAATAGTGATGATTTTACTTCTCCTTTCCAATTTGGATCCCTTTTCTTTCTTTTACTTCTCTGATTGCTGTGGCTAGGACTTCCAAAACTATGTTGAATAGTAGTGGCGAGAGTGGGCATTCCTGCCTTATTCCTGATCTCAGCGGGAATTCTTTCAGCTTTTCACCATTGAGAATGATGTGAGCTCTGGGTTTGTCATAGATGGCCTTTATTATGTTGAAGTAGGTTCCCTCTATGCCCACTTTCTGAAGGGCTTTTATCAGAAATGGGTGTCAGATTTTGTCAAAGGCTTTTTCTGCATCTATGGAGAGGATCATATGGTTTTTATTTTTCACTTTGTTAATGTGGTGTATCATATGTTTGATTTGTGGATATTGAAGGATTCTTGCATCCCTGGCATAAATCCCACTTGATCATGATGTACATTCCTTTTAATGTATTGTTGGATTTGGTTGGCTAGTATTTTGTTGAGGATTTTTGCATCTATGTTCATCAGTGAGATTGGCCTATAATTTTCTTTTTTTGTGATATCTTTGTCTGGTTTTGGTATCATTCTGTGGTTGCCTCATAGAATGAGTTTGGGAGTGTCCCTTCCTCTGCAATTTTTTGGAATAGTTTCAGAAGGGTAGGTGTTAGCTCTTCTCTAATTGTTTGTTAGAATTTGCCTGTGAAGCCATCTGGTCCTGGACTTTTGTTTGTTGGAAATTTTTTAATCACAGTTTGAATTTCAGAACTTGTGATTGGTCTATTCATATTTTCTATTTCATCATGGTTTAGTCTTGGAAGATTGTACTTTTCTAAGAATTTGTCCATTTCTTCTAGGTTTTCCATTTTATTGCCATATAGTTGCATATAGTAGTCTTTTATGATCCTTTGTATTTCTGTGACATCCATTGTTACTTCTCCTTTTTCATTTCTAATTTTATTGATTTGTGTCCTCTCTTTTTTTCTTGATAAGTCTGGCAAAGGGTTTATCAATTTTGTTGAGCTTGTCAAAGAACCAACTCTTAGTTTCATTGATCTTTCCTATGGTTTTCTTTGTTTCTATTTAATTGATTTCTGCTCTGTGTTTATGATTTCTTTTCTTCTACTAACTTTAGATCTTGTCTCTTCTTCCTTCTCCAGCTGCTTTAGATGTAAAGTTAGGTTGTTTATTTGAACTTTTTCTTGTGTCCTGAGGTAGGCTTGTATTGCTATAAACTTTCCTCTTAAAACTGCTTTTGCTGCATCCCAGAGGTTTTGGAGTGTTGTTTCTTTCTTGTCATTTGCGTCTAGGTATTTTTTTTAATTTCTTCTTTGATTTCTTCAGTGATCCATTGGTTGTTTAGTAGCATGTTGTTTAGTCTCCACGTGTTTGTATTTTTTGCCATTTTTTTTCTTGTTGTTGATTTCCAGTTGTATAGCATTGTGGTCAGAAAGGTACTTGTCAATTTTCTTAAAGTTATTGAGGCTTGATTTGTAGCCCAGAATGTGATCAATCTTAGAGAATGTTCTGTGGGCACTTGAGAAGAATGTGTATTCTGTTGCCTTTGGATGGAATGTCCTATAAATAACTATTAAGTCCATCTTCATTCAGGGGCTGTGTTTCCTTATTGATTTTCTGTCTGGATGATCTATCCATTGCTGTAAGTGGGTTGTTAAAGTCCCCTATGATTGTGTTATTGTTGGTTTCTCCTTTTAAGGTTGTTAGCAGTTGCCTTATATATAGTGGTGATCCTATGTTGGGTGCATAGATATTTAAAATTGTTTTATCTTCTTCTTGGATTGATCCTTTGATCATTATGTAGTGCCCTTCCTTGTCTCTTAAAATGTTCTTCATTTTAAAGTCTCTTTTGTCTGATACGAGTATTGCTACTCCAGCTTTCTTTTGATTCCCATTTGTATGGAATATTTTCTTCCATCCTCTCACTTTCAATTTGTATGTGTCCCTAGAAGTGAAGTGGGTCTTTTGAAGACAGCATATATATGGGTCTTGTTTTTTTATCCATTTAGCTAGTCTATGTCTTTTGGTTGGGGCATTCAGTCCATTAACATTTAAGCTAATTATTGATAAGTATGTTCTTATTGCCATTTTATTAACCATTTTGGATTTTTGTTTCTCTTCTTTCTTCGCTTATTCCTTTATTGTCTCCTCTTGTGGTTTGATGATATCTTTAATGTACTTGAGTTGATTTTTCTTATTTGTTTGTATCAATTGTTGATTTTTGGTTTGCAGTTACCCTGAAATTTTGATATAGGAGTCTATATATAAACGAGATTGTTTTAAGATGTTGGTTTCTTAATTGCAAGTGTGTCTCCAGTGTCCTGCATTTGTGCTCTCTTCTCATGATTTCTGATTTTAGTAGCACAATTGTGCCTGGATGATTTTGTATCTTACTGTATATATGCCTTTCCTGGTGAGCCTTTTCATTTGTGGTGTTTTTATTTCTGGTTGTGGCATTTTCTTTTCTGCCTAGAGAAGCTCCTTTAGTATTTGTTTTAAAGCTAGTTTAGTGTTGCAGAAATCTCTTAGCTTCTGCTTATCTGTAAAGACTTTGATCTCTCCTTCAAATCTGAGTGAGAGCCTTGCTGGGTAAAGTAATCTTGGTTGGAAGTTTTTTCCTTTCATCACATTAAGTATATCACGCCACTCCCTTCTGGCCTGCAGAGTTTCAGCTGAAAAATCTGCTGATAACCTTATTGGGGTTCCTTTGTATGTTATTTGTTTCTTTTCCCTAGCTGCTTTCAATATTTTCTCTTTGTCTTTAATTTTGTTCGTTTTGATTAATATGTGTCTTGGGGTGTTCCTCCTTGGGTTTATTTTATATGGTACTCGTTGCACTTCCTGGATTTGAGTGAGTGGTTCCTTTCCCGTATTAGGGAAGTTTTCAGCTATTATCTCTTCAAATATTTTTTCTGTCCCCTTCTCTCTCTCTTCTCCCTTTGGCACCCCTATAATATGGATGTTGGTGCATTTAACATTATCCCAGAGTTCTCTGAGACTTTGCTCATTTCCTTTCAATCTTTTATCTCTTTTCTGTTCCACATTCGTGATTTCCACTAATCTGTCCTCCACCTCTTATTTGTTCTTCTGCTTCCTGTATTCTACTGTTGGCTGCTTCTAATGAATTTTTTTTATTTCAGTTATTGTATTTTGCATCTCTTCTTACTTAATTTTTACATCTTGTATTTCTTTGCTCAGCCTTTCCTGTAAGTTAGCAATCTTTACCTCCAGTTTATTCCAGTGTCTTGTATCATCTTCAGCATCAACAGTCCAAAGTCTCTTCCTGGGAGGCTGATAATCTCCTCATCACTAAGCTTTTTTTCTGGGTTTTTTTCTTTCTCCCTTATCTGAGTTACAGTTTTCTGTCTTTTCATTTTTATAGATTTTTGTTGTGGTATCCTTTTTGCAGACAATAGAGTTGTAGCTTCTCTTTCTTCTGTCATTTGCCTCCCCTGTGGTTGAAGTTGGTATGGGGGTGGCTTGCTGTGGGCTTCCTGATGGGAGGAACTGGTGCCTGCCCACTGATAGGTGGGGCTGATTCCTATCCCTCTGGTGGATAGGGCTTTGTCTCTGGGTGAGATTAGAGGTGGCTGTGTGCCTGGGGGGTCTTTAGGCAGCCTTTTTACTGATGGGTGGTGCTGTGATCCCACCTGGATTATTGTTTTCCCTGGGGCTTTTCAGCACTGACGGTTGGGTCCAGATTTTCCCAAAAATGTTTACCTCTAGAGAAATGCAGGCTGTTGAATTTTCCCAAGAGCTTTGCTTCCAGTGCCCTTCCCCCACAACAAGTCACAGTCACCCCTGTTTTCCCAGCAGATCCTCCAAGAACTGCAGTCAGGTTATACCAGTATTCCTATGGAGACTTTGCTTTGCCCTATGACCCAGTGCATGTAAAAGTCTGTGTGCGCCTTTCAAGAATGGGTCTCTGTTTCCTCCAGCCCCATGGAGCTCCTGCACACAAGCCCCACTGGCTTTCAATACCAGCTTCTCCGGTTGCTCTTTCTCCCTGTGCCAGATCCCCAGGCATGGAGATTTGATGTGGGGCTCAGAACTCTCAGTCCTGTAGGTGAGTCTCTGTGATACGGTTACTTTCCAGTCTGTGGGGCTTCCCACCCGGGAGGTATGGAGTTGCTTCTATCATGTAATCACCTCTCCTACCTCTTAATGTTGTCTCCTCTTGGTCTTCTGGAATAGGATATCCTTTTGGAAGTTTACAGTCCATTTGGTTGACGGTTGCTCGGCATTTGGTTGTAGTTTTGTTGTTTTTTTGGGAGAGAAGTTGAGCTCCAATCCTTCTCTTCCACCATCTTAATCCAGTCCCGTATAATTGATTTGTAATTTCATACCATTGTGGTCGGAAAAAATGCTTATTTTAACTTCTCTCCTTTTAAATTTGTTGAGCCTTGTTTTATGGCCAAGCAGGAGATCTATCCTGGAGAACATCTCATGTGCAGTTGAAAGACTATGTATCTGTTGGTTTGGGATGGAATGCATTGTGAATATCTATGAAATTTAGCTAATGTTTTTAACCACTTAAATCTGCTGTTTCCTTGTTGATTTTCTGTCTTGATGATCTGCCCATTGATGTAAGTGGAGTGTTAAAGTCTCGCACTATTGTTGTATTTTTGTCAGTTTCTCTATTTGTGTCTCAATATTTGCTTTATGTTTTAGGTGCTCATGTATTAGGTGCACGTATGTTAAGGAATATTATATCATCTTGTATGAATCTGTTTATCATTATAAGATACCTTCTTTGTATTTTGTTATAAACTTTGTTTTAAAGTCCATTTTGTCTGATATGTATATTGCTCCCCTGATGTTCTTGTTGTTTCCATTTGCATGAAATATATTTTTCTGTATTCTCGCTTTCAATCTTTGTGTGTCTTGTATGCAGTGTATAGATAGGTCTTGATTTTTTACCCAGTCAGCTACGGGCTGTCTTTTGCCTTTAGTCCATTGACATTTAAAGTGATCATTGTATATGTATGTACTTATTGCCATTATATTACCTGTTTTCTTGTTATTTTTGTAGTTCTCTTTTCTTTTCTTTTTAGTTTCTTCCTTTATGCTTTGATGATTTTCTGTGATGGTATGCTTTTACTTTTTTCTCTCTAGTTTTTGTGTATCTAGTGTAAGGTTTTGATTTACAGTTATTATGCTGTCCATATACATTGACCTATAACTGTATCTACTTTTAAATAACAAGTAATTGTTTCAGTGCAAACACATTTTAAGACATCTGTTTATTTCCTCCCCAAAGTTTTGTGTTTTTGATGCCATGTTTTATACCTCCATGTGTATTCCTTCACTGTTTATTGTAATTACAGTTGATTTTACAAGTTTTTTTCATCTTTAATCTTTGTACTAATGTATTTAAGTGTTTGGGCGTCAGCATTTACTAAATATTTGTGTTTACTAGCAGGATGTTTTGTTTCATTTTTACCAAGGATTTTACTTCTTGGTATAGTCTTTTCCAATTAGAGAAGATCTTTTAACATTTCTTTTAGGTAGGTTTACTGTTGATGAACTTCTTTATCTTTTGCTTGTCTGAGAAATTCTTTCTCCTTCAATTCTAAATGATAATCTTGCTGGATAGAGTATTTTGGGTTCAGTTTTTTTTTTTCACTCTCAATGTTTTAAATATATCAGGCCACTCCCTTCTTGCCTGCAAAGTTTTTGTACAAAAATTAGCTGATATCTTTATGGGAGTTCACTTGTATGTGACTCTGTGTTTTTCTTTTGCTTCCTTTAGAATTGTCTCATTATCTTCAACTTTTGCCTTTTTAATTATCATATGTCTTGTTTTGGTTCTGTTTTAGTCCACCTTGTTTGGGACCCTCTGTGCTTCCTGATGCTGGGTATCTGTTTCCTTTCTCATGTTTAGGAAGTTTTCAGAAATAATTTCATCAAATATATTTTCAATCCCTTTCTCTCTTTCTTCTCCTTCTGGGACCCCTATAATACAAATGTTGGTATACTTGATGTTATTCCAGATGTCCTTTAAAGGAATTCCTTGGTGGCCTAGCAGTTAAGGATTTGGCATTGTCACTGCTGTGGCTCATTGTCACTGCTGGAGCTTGGGTTCAATCCCTGGTTTGGAAACTTATGCATGCTGCAGGCATTGCCAAAAAAAAAAAAAAAAAGAGAGAAGCAAAAACAAATGTCCATTAAATTTTTCTCATTTAAAAAAATTTTTTTGACATTCTGAATGATTATTTCCACTATTCTATCTTCCAGATCACTTATGCATTTTTCTACATCATTTAATCTGCTGTTAATTCCTTCTGGTATGTTTTTCATTTAAGTTATTATATTCTTCAATTCTGTCTAGTTCTTTTTTTCATACTTTCCAGTTCCTTTTAAAATTCTCACTGTGTTTATCTATTCTTTTTCCTAATTCAGTTAACATTCTTACTACTAATGTGTTGAACTCTTTATCTGGTAAATTATTGATTTTTGTTTCATTAGTTGTTTTTTCTAGGGTTTTCTTCTATTCTTTCATTTGAAGTAAATTCCTTTGTCTTCTCATTTTGTTTAACTTTATATTGGTGAAATTAGGTGAAATTGTTACATATCACATTGTTGAAGAGGCTTGTATAGGAACAGCCCTATATAGTCTGTGCATGTCCAGTGGTTTAGTTGGATAGCTGAGTCTGACTCTGAGCAAAAGTCAGGTCTTTTCCTGGGGTGTACTAGCAGCTATCACATTGGTGGGATTTGTGACAGGAGAAGAGGGGCTAGAGTCTAAGGCTTGAGGTAGGGTTTCTCCACTTGCCAGTGTCCAATGTTTCCTCTTCTAGTGGAGGTGGAGTTGAGTCCAAAGTAACTGGAGCAGAAGCCCTGAGGATGGGTAGAGTCTAAGCTGGATCTTTTCCCTCTAAAAGTATGTTCTCCCCACTTCCAGCATCTGCACACTTGGCCCAAAGATGAGCAGTGCTAGGTCAAGAGGGCCTGGAGCAGGCACTCCGTATGGATCAGGGTATGGGTTGTAGTGGTCCTGACTCCAATGGATTGCTCCTGATCCACTTCTTTGGTAAGCATCAGGAGTGGCCACCCTTGCTCTATTAAGATGCTGTTCCAGCTCGAAGCTAGCTCCATTCCTTGGAAGTACACACTCTCTTTGGCAACTGCAGCACTTCTTCTAGTATGGAGCAGCGCCATGGAGCAAGCAGGGCCAAAGCAGACTCTGGGGACAGTCACAAAAAAACTGGGCAGGGTCCCATGTAGTTTCAGTCTACTTCCTCCCCCTTATTTCAGGAGTAAGCAAGCGTGTGTGTGCGCTCTTCACATGTAGAGTCTAGGTTTCTTACAGTCTTCCTTTTAGTCTCACTGGTTTTCAAACCCACTAAGGGGACTCATGTTCCCAATGTTAATCCCTAGGCCTGGGGTGCCCAGTATGTAGCTCAAATCACTCTCCAGGTAGGATTTCCAAGCCCATGTAATCTCTTCTGTATCCCCTCCAAAGCACACAGGGCCTGACCTGATTGCTTTTCTTCCTTTCTACCCAATTCCATGTGGATCTTTCTTACAGCCTTGGTAGTACAAGTCTTTCTGCCAGCCTTCAGTTTGTTTTCATGAAAGTTGTTCTGCATGTGGATGTATTCTTGATGTGTTTGTTCATCAGGGGACATGAGCGTCCAGTCCTCCTGCTCCACCGTCTTGGTCTTTATCCCCAAAGGAGAAATTGTTATCACTAACATTTATTGATCCCACATACATGTCAGGATAGCTTCAAAACGTAAAAAAAAAGAAACCTTGCTTATTTTAATAGCTTGCTTAATTGTAACTTTTAAATATAACTTAGTGCTGGTAATTTTTTTTAATGATGGATACTCTCGGCAAATGTTTCTCTGTGTATCAAGTTGGTATTCTGTTCTTTTTTTTTTTTAATTAGGTGACTAGAGGCATTTTGAGTGTGTATTATATAGCAATTGTATATTTCATACAGTAATGCAAAATCTATTTTATTAAGCCCATTTACTTCCCTTAAGAGGAAAAAAACTATGTAGGTCTCCATTGCACAGGTAGAGTGCAATGATTCTGTCAAATTATAGATTCTATGATTCTGTCAAATTATGGAGAGCTAGCCATGTGCATCCAGGAGTAGGAATGGTTTGCTGAGGCCTACAAGCCCAGCAAAAGAAGGCAAAGACATGGCAATCTTCATAATAGTGACAACTCTAATAGTAGAAATGCTTCAAAAATGAGTGTTTTACAGCAGGTAAATTCTCCATAACCTGCAGCTTGTACATAATGTCTGATGTAGTCTGGCTTCAAACATCCCCAGTTAGAAAGAACAAATGCTCAGTGCCAAGTGAGACCAACAAGATTCCTAAGCAATGATGAATATGAATAAAGGAGGGAGCAGGGCACCCATGCCATGTCCAACCTGCTTTTCCCAGTTCCCCAAGGTGATGAAATGTGTGACTGTCACAAGACTCAGTAATACTGTTATAATTGGGATGTACAGGGAATAGATGCCAGCTGCAGAAACAGTATGTGCTTTGACAAGGAGTGTGTTGCAAGGCGCTGCCAGCCTGTGCCTGCTGCCAACTCCACTCAGCTACAAATAGAAATGACGATGCACAGTGGGCCATAGCTCTCATAGCAGCCTTTATCAACTTCTGCTTCAAGACCAAGCAGGGTGCAGAATTCCAGAGTGGTCATGACAGTCTGCATGTTATTTAAACATCACAGAGTGGTACTTCTCAAAGGATGTCCATGGTTCTCCTATATTGGCATCTAAAAGAAAGCTTATTTAAAAATGTAGCTTCAGGAGTTCCCATCATGGCTCAGAGGTTAACAAACCCGACTAGTATGCATGAGGATGCAGGTTCAACCCCTGACCTTGCTCAGTGGGTTAGGGATCAAGCATTGCTGTGAGCTGTGATGTGAGTCATAGACGTGGCTAGGATCCCGTGTTGCTGTGGCTGTGGTATAGGCTGGCAACTACAGCTTCCATTCGACCACTAGCGTAGGAACCTCCATATGCCACAGGTACGGCCCTAAAAAGACATTAAAAAAAAATGCAGCTTCATTCCTCACCTCAGATCTATTGAATCAGAATGTCTGAGGGCAAGGCCCAGGAAACTGCATTTTTAAAGTTACCTGGTATTTCTTATGAACACTTTGATTTGAAAGCCAAGGTCAAGTGAGCCAAAAAAAGAGATACCAAAAGCACAAATTACAAAGCCATGTAAAGTAGAAGAAATTATCATCTTGCATTCTTATTCTTTTTATGCTTTACAGTTTACCAAGTGCTTTTTTTTTTTTTAGGGCCATATCTGTGACATGGAAGTTCCCAAGCTAGGGGTCTAATCAAAGCTGCAGCTGCTGGCCTACACCATAGCCATAGATATGTGTGATTTGAGCCACATGTGACCCAAACCACAGCTCATGGCAACACCAGACCCTCAACCCACTGAGTGAGTCCAGGCATCAAACCTGCATCCTCACGGATACTAATCAGGTTTGTAACCCACTGAGCCACAACAGGAACTCCTACCAAGTGCTTTTATATGTAATCTCAATTCTCCACAAGTATATTTATAAAAAAGACGATACCTTGGAGCCCTGAGTTGTCCAAGATTAGAAGCATGGTTTAAGAAATTCTTTTTAAGAAAAAGTTATTTTAGTAAGGTCTAGAACTCCTGCCAATCTACTGTTCTCATTCATGGTAATAATAATTATAATGGCATGAATAACAATAAAAAGAAAAAAATGATAGCAGCCCTTCCTATGTGCCAGGCCATTGTGCTGAGATTCTGTGTTCATTATCACATTTAATCTCCATAACAACACATGAGATATTATGCTCCTAGTTTTACGGCTGAGGAAATTAAGGCTCACGAAAATTAAATTAGATTGCTTGAGATCATAGAGCAAGTAAATTATGGTGCCTAAATCCAAATGTTCTGCCTGACTTTAAAGCATGTGCTCTGATCACTCTGCCCTACATCGTCTCTGGTATGGCTCACTCAGTCTGGCTACAAAGTTGTTCCATTGTTTGAAGTTTAAACCTGACTTCACTTTTTCTCAATAACCAGCATAGTCAGATCTTGTCTAATGAAGCTAATGAACTTCTCAGTGACTCCCTTAGCACCATATCATAGGTTCATTCATCAGCAATGTATTAACTTCCCAGTTGTTGCCATACATTGTACTCGATGATGGAAAAATAGAGTGATGAGTAAAATGAAGTTTCTGCTTTCAGGGAATTTACGTTGTTCTATAAATTTAAGGGTACTAGTTTACACTAGGTCCTACTTCTGACCAGAGCCCATGATCTAGAAAATTTTCCACTATTTTGTTAATAAGATACTCTGATTCACATAACTTGGTGAACTTTAGCAAGTATGAACTCCACATTGTTAATTGTTTTTAATGGTCTCAGGTGCTATATTCCAGAAAACTATGATCATTGTGTCAGTCAGAACTTTCAGTGGCAGGACAGAAACAGCAAAACGAATTGGCTTAGACAAAGACATTTTTGACTCATGAGATGGAAAATTCTAGAGACTTTCTAGGTATAGCTGGATTCGGGTAGTCAAGCATTGTTGTCAGAAGGTTGTCTCTCATCATCCCTAGCTTCTGCTTTCTTCTGTTAGTTATATTTCCTTGTAGGTTCTTCCAACACAGCAGCAAGATGGCCACCAGATGCTGCAGCTTCACTTCCTACACTGTTTATAAATACCAAAGAAAAAGAAAATTTCTCTTTTCCAGAAGTTTTGACAAAAAACTCAGGCTTGAGTGTCATTATCTTGGTCTGGGTGACCTAAAAATTTAGGACTTTGTCCAGACGTGAATCAGAGGCCTCTAGGAAATGAGTTTGACCCCACCAAACTACCTTGATTGGAAGTTGGCAAGAGGTGCTTCCCCAAAGGCAAAACAAGATGCTGTTATCGGAAATAGATATTGGATGGGGAAAAGCAGTAGTGCTATATTAAAACCATTTAGAAATAAATAAAATTTTTTAAATAGGAGTTCCCTGGTGGCCTAGCACTTAGTATCTGGCACTGTCTCTGCTGTGGTACAGGTTGATTCCTGGCCCAGGAACTTGCACATGCCATCAGCACGGCCATAAATAAATAAATAAATAAATTGCCATTTGGGACCTTAAAACAATATCGCAATGTACAGAAACAATTCTAGAGCAAATATCAATACTAGGAACAAGAAAATAGGGAAAGACACAGGGAAGGAAATGGAGGATATAAATACTTTATTTGCTTCAAAAGCCATCAAATAGATTTATTTTTTCATGCAAAAAATAGGTCCCTCTACACAGACAAGTCTTGAGTGACCCTCATAAAGTATATCTCCTTAGATGGGTCAAACTGACCTCAACAGAAAGTTCCTTAGGGCCCTTTGATTAAGATTGCGATTGTAATGGAGAAAAAAGTTTTAATTCAGTCAAATATTCAGGTACTTTAAACACAACAGCTAGTAGGTCCTTTCAGGCAAGTGTGCGTTTGTATTTTTCTCTCTGGTTCTCTTTTGGCATGCACAACATTATGTTTGGGCGTGATTCAGAAGCCTACTGTCTCTTACTAGTGGTAAGAGAAAAGTTGGAAGATAACTTTGAAAAATTATTTAAGCTCTTTGTAAAACAGAGTTAGCAAAATAGAGCCATCTCCTGTAACTGCTATGAGAATTAAATGATTTAATTCAAGGAAGACACTTAAGATAGTGGTTGCCTCATTACAGACTTGTTACCTATTATACTTATTTAAAACGAATCCTTGGTGGTACTTAGTTTGATAGTGAACCTGTTTAAGGCAACCATTAAGGTAGACCAATAATCAGATTTTTGCCTTGAATTATTATTATTTAAATACTTGTATTAATACCTCTTCCAACAGTAAGAATTTGAGAAACAGATCTGTAGCTTCTACCTCACCCTCTCAGATTGTCTTTCCTTCAAGTCCCTGTGCTTCCTGACAATAAGTAATAGTTAATATGAAAGTATTTTCCCTCACTGCACTAAATTGATTTCCAAAGGTTATTACTAGAAAGGGCAAAGCCTTACCTCCCCAAGAATGAATACTTAATTTGTGCAATTTCAGGAACAAGAACAGACAGAGAAGGGAAAGATTTCGGATCAGTGAACATTCCTGGCTGCCCTGAAATCAACCAGTATAATTTGTGCTTTCATATCAGCAGACTTACAGATCATATTCTTTCTCATTCTTCACAGCACATTTGAAGAAAGATTAGAGGCCTGTGAGTACTTGTTTCCCCTCAAATCTCACCACATAGGCTGAAGTCCACTAGCCCTATGCTCCGGGGCAGCCCTTGTCTCCATCAGACAGCTTCCGCATTTCCCTCCCAAAGTGCATGAATGGGAACTAAAACTGCCAGTTCTCCAGAATGACATCTGAGGCACCCTGTGAATACCGACACGCTGCAGAACAGCCACAGATGGCCACCTAGGGACAACCATACGACTGCATAGACTTCTGCAGAGAGCAATATGTGCTACGAAGTGTGGCCAAGGTCCACATGTACATGCCCATGCTGCAATCACAGAACTTGTGCTGCTGCCAGAGGGCTTCCTGAGGAGGGAGGAGATTAAGCACGTACCCATTTCCGAAAAGTCCCTCCCCTTTTATGACAAAGAGATTAAGACCTAGTTCCATGTGCAAATAGCTTTCTGAATCTCTCTTAACCATTTAGAACACAGTGCTGCAGCAAAATCTTTCCTCCTAGTCTTCATGATTTTCTGTCTTTTGGCATTTTTTATACTTTGTGCTTAACAGGTTAATGGAGCTTTCATCCCTCATAATGCCACCAGAAATATGTAATCTATAATAAATTCTGCCAAAATGCACATTCCAGCCAGCATGCTTAGCAGTCAGTTCTTTAATAGAGTGTACTTGGGCATTGATCACAAGTTTCATGCTTGGAAACCTGACCTTCTGGGAGGGTCATTCCCTGTCTGTTGAGTCATAGCTAGAACTTGTTCTCAGAGGTGAAGGTAAAAGTTTAAAAGATTACGGCATTGTTTTAAATATTTACTTGCGTAGTCAAAATACAAATATTTTTATATATGTTTATACAATTAATCATTATATACTTTCTCACTTTTCATGTCACCAAATATCTTTTTAATATTCCAGACACTGGGAGTAAATCTTGTTGTCTGCTTTATTGTTTCTGATGCTGATCACTCAAGCAGTTAATAGCCCCAGACTATCTGTACTATAACATTCCGTTCTCTTTAGCTTATTATTAACTTCATTTTTTAAAAACTCTATTTATACCTAAAGTTTACAGTCTACCTCGGAGGTTTACTTGGATGGATTCATATTTTATTTTGTCTAGATTGAATATATTAAATACATTGTGATCTTTTGTTCATCAAGCTTACTGATACTAGCTCCTGTTGAATTATTTAAAATATTAAGAAAAATAAAAATGCTTATATATTCAATAGTAAGATATTTTAAAAGAGCACTATTATTTTTAACTAGCTTTATAGTTCAAAAGTAAAAAAAAAGATCTTTTCTCTTTAATATTTATTGTGTATATTGATTGTTTAAAAGCTATAGGAAGCCTGAAAATATATTTCTTGACATTTAAACTATCTGAATTGACGGATGTTTAACCTCATATTTTTTATGAGGGTTACTGATCACCTAATAGCACATGTAACTTCAGATTCAAAATGCAGTCCTGGAATTCTTTTTTTAGCAAGTCCTTCAATCATTAGAGCCACACTTTCTATAGCTATATGCAACAAAATTTACATGCAGAAAAGCAAGACAACATTTTATTTATCCTTTAGCATCTCAGGGCATTCCTTGCATGTTTCTTTAATATTGTTAGATTTATCCCAGGGAATAAAATGCAGAATAATGACTCACATAATTTGCTTTTGAAGTACTGATGTGAATCACCAAAGATTCCCATGTTAATTGGAGTATGCTTGTTCAGCACTTTATGTGCCAGTGCAGCGTTCTCTGAGTTCATTACATTGTTGCATAGGTTTTGAAAACATTATTCATATTACACAAGTCAACTCTTGTGCAAGTGATGAGAACTATACTAAAAAACCATGCTAAAATGAGATTGCTCCATCGGGCATGGTATAACTATTAGATCATGTCAATTAAGTCATTTCTGAAACAAGAGGTATTTGTTTGAACTAAAATACGTGTTATTCTTAATTGGCACTGTGAGTTCTGAACTTGAATCTTACAGTGAGAAACTTCTTGTGAAAACTACAGGTATAGAAAGATTTTCGTTCATCACAGGAGAATCTGTGTTTAGCACTACTTATGGAGTATCTCTTATGAAGTTTAGGGGGCTTTACGGCAGACAACTTCAAACTCGAATATTTATCTTAAGCCATAATTTGTAGATTAGATTCTATTTTTTAATTTGTATATCCTCTTTAATTGAGAAAATCAAAATCAACAGTATTATAGGGGCAGCATAAATTATGCATATTTTTAAAACGGGAAAAAATCAGATGAAAGTCTAACATGACCACAATATTATTGTAGTTATTTACTTTTCTTACTTTAAAAATTGTTAGTAAAATGAGCATTAGCATTTGAAATTTAAAAATAGAATCCAGAGGAAAAAAATTTAATAGGCAATACAATTTACTATTGGCAATAAAAAATAAGGTTTCTGACACCCAATTAATGGTGCCTAGTGAAAAGGAAAATATCATCTATGACATATTGATTATGTCATAGATGACATAATCTTTTAACAAATATAGCAACAATAACACCTCATTATTTTTGATGGCATGTATAGTTTGGTAGCACTAAAAGCAAGTCATTTTCAAGAATAATATATTAAACTCCATTTAAAGCAAAAGGGTCACTAACAGGTTAATGTAATCTACTATATTTTGCTCCTTAGTTTCCTTTAAAAATGTTATATTTAGGAAAACTTTATAGAGATGCTTTCAAAGAATAACATATACATACAATGGTTTTTCAGGTACATTTGAAATCCTATTCTAGTTTTATATAGTGTTAAACTGGCATTTGGAATTTGAAATTGATTTATAAAATACCTATTATGTATTTCAGCTAAACATACTTCACATAGATTTGTGACTAAAATACAAAAAGAGAAAAAAGAGGTGTGGGGGGAAATAGCTCTAAATAAAATTTTATCATAAAATTCTCCCCTCGAGAGAACTGTCACCTTATTAAACAAATCAATAGAGTAAGTTGGAAATAACCAGTCTCTGATGCTTCCTGCCCTTCTGGCAACCATACCAATTATTATAATGCCACAGCCTTCTGGTACTTTAACCTTGGTTCTTGACCCTTTCCTAACTTTGCCATCTGCTCTGTTTATAAATCTACTGGAAGGTACTTAAACCATCTTTGCCACTGACTAGTCCATATGCCACTTAAAAGCTGCTAAGCTTCACTCTGTGTTAGTTTCCTCATTTGTAAAATAGGAATAATAATAGTATGAACTCATAGGGCAATTATGACAAAATGAGTGGATATGGCGGCTGGTACATGTAAATGCTCCATAAATGTCAACTACTGTTATTTCTGTCAAATGGATGATAAGTTCTATATAATTCTTAAATTTTAAAATAAGCAGAGCATGATCACCTTTTTCTATTTTTTGACTTTTCTCACAATTTGATGCTTTACCTTCCACAGTACCTGCCCCTCCTCCCCCACTTCCCACCTCCGCCCTTAAAGTTGACACTCTGTGAGAAACTGTATTCCGCAAAATCAGGGACTTAGGCTGGGAAATGTCAGGAGGCAGATGGGACACTGGGTGAACATCAATATGTTTGCCACAGCCTCTCTTTCTGAGCACCACACATTCCTTTGCTCCCTTCTTTCTACACATGGATCCCATTCAAACCCTCCTCAAGGGAGAAAGCAGGAAGGCCCATCCTCTTGGCATCCTCATCAAAGTCCATTATCTGCGAGGGATGAGTAGTCATCTCTAAATCACTTTCAAATGTGAATCCATCTGTCCTACAGCCACTCAGATACAGTGATGAAACAGTTATCACAGTAAAAGTCCTATTGGAAATGGAATGGTTGAGAGACAAACAGAACCCACTGGTCTGTAGCAATTATGAAATCCTACTAAGCAAACATTATAAGATCTTCCAGTCAGTAATATGAAGATCTTCCTTAATTAGGCTCTAATTCCACATCATAGGAAGATCTCCCTAGCTCCATCCTCTAAGGGATTTTTTCCCTTTCAGTATCCTCTTTGGCTGTGACTGAAGTGGTCATTAGAACAATCCCCACAGGGGCTGCACAGATTTCTCAGTCACCTGCACATGAGAAGGATGAGTCCCCAGACTTGTTTTAAATCTTGAGCAATCACATGCCTTTAGTCCAGGTTCATAGATTCTTTAGCAGTATGATTTTATCTCCCCCAAATGTTATAGGTTTCTTTCATGAAGTGACCATAGTTCATTTTAAGTCATGGTCTCAAATTTCCTTCGTTAATATTTGTGCTTGTCTTTATTTAGGTTTTTGTTCATCAACGCCACCACTGCCATCGTCTCCTCCCTCTGCAACACACACACACACACACACACACACACACAAACACACATACACATGTGTGTGCACTTAGACATATTCCATATTTCTCTTTTAATTTAACGGGTGCTCCTTTGAGACTGTAGGCTTTCTTGTAGAAAGCTAAATCTTTAATCTGCTTTTTTTCCATGAGCCAGTGTGTTCAACTGAATGACTTTTCTTGGTGCCATACACTTAGTATGATCTTCCAGAAGAAGTTTAATCAATTGAAAGATTTTACTAGGGATTTTCCCACTACAAGCTGGATGCACAGGACATCCCTCATATCCTTGAAGATTATACATCCACAAGATAATAGAAACCTAGATCCCTGATTCAGCACATGGAGGAAAGCTTCCTGCAGATCAGAACCACTTGTGTTGGACTGTTCCATGACTAAGAATTAACTTTTGTTTTTCTTCATTAAACCTTACCAGTTTCTTGCTACAGTTGGCAATTTCCCACTTTATGCAGTCAGTTGCTCAGGAACATTCCGAACACCTTGCTTTATTTTGTTGATACAGTTAGTGGAGTTATATCTCAGTGGATAGTAATTGTGATAGTATTTTTGTAGAACACATATAATACATTCTATAATGAACAAAATGAAAAATAATCACATCCAGCCTTGTCAAGAAATGCAGTTTATTTGCTGATCACCTAATTTCATGTTGACCAAATTAAAAGTTGAATCATACTAAACATTTCTAAAATAATAGAATATAACGTATGCATTTAATAACTAAAATATGCCTGAACTATGTATGAAGCAAAAAAAGTCACATGAAAAAATCAATGTATACCTTCCAAGCTGACTGAACAGCACATAGAAATTAAACATAATGATTTTTTAAAATAGCAGTGATTGCCACCAGCCCCCACTTTCAGCCTTTGAATTCTTAATGACATAGTGGTCTTTCTATAAAGCATTTTTTTGTGTGTCACCCATTTACTGTATAGAAACAACAGTTTATTACTAAATATGGAGTTAGAAGGAGGAAATTCAAATTAGCTTTTTGAGGTAAAACATAACAATGATATCTTCAAAGTTTAACACTAGGACGCTGATAGAAAAATGTTATTCCCTTTAAACTCGTTAGAGTTATCAATGCTATCTGCCTTGGGCTTGTTTTAATATTTAAGCATTTTCTTTATGATAAAGTAATTTTAACAGAACCCTGAAAATGAAAGATGAACCTGGATTTTCAGAATTGGCTCTATTTTCTTTTCCTTTTAAATCAATTTTTGAATGGTAGTCTGGAGCAGCTTGGATATTATGTATAGAAATAGGTTTGACATCCCAAGCTTACATTGGTGTCTTCCAAGAGGTAAAATACACTCTCAGAGTGGATTAGAATAGAACAAAGAGATGATGAGAATGGCAGAATTTTAAAAGACTGGTCATTTTTACTGTTGAAATAAATGTGAGGAATGGACACTAGGTTGTCTGATATTACCTCAGCATCACCACCTGCCCCCTTTTAAAGTCCCTTTCATCACAGAAGGGAAACTAGCAATTGTCTTTCTCTAAATCCCCTGCATTGCATGGTTCCAGGTACCATGCTAATGAAACTCTTGTGTCAGCTTAGGGACACTGAAGGGAGGGAAGGGACGTCATTCTTCAGAGGTTGTTGCAGTCAGTTAAGTGTGCAGATGTGAGATTCTGACTAGCTCTAGAGACCAACCCATGTTCTCTGCTGCTGATTGAGGTAGTTGGTTAGAGATTTCTGGAGATTTTGGCAATTTATTATTAACAATTTCTGAGGAATCACCAGAAGTCATTGCTGGCAGCTCTTTGAATCTACTTCCCTAGCCCTTCCAAAAGTTGTAGAGGCTTCTAATTCCAACTGCTTATATCTCTGGTTTATGGAATTCATAGAGTGTCCTCTCTCCTCTGTTTTCTTGACTAAACCTTGACTGATAAAGGCTTTCTCAAAAAGTTTGGGGAGAATATAGATTGTTATAACACTTAGAATACTGTGGTACACAGAATTTTTAAATAACCTACAATGACCCCACATCCTTTTCTTCTCCCCTCACATTTAGTGTGGGTGAGACCTATAACTTGCTTCTAATCAATAGAATGTGGCTGAAATTATGAGATATAATTCTTATGGTCATATTGCATCAGATGGCAAAAGTAAAGGGATTTCAGTTGTAATCAGTCAACTTAAAGTTAATAGAAAGGGATATTGGCGTGGATGGGCCTGATGTGATCAGATGAGCCCTTCCTAGGTCTAGAGGTCAGAGTCAGAAGAAGCAGAGATCTCTCCTTGTGGTCTTGCAAGCATGAGTTTTATAGTTGTGAGGAAATGAATTTTGCCAATAGTTACAGAAGCTTGGAAGAGGCCTAGAATCTCAGATGAAACACCAGCCCCATCTGACACCTCGATTGCAGCCTTGTGAGACCCTGAGCAAATGAGCTAACAAAACCATGCTTGGACTCTTGGCCCTTAGAAACTGTGAGAAATAAATTTGTATTGTTTAAGCCACTAAATTTATGTTAATTTGCTGCATAACAATAGAAAACTAACATAAATATCATTTGATAGTACTATTACAACTTTTAATTATATCTTTTTTTGACCTAACATTTCTAATGCTAAGATTCTTTAGGATTTATTGTACATAAATATTAGCAAAACAGTACCAGATTATACGCATAACTATATCCACCATATTGTTACTGTAAATAGCAAAAAATAAAAGTAAAAAATTTATGTCCAATAATAGGAGAGTATCATCCAATAAGAGTGAGATGATTGGCATGTACAAATATTTTATACATATTGAAACTTAAAAGTAAATTGCTAACAATACTTTTAGTGTTTTTCCATTTTATTACAAAGTTTATGTAAGTATTTCTATATGTGTATTTATATTCTTGTGTCTGCATCAAAAATTGTCTATGTATACCTTTGAATATCTGAAAAATGGGAATTAGATACAAAAAGGGTAAGATGAGGAAAAGCCTTTATTTTCTTCTTCTGATAATAGCACATGGTGTAATTTTTTTTAATCGTGTGAATGATTCACTCTTCTAAATGTTTTTAGTACAAAAAGTTGTTAGGACTGAATGATGGAATTTGGAATGGCTTCATTTGCGTTAAGTGCCTAGAACAATGCCCTGCTCCAGGTAGGCTCTAAATAAACAGTTATTAAATGAATAAATCAACCTATTACATTCAGAAGAAACAGTCGGTGAGATGAGGTAGGAGTTACAAATGTTGAATTTCACCCATAAAGAGAACTGAGTTGTGAAAGAACTGGCAGCTGACAATTACTTTCCAGGGACAAAGCATTCCAAAAAAAAGAAAGTTTTGTTCATATTATTCTTGAAAAGCTAATAATAAACTTAAGCTAACCGTTACTAAAATAGGTTTAATTATGTATTTAATCGTTGGCAGTGGCTTTTTTTTTTAATATTCTTGAAAAATACTAAAAATCCTAAGGTTCTAAAATGAAGACTATGCAGCCTGCTCAATATGACACATATAAGGTTTGGCTCTACTATATTTTTCTTAATATCTTTAAAAAAATATTTTCAAAGAAAGGGCAGTATACTGTTAAATGAAAAAAGCTTCTTATAAGTACTATCTCAGGAAAGAATCAGATTCTCTGTTAGATTGGAAATACACATTGGCTAAACCCATGTAGATCACAAGGGAAGAGGCAAATCGAAATACCTTGGGCATGGGCAGTGTGGAATTTTAATAAAGGGGAAAAAATGAAATCAGAAAATATTTAGCGATCAAAATAAACCCATGGATTAGTGAAATGGATTCCATCTTTATGATCTGTCAATCTTTTAACGTAAATTCTTTCCTAGAAAGTATCAGCACTTGGAAACAAACTATCTGAAAATTTAATTTCCATTTTAGGTCCATTATGTTTTAAGGTGCATTCACTAAGAAAACATGACTTTGGGGGATAAATAGTATCAAATAAGAAAACTCAGTCATGTTAACCAGTACTGACACAACACCACTTGCAGTGTCTTGTCATGAGCCTAGTTATCTTCTGAATCCATTTGTTACATATATAGGCCTATACATCTTTAGAAATAATAACCTCTCCAAAGCAATACTGCTATTTGATTTATTTGCATTTTAGTTGGCAACATCTTGAATTTTAAAGGACATTTAGCCCATATTTTGTGCTTATTTTTACTTATTTTAATGCTCTGGCACTTTATTTATTAGTATTAAACTACCTCTATGCCAAAATTTCTCAAAGTGCATTCTAGAATCATCTGCATGAGAGTACCTGGCAGGATCTTTCTCTACAGATTCCTGTGACCCAGTCACACCTGCAGAATCATAAATTCTGGATGGGGAGGCCTAGGAATCTGTATTTTGAAAAAAAAATGCTTTGGAAACACTAAGTCTTGGAACCACTACATTTGCAGTGAATGTGTTTGCAAAAGGCTAGTTAAAAGGAAGGGAGAGGGATTCCCTTCGTGGCTCAGTGGTTAACGAATCTGATCTAAGAACCATGAGGTTGCAGGTTCGATCCCTGGCCTTGCTCAGTGGGTTAAGGATCCGGCGTCGCCGTGAGCTGTGGTGTAGGTCGCAGACGCGGCTCGGATCCCACGTTGCTGTGGCTGTGGCGAAGGCCAGCAGCTACAGCTCCTGTTAGACCCCTAGCCTGGGACCCTCCATATGGCGCAGGTGCAGCTCTACATAAAAGGCAAAAAGACAAAAAAAAAAAAAATGGAAGGGAGAGAGCAAAATGAGAGAGAAAGGTGATCAAGGAATGGATATTTGAGCACTTGATTCTAGATGAGCCTCAGTATTATAGAAACACTTCCCACCACACCTTTCCTTCCAGTAGAAATGATTCTTTCATATTCAAATTCACTTTGAGGACAGGCATCTAGGCATGGGAGCCTTCCCTGCTCCAGCCTGGAGTGGGCGAGCATGAGAAAAATAGACAAGTTCAGAGTCTAAGTGTCAGCAGTGGAAAGAAAAAACGAGGAAGTCTCCTTCTAAGACCCAAAATTCCAGACCTCTGCCCTAGAAATTTATCCCATTTTACACCTCACGGGAAAGAGAAATGTCTTGTTCTGCCCACTATGTCTCACAGACTTGAAAAAAATTAACTGGTATAACTGAAATATTTTGACCACGTTGAAGAACATGTTTTCATAAATCCAGAGTAGCAACTAATTACAATTTGTATTGTTAAAAAAAAAAAAATCACTCCAGAATAATGATGCCAGAAAGATGTTACCAGAATCTGGATTCTTATTCACTCAGTTGAAAAATGAACTCCACAAACACACAGGTAGCAAGCAATCAAAGTCTTTATTACAGGAAAGTAAATACTCCCAGGGCTGCTGGCAGGGGTGAGGAGAGTCCCCTCTCTCTATGGTCCTATAGGGTTTTTTAATCCCTTAAATATAGGTGGGTACCGACATGGAGTCCAGAAAGATGTGGTTTTCTCCCATTGGCCTTGTCTGGTTACCTGTATCAGTCCTTGTCCAATAGGGTCTTAGGGTTTGAAATGTCCCATAAGTCTCATAGTTTCTTTGCCCTTTTCTTGCCATAAACTGAGTCACAGGGGATTAGGGATTAATGTCCATCCGACATAGGTACATTCCCTATAGTAAACGAGGTCTGTAAAGATGTTACTTCCTGGAGCCCTTAAGCCACAAATGTTAATCAGTGGCCATATCAAAGAATGCATTGAAGCCCATGCTCCTACACTGACTACCTGAGTTATTATTCTGCCTCAATAGCAAAAGAATGGGCAAACAGATTAAAGGAACTGAATAGAGAGCCCAGAAACAGACCCCCACAAATATAGTCAGCTGATCTTTGACAAAGGAGCAAAAGCAATATAATATGGCAAAGAGTCTTTTCAACAAGTGGTACTGGAACAACTAGACATACACATGCAAAAAAATGAATTTAGACTCAGACTTTATAACTTTCGCAAAAATTAACCAAAAACAGTTCACAGACCTAAACATAATATGCAAGCCTATAAAGCCCCTAGAATATAAAATAGGAGAAAATTATATGACCTTGAGTAGATGATAACTTTTCAGGTACAACAGCAGAGGCATAATGTATGGAAAAACAATTATTGATAAGCTAGGCTTAATTCAAATTAAAATCTTCTTTGTGAAAGACCGTGTCCAAGGAATGAGAAGACAAGCCACAGACTGGGGCAAAGTATTTGTAAAGGGCACGTCTAGTAAAGGACTGGTATCCAAAGTATACAAAGAACTCTTAAAACTCAACAATAAGAAAATTGATTTTAAAAATAGGGAAAAGGCTTAAACAAAGACCTTACCAAAGAAGATATACCAATGGTAAATAAGCATATGAAAAGATACTCCACACCATATGTTATTAGAGAAATGCAAATTTAAATAACAATGAGATAATGAAACTGAGCAGGATCTGTGAGGCTTCTGGGTCAGGCATACACCTGACAATATCTTTGAGCTCTTCTGCAGTACTAAAAACCCAAACAAATGGAAGATGTTAACTATTTGATGAAGCATTCTTCATTCCATAGAGAAGGTCAGAGTTTGATAACCTCCAGAAGGACAGAAGATTCTCAGGAGAACCCCTGAGGCCAGATTAGAGGAATACAGGCTCTACACAATCCTTGATACTGATCAGCAACCCCATCCTTGAACCATTGCTGTAAAACTCCTCACTAAATCCTCTCTCACAGGATACACAGTTTTTGAAGACATGATCCCACTGTGTCCCCCTTTGCCTGGCAGAGCAATAAAGTTATTCCTTTTTCTTTCACTCAAATCTCTGTCTCCGAGATGCAACTCAGTTTCGGTGAACAGAGGTCGGGTTTCAGCAACAATGTCACTGCTAATCTATCAGAGTAACCAAATCCATACCTGAGAACACCAGATGCTGGAGAGGATGTGTAGCACAGGAGCTCTCATTGATTTGCGGTGGAATGCAAGTGGTACAGCCACTTTGGAAGAGAGCTTGGCAGTTTCTTTACAAAATTAAACACACTCTTACAGTAGGATCCATCATTCGTGCTTCTTGGTATCCACCCACAGGAGCTGAACATGAATTTCCACACAAACACGTGCACAGCAAGGTTTATAGCAGCTTTATTCCTAATTGCCAAAACTTTAAAGCTACCAAGGTGTCTTTCAGTAGGTGTGTAGATAAATATATTCTGATACATCTAGACAATAAAATATTGCTCGGTGCTGAAAAGAAGTGAGCTATCAAGCCAAGTAAAAATGTGAAGGAAACTTAAATGCATATTACTGAGTGAAAGAAATCAATTTGAGGTGGACACATACCATATGATGCCAACTCTGTGATGTCCTGGAAGAGGCAAAATGATGAAGATAATAAAAAGATCAGTGGTTGTCAAGAGTTAGGGAGAAAAGGAGGGATGAACAGGCAGAGCACAGAGGATTTTTAGGGCTCTGAAACTATTCTGAATGATAACTACAGTGATGGTTACATATCACTGTACTTTTGTCTAAAGCCACAGAATGTACAACACCAATGTGAAATGATATCAACTGCAAACTTTGGGTGATGATGTGTCAATGCTGGTTCTGTGATTGCTACACATGTACCACTCTGGTGCAGTGTATATGGCATGTAGCAGAGGTAAGTGGAAACTGTACTTTCTGCTCAATTTTACTATGAACCTAAAATTGCTCTAAAAAATAAAGGCTGTCTTTATTTAAAGGCAAATTTAATATTAATATTGAAAAAGCAAGAAAATAATGTCCCCAAATTCTCTAGAAATAATTTTCTTAAACGCTTAATATAATACGCTTGAGCCATTTAAACATAGGACTTTCCAAGTGGCCTTTTATCATGGATTAATCAGTTACTTCTGTTCAGTTTAGACTAAATTCTTATTATCAAATTAACAGAAAACCAGATTAAAAGGGCCTTAAGTCATAAGACTAGAATATTATTTCCCTCAGAGGAAAATTCCAATCTTTTTTTTCTCGGGAGTTGAAGTTTGAGTTCACTAAAACAGCCTCAAGTTTCACCTCAATCAGCCTGACAATATTGTATAAAAACTATTTCGCCATTCTGAAATTCAGAGTCAGTGCAGATTCCCCCACCCCCCAGTTTCTCTTGTTCTGAACCATGGCAATGCCTGTATTAGCTAAAGCATAATTAAGTGCTAATAACTTAAACACCTTGGGGTAAGAATTCCTGAGAAATGATGTTTTGTGCCCTAAGAGAAGGGAGACTCTCAGACCTAGCTAAGGACCGAGTTCACCGTCTGTTACTACCGCAATCCAATAGGTCCATAGGGAGTTGCCACACATGTTTGTTGTATGGGTTGTATTCAGGGAAGTAACCTTCTGGTACTTTCATTCATTTGATAAGTGGAATGTATTTGGTGTGTTCTAATGAATCTCAGACATTCTGGCATGATGAGCTGAGAGATTTTTATCAGGTGAAAAATAGCTTTTGGATGTTATGAAAAGCAGGGGACCTTTGTAAACTTAACAATATTTAAGAAGAAATTGTTACAAAAAGTTACAGATCGGAAGTATACATTTTCCCACTCATTTCATTAATATCCATTTTTCAGTTCCAGAATTAAGTGTTTATAATCTCTGTCATTTTGTACTAAGAAGTGGACAAGTAGAATAAACTCCAAAGATGGTACTGACTCTATTTTTAACTCTCCAGTGACTTTTTCTTGAAAGGCCAATTACTTAGGCATTCAATTATTATTATTATTTTTTTATGTTTCCACTTACTGCAAAGGATATAATCATTCAGATTATCTTGATCACACAATTCCTTAACTTCCTTGGAAGAAAAGCCTTATCAGTATAAAGTTTTAGATTCCATTATAGTATATTTCATGTTTCCCTTCTTTTAGGACCACTAAAAATAGGTGTAATTTTAAGAAATTTAGGGTAAGATATATAAATTTCCTTCCATTCTCTCTGTCAATTTGTGGATTGAAAGTCACTCTGTTGAAATTCCCCCACTACCCTCACTCCACACAACTCTTCCCTGCTGAAACCCTACCCAACCCACAAAATGTTTCCCTACAAAACTTTCTGGATTGCCCCCAAACAGATGTGCTCTCACCCTTCCTTGAACCCCATTGAGTTTTTTACTTATGACACTTCTTACATTCTCTCTCCTATTAACGCAATCACCATCTTGCCTATTCTTTATTAAAAAGACCTTGCTTGAAAGCTGGGGCTTGGTCTCAGTCATTCTTGGCCTTTTCTCCTAGTGCTTTGGACATATGTTTACATGCATTAAGTATGTATTTAACTCACTTTGTCCTTCAGATTTGAGGAGAGTAGTCATGGGGCAGTTTAAAGTGGAATAATAGTCTTGAACCATTTCAAACTCTTAATTATATGCATTAAAATCTTTGACCGGGAAGTATTTTTGTTGACCATGGCATAATACTTTCACAGTACTTCTGCTTGGGGGAGCCCATTCTCTGTGGTATCAAATACCAGACACTTCCAAAGCTGTATTTCTGCCCCCTCAAGACTGCCTTGCAACTACCTATTGAATTAATGCATCAAAGAAAAAAATATGCTTTCATATTTCTGTTACCTTTAAGAGAAATGTTAATGATTTTTTTTTAAACACAGATACAATACATTGAATATCTCATTGTTTTTCCTAGGAAAAATTATTGTTCTCTCTGAAAGAAGGAAATTGATTAACAGATAACAAGCCTAGACAAAAATTAAGAAACTGGAATTTAGTCCAGTCTGTCACATATCTTCTTACAGGACCCTGTCCAGTCATTTCATTGTCTATGAACCTCATTTTCAAATTGAGAATATTGTTCTTACTTGCCTGTCTCACAGCACTGAGAAGATCAAATGAGATAAAGTAGATGGTAGCACATGAAAAAGTATACAGAGGTGGACAAGGACTAGGTGAGTGGCTCTCGGAGTCAGACTTTCTGGTGTTTGAATTGATGTTGCCCTTGCTCCCTGTGTGTACCTGTGTGATAACTCATCTATAAAATGGAAGAGTAATAGTACATCTCTCAGGAGCTCTTGGGAGAAGCAAGAAAATCAGTGAAAAACATTTAGTACTATATCTTTTATTACACTGGTGATGTGGTTTCAGTAGTGAGTTGATTAAGATCTTTTAATTTTGCAATGAACTTTAATCTACATTACATGCCGCAGTTAATATATAAATTTCCTGGAAGGACCCAAATGGCAGAATTATAGAAAAGAGTTTATCTATGCGTATTTAGCTGTTACATCGTATATCCTAAACCTCTTAAATAGTGGTAAGTGTAAAGTACAGCTGCCTTTAATATTCAAACTAAATATCTAGTATTTAAAGGCAAATATGCTTTTATCTCCAGGAGTAAAACTTGACTTTCAACCTATTTCTGTATTCCAGTTAATTAAACAATTATCCCCTACACCTCAGTCCATTGGCTTCAAAAAGGGTTTACCTTTCTTATCAAGTTAATTGTTCAGCTCACGTGTACATCCACTGAACAAGAGCAGCCTATGTATTATATGATGCATTGTACTTTTTTGGTTAGCAGCAAACTTTAGAGAAAAAAAAAAAACTCTTCTGGTAGCCCATTTCGATAATTCTTAAAATTTGCGGCAATGTTTTCATTACAGTGTGTCACACAAGAAGTCACAAAAGGATTAGACATAGACCAGCTCATCCACATTTCTTCCAGCCAGTAATCATATCACCACCCGCCAGTGACCCAAACTTTCTTAGTGCCAGTTCTTCCGCTTACCAGATAGTGTGGCACCTAAATTCATTAAGAAATGGATGTGCCATGTAGTCAAAATGCCATTATCTGTGTTTTATTAGACTCTGTGATTTGATCTTCCGGGAATATCTGAGCCCATACCAAGATGAATGTCGGGTATGACAAAAATATGCCAGTGGGATTTTGAAAACCACAGAGAAAATCTATAGGAAATATTAGGAATGAAGAGGGCAAGAAACAGTGACCTGGAAAGAAATATATAGATACCATAAAATTGGATCCATGCTATACCCTCCTTATGGTCTTAGAGGGTAGATTTTGAAAATCCAGAAATCATGTGGATGTTATCCAAACCTGAATTTTTGAGAAAAGCCATAGCTTTTATTGGACTAATAAGAACAAAACAAACAAACAAAAGCAGGTAATATGTTTGCTGACACAATGGTAAGGCCACATTGGAAACTTTGTATTTGATTTTTTTCTCTTGTTCCTAAATTACTTTTTGTAGATATGAAGGGGCTTAATAGTCTAAAGAATTATAAAACCAATTTAACAGTTTAAGTCTATCCATCAATTAAGGAATGCACCTGCAGTATTTTCTTTTATTAGTAATATTTTATTTCGGTCATTTAATTTGATAGTATGAAGCATTTGACAGGATTTGGAATTTCTTTCCTCAGATTTTCCCTTCTCGATTTGTAAAATGGGCCTCCTGGTTTGACTCCAACTCTCTTGAAAATTTTCCACCATTTTTGTCACATGCTTCTCTTCTTCCACCCATCCTTTGATTGATAGGCAAGTTAGTAGGCAGAGAGAGAGAATGAGAGAGTGGATGTTCTTCTTGCTCTATACTCTCTGAGTAGTCTTATTCACCTCCATGGCTTTATCACCTAAGAAGCCATAATGTCAATATGCTGCTCTCTAGTCCTAACCTCTGTCTTGAACTTCAGATTCAAATTTCCAACTGCTGAACTCACAGTCATCTAGAAGGATGCTGCATCATTCAAGATTCAGTTATCAATTTGATTAGTTAAAAGTAGTATAAATACTTCCGCGCATTCATTTTTATATTTTATATTACTATAAGCCTATGTATGTTCACAAAGCCATATATGCTTCTTTTTTTTCCTCACAATTACATTCTGGATTGCACAAACAAAAGGCTTTTGTGATTGAACATTTTCTTCTCATTGCCTCCCATAACATCTTTTGTATAACTCTATCAAACAGTAAAATAATTATTCACTTTCCTAGATATGTTCCTGATTACAGTGAAAATTTTATCTTCAATGGGCATATTTCTTATTAATTTTGCATCCCTACCATCAGAACAGTGACTAACACAAAGGAAAAATTCAATCAGTGTTGACAAAGGGATGAATCAATCATGCAGTTTGTAAGACTGACTTTAATATCATCACCTTTTTCACTGTTTTGATTCTTTAGTTCGGACATTACACAATTATATTTTCCACCTACCCTTCATTTGCTGTATAAGACACATTTCCCTAAAGCTTGTTGAATTGTTTGGAGATGTTAAGAAGGCTGTGACCTATATTGTTACATAACTTTTCAATGTGATGATTTAGAATAGAGAATAGGCAAGAATTAATTCCTTTTTGCTCTCTCAAAGAAGTGTAAGTACAGGAAGTGTTTATTAGCCCTTGAGTGACTTGGAACCTCTCACCAGCTCTCTGCATCCAGCCTCCCAGTTGAATTCACAGAGATGGCATGGCTGATCCTCTGATTCCACTCTTCACCCCATCTGAGAAACATGTTTCTAGGCCATACTTTTTATGCTACATGTTCTCAAGATTCTTCCTGTAATCCCAGTTTCAACATTTAAAAATCAACAATAATTATATATTTTGTTATTGCTTTATTATCTAGGTAATGTATTTAAAACGTTACTTAAAGCATTTTGGAGAAATATTAATGAATAGTATGGCTGATGGAGATCTGGGAATACATCTTAATGTTTTTTATTCTTATGAAAATAATTTTCCCAACCTTTTTATTGTAAAGTTGCATTTCCTTGGAACTTTATTCATTCAGCAGTATTAAGCAATGGCTATGTGCCAAGCACCTTCTGATACTGCATTTAAGAGAAAAAAATTTTAATCCCACTCGTGAAGTTTGCACTTTTTTAATCCCACCCTCATGAAGACACACAATAAACTAGGTAATTAAATTAAAAACAAGTATGCTAACCAATTTAAAGGGCTAGGAATTAAAACTAACCAGAGAATGTATAGAAGGTGCATGCTTACATTTTAGGTAGATTAACCAGGGAAATCCGTCTTCGAATATGACATTTAAGTAGAAACCTGGAGGTGGGAGTGAAAGCAGAATCATGCAAATATCCAAGAAAGAGCATTCACAGCAGAGACAAAAGCAAGTGCAAAGACAAAAACCTGAGGCAGGATACCTGGTGAATTATAGGAAACACAAAGAAGCCAAAGACACTGGAGCCCAGGGAGCCAGGTGGCAGATAATGGGTATGTGGGGGTGTGTGGGGAGCAGTGAGAGGGAAACAGAAGGCATGGCATAGTGGATAATCTCTTGTAGATCATGAGAGAGTTTTGGCTTTACCCTGAGAGAGATGGAAAGCTGTTGAAGGAGGTGAGACTTGTCCTTGTACTTAGAAGGATAACTTTGGCTGCTGCATTGAAAACAGACTACAGGAAGCTAAAAGTAGAAGTGTTGTAGTTATCCAGGCAGGAGAGGGCAGCAGCTTGGTCTAGCTAGAGTAGGAGAGGAGGAAGTGATTAGTAGCAGATGGAGTCTAAATAGTCTTTGAGGGTGAAGGTAATTTTCCCCCCAGATTGGATACGGTAGATAATAGTCTAGATACTAATACCAGTTCCCACCCGTAGGCCTATAATGGCTTCCTCAAATTTAGGCATCATTGAATTTTTCATCCATTTCCACATTTCCATCCATTTCCACATTGTCAGTCAGAGAATTTCCAGTCAGAGAATTTCCAGTTCTAGAACATGTTTCCTCTTTCCTTCCCATGACTACTATTCTACCCACTGATCCCCTCTATTTCTTACCTGATAATTGTTTTAATCTTTTAATGGGCCTTTATGTTTCCAGTTTCTTTCATCTCAAATCCCTCCTCTTCAAGGATAGCAGAATCATATTTCCAAAGCACAAATTTTATCCTGCTCTACTTAAAATTCTCAGTAGAGCCACACTGCTGCCGAACATGTCCCAGAGGCCCTTCTTTTCTAGCCTCATTTCTCAGAAGTCCAGCCACACATAACCTCTCACCATTCCACAGTTTTTTCCCCATCTGCATGTTTGTTTGGCTTTACTCCTTCTGTAGTCTCTGTTTGAAATTCACTTTGCATTGATAATCACCCTCTCTCTGAGCCATCCCCACACGTCTGAAAAAGATACTTCAACTCCAGCCCTTTGTCCTAGTGCTCTCTATTACGGCCTTTTACCCATTTTATTTAATACTTAGTATATAGAAGATGCTCAATGAATATGTGATGGGTGTTGAAACATATACTCACTCCAGAATGTGTCTCATGCCTTTCCATGTTCCCTTTGTCCTGAGCTTGCACCTCTTTAAAATAACATGGCAGGAATATATACATATATAGATCCATCACACTCATACAGAGGGATACCCCCAGAAGAAGCATAAAAAAGTCAAAGCAAATGGTCCTTTCTCACTACTTTCCTTTTTGATTACCTGAATCATTTGTGTTAAAAAAATAAAAAAAAAAAAGATGACTTAATAAACTTTCTCTTCCCTGTGACCACATTGTTCTTTTCTTTCGTCTAGTGGTTATTTTTCTGCCTTCTTTACTGATTCCTATTTATCTCTTAACAGTAGTATCCTCCTCTGGGCCACCCGCACACATCTCATCTATTCCTCTCAGTTTCTTTGCAGATATTAATGACTCATAAATCTACAGCTACAGCCTGATCTCTCACCTAGTCTCCCATCCTATATTTCCAGTTCCCCTTATTACTCATATGTCAAACAGCATTCACTGCACCTACTTCATAATCATTATCCCCATTTCATCTCTTTTTCCCAATTATCCCTTTTTGTCTAAGATAACTATTTTGATTTCTGAAATACTGTTTTTTGTCTCCTTTAATTCATCCTTTACATCCAGTACAATAAATATTCCTTCAGAATTTTCTGTTCTTTATTGCTTCAACTCTAGAATCAGCTGATACACTTTATATCTTCAAGAGCAGCCCAACTAGTCCTGTTCACTCTAGAATCTTCCACTCCCTATTCATTCTGCCTATGACAAAGGGCTAAATTAGGGTAGTAATGCTAGATATTGTTTGCATGTAAATTCTAAAGTCTCACTGGTTTAATACACCCACACAACTCACGTTACACTCTAGTACCGGTATTTCTGGTACAGGTATTTCTAGTAAAACAGTCCCAATTCAGGAATTTGAGATCTTTCTGCTCATAACTCCACCCATATCCCAATCCTCAGAGTACCTTCATTCGCCAGCAGAGAGCCCACACCATTTCTTAACCACTTTGACAAGGAGTGACACACATCCCTTCCACTCAGATTTCATTGACCAAAACTTTATCATGTAGCTTCATATAACCAAAGAGACTGGGGTAAACGTGGAGCTGTTTCCCTGGGAAAAGCAGAAAATGAATTTCAGTGAATGTTTAGCAGACTCTGACACATTCATCTTTCTGAAATAGGACTGAGAACCTTGCCCAGGGACAAAGACTTTCCTAAAAGAATAGAGCTTCAGTCCCCAGCCTAAGCGTCAAGAGCTTCATAATATGATGCCACTGTTGTTTAGATAAAGGCTAAATTGCTGAGCCCTATCCCAGTTATGCCCTGAGGAGAAATGCCTTTTCTACTCACTTCAAGATCTGATCTCAAAGAATAAATCTTTCTAATTCTTAAGAGATTGTTTAACTAACCAAAGCAACTGCATTACTATATGGGTCAGTGGCATTGTAGACATTTTCACTAACATTACAGGACACTAGAGAAAAGACAGTTCTGCTAAGTGCTGCTAAGAAAAAAGTCCATTGACTGTTTCCTGTGGCCGGTTGACCAGACCACTTCATTTACAGGCTCATCCTTGTGGCTGTCTTGACACAGTAACATTGTATGAGAGCAGCTGCAGCCAAGTCAGCCATGCGGTCATCTCCACTCTAAGTGAGGGGACAGATATAATCAGATTAGCACAGACATAGTTTTTTTTTATTTCCATTCAACTAAGTTGATATAAGAATGTTGTTGAGGAGTTAGATCCAAATCTTAGAACTAAATAAATCCTATCCTTACAGACCGCATGAGTCTGCTTCTCCTTTTATAGAAGAACAAAAGCACAAATCCCAACTACCTGTCACTTTTTAAAAAAAAGGAAGAGGAATTATATCACTATTAGCCAAAGATATAAACATTGCAGCAGGAGACATGCCCCAGCTTGCAGATGCAGCAAACAGTCAGTGCTCTCTGCATTACACCACCCTCTCTTTACGACATCAACTCCAGAATGTAGTCAAAACAGTGGAAGTTGAGGAGAGATATTCCGAAGGCAAAGTGACATTCAGCCACACAATCACTCAATTGAATGAACAGAATTACAGTTTTTGCAACTGGAAGGCTGTCACTCAAAATGACACCTGGCCTTTTGCTCATTGGACAGTTCATGCGTGTAATATAATCGCCTCTTCAGTTGCTGGCAAGAATAGAGCAGGTGGTAAAGACAACTACTGCCTGAATTCCAAATAGCAGGAAAATTTTAGTATTGGGGTCTGTGATTTGCATTACCAGTGGTATCAGAAGTAAGAATGAAAAGAAAATAATTACAAACACTAAAGATGAATACATTCTTATACACATATATATTTTTTAGCTCTGCTAAGGCATTCTCCGCTATTTTTTGGTGGGGAGTAGGAACTAATACCTAAGATGATTTCCCTAACTACACATCCTATAAGGAAATGTTACCCTAAACATTCAAACATTTAGGATGGCACAGGCCACACTCTGTGTGTGTGTGTGTGTGTGTGTGTGAACGTGCGCGTGTCCGTTCATGTACGCGTGCGCGCACATAGATACACGGAGATTTAAAACCAGCCTTGCAAATGAATTGAAATTCACTCATAGCATGCAGTCATACTTGGCTGAAGCTCCACAGAGTTGCAGTAATTGCTACAGTAAAAAACTGTGTCTAATTCATAAGGAATAAACAAATTGTTAATTTATTCAACAGGTGCTA
This sequence comes from Catagonus wagneri, assembly GCA_004024745.2. Classification (NCBI taxonomy): domain Eukaryota; kingdom Metazoa; phylum Chordata; class Mammalia; order Artiodactyla; family Tayassuidae; genus Catagonus; species Catagonus wagneri. Next base: position 27,090,866 of record PVHT020004020.1, read on the forward strand.
TTTGAGTGTGTATAATGTCAGTCAGGGGCTGTTTTTACCATTCACCAAAACTAGATGTTCTAGCTCTGAGAATATAGAAGAGGCTATAACAGCAGAAACTGCTTCCCTGCTGGAGGTTAAATACTCAAGTTGGGGAATCAGTAGACAAAGTAAATAAAATTAAAGCATATTAATTGATGATAACTGCTCAATTATCTGCAGAAAAATAATACAGTCAAATGTCTTAGTCCAGTTTAACTTCATGTAAGCAAATAGGCACAATGAGAGATTACCATTGTAAATAGCATGGTCACAGACTCTCAGGTAAGAAAGTTTTACCTATATTTAGAAGCCAAGTTCTCAAGGCAGAGAAAAAAGCCAATATAAATGCCCTGAGAAAGGAATGGGCCTGATTTACTAGGAAGAGCAAGGAGGCCAGGCTGTCTAGAGAAAGAGTATGCAGAGAAGTTATAAAAGTAGAGGCAAAAGTGTCCGGGATTGTACAGAATTTTGTAGGCTTTTTTTTTTTAATTGGCTGTGGTCTGAGTGACAGAGGTTGTGAACAGAAGTTTTACAGCATCTTAATTTTTAAGTGGATTACTCTGAATGCTGGTTTCAGAAAAGACTGGAGGAGGCAAAGGTAAGAGCTGTAAAGCCAGTTAGGAGGTATTTGTAAGAATGAAGATGAGATGATAGCAGCTTGGACCTGGATGGTAGCAGAGGGGGCAGTAAGAAGTTGTAAGATCCTAAAAATATTTTGAAGATGGAGTCAATGGGATTTCCTAATGGAATGGAATGGATGTAGTATATGAGGAAAAATAGAAGTCAAGAATGATTCAGGTTTTCTGGTATTTTTGTTTTTGCTTTTTTTAGCAACTGAAAATAGTGAAGACTGGGTAGAGTAAATTTTAGAGGAAAAGTCAAGGGTTCCCTTGTGAGCATGATTAATTTGATGTGTGTATTAGACATCTAAATGGAGATGCTAATGAGCAATTGAATATATGAGTCTAAACTGAGTTGTAGTTTGGATAGCTAGTTGGGAGTAGTCAATGTAAACGTGACATTAAAAAGACATTCCAAGAGTGTGTGTATGTGTGTGTGTGTGTCTGTGTTTGTGTATGTATGACTGGGTCACTTTGCTCTACAGCAGAAATTGACACAACGTTGTAAATCAACTATACTTAAAATATATATATATATATATATATATATATATATATATATATATATATATGAGTTCAGATAAAGAGGAGCATTGTAAGAACAAGGCCTTGGCAGAATTCTATATTACAGAGGTTGGAGGAGGAACAAGAACTAAGAAAGAAGAGGAGGTAAGAAATGTGTAGTAGGAAAAACATCAGAAACCAGGTAGAAAAATTATTTAAAAAACGGAGGGTTAACTATGGAAAACAGTAGGAAGTACCTCAGAAAACTATAGAGAACTACCATATGATCTAGCAATCCCCCTCCTGGGCATATACTGGACAAAACATTCATTCAAAAAGATGCATACCCCACTGTGTTCATCGCAGCATTCTTCACAATAGCCAAGACATGGAAACAACCTAAATGTCCACTGATAGATGAATGGATTAAGAAGATGTGGTATATATGTACAATGGAATACTACTCAGCCATAAAAAAGGACAGAATAATGCCATTTACAGCAACATGGATAAAACAAGAGATTCTCATACTAAGTGAAATAACTCAGAAAGAGAAAGATACCATATGATACCATTTACTTGTGGAATCTAAAATATGGCACAAATGATCCTATGTACAAAACAGAAACAGAAACAGGTAAGGGCTAAGGAGAGCAGACTTGTGGTTGCCAGCAGGGAGGGTGTTGGGAGTGGGATGAATGGGGATTTTGGGGGCTGGTAGATGCAAATTGTTACACTTGGAATGGATGGGCAATGGAGTCCTGCTGTAGAGCAAAGGAAGCTGTGTGTGACTGGGTCACTTTGCTGTACAAGACAAGTAAAAAAAAAAAAAAAATGCGTATCAGCTCTAATTTTTTTAAAAATATGGAGGGTTACAGGAGTTCCCTTTGTGGCTCAGCGAGTTAAGAACCCAGCAGAGTCTCTGTGAGGATCTGAGTTTGATCCCTGGCCTCCCTCAGCAGGTTAAGGATCTGGCATTGCTGCAAGCTGTGGCAAAGGTTGAAGATGTGGCTCAGATCTAGCATTTCTGTGGCTGTGGCACAAGTTGGAGGCTGCAGTTCCAATTCAACCCCTAATTCAGGAACTTCTATAAGCCACAGGTGCTGCCCTAAAGCGGAAAAAAAAAAAAGGCAGGGGGTGGTTATTGATATGTCCAGTATTGCTGCTAGCTATTAATGACAACATGACCACAAAAGTAAGTTACTAGAGTCAAATCTTGTCAGTCTCATTTGATGTTTTCTGCACTTCAAACTAAACTGATACGACCAATCAGGGAATAGACATGCTAATAACAACGATA
>PVHT020004020.1:27094310-27199013 GCA_004024745.2 Catagonus wagneri
ATGTAGCTGGTCAACCTTATAAACCCTTTTACATATTACTGCATTTAAAAATAGAGAAACTCAACTCCAGAAATCTTGAAGAATAATAAAGATTTGTACTCATAATTTCTCAAAACTAGAGTATGAGGGTATCAGGGACAGAAGATATGTAGCATTCAGTATAAAATGTGTTCTAAATATCTTATTTGATGTGTTTTTCTCTCCCCAAAATTCACAATTACCTTTCTCGTAATAATCAACTCTAGTACTCTACCCCCTAAAGCTAATGACTAAAAGTGTCTACAAACAAAAGCAGAACTGTACAGTAAAAGCACAAGCTGCATTGCCAAGCTGTACTGTGGGATCTTAACATTTTTGTGCCTCCATTTCTTTGTCTACAAAATGTAGTAACGATACTATCTCATGCTGGGGTTATTGTGTGGATCAAATAACTTATTCTATGTAAACATTTAGAACAATTTCTGACGAATGGCAGTTGCAAAATGCACGTTAGCTAGTGTGTATTGTTACATCATCTCTCTGGTAATATCTTGGTGTGTTCCATAAAGACTAGCACAGTATCTGCACGGGCTATCTTGGGATTCTTCCTATTCACATTATGGAATCTCATAGTTAATTTCCTTCCCATCCTTTACTGAAATGACCATAATTCCTCTTCGGCACTGTGACCCTTCAGAGCTCCTCATAGCAAGTGTAAGAGCAAAACTTGCCAGCTTTCTGAGATGAAATCAGCCTCCCACAGAGTCTGTGTTGCTGATAATACAAGGAACAAAGCGTATTCACTTAATTATTTCCCTCATGGGGCTACCAGCTACGGGAAGCCCTTGCTAAAGCAGTATGAGCAAAAATGGGATCATCTCTCACCCCCCAAATTTCTGAACACCCTGAACGTGCTGAGGTCTGCAAAATCCTGAGGAATGGGTAGTTAGAGAGCCAGAGCAACTCTGCTTATGACAAGGGAGTGAGTCTCCAACCTGATTGCAAGCAGCCTCTTCGGGATTTGCAGTTGGCTTGTCCCTAGCTAGGAAGACTATTTGCTGGGATGTGAGACTATGAAACTAAAGCATAACCCTATTCAGCTTCTCAGACTTAAACTTAGTTGTTTGTGTTCCTGGGGGAGTAAAAGAGGAATTTCCTCTGGGAATACTAGTGGTGTCTCCTTGGTTTAGTTATAAAACCCAAAATTTGCCTGTTAAGTAAATCAGCTTCGAGTTCCAGATTGACCATGCTTTGATTTACTGCCCCCTGGTGGATGGTCCACAGTTCTGGTTGCTTCAGTCTCAACACAGGTCTAAGTATTTCCCTCTTGTGGATTCATAGTTGTCTATTCAAAATGTGTATTTCAGTTATTCTTCATGGTAGTTCCTGGGAGTTTGAATCTGTGGGTGACCTGAATGCCTGTAGATTCTCAAGGTATTTCCCTTGCTCTGATATCGTGTTTTGTTCATTTCTGTGGCGTTTCGAACCACATTTAGAGAGACTTTTACTCCAGTCCCTGGCATAGCAGCTCCTATTAATTTCACAAGTTTCTAGCAGAGCTGGCCTCTACTCATATACTCAAAGCTTGCTTAATTCCAGTCCCATGGTTGCAGCCAAGTCCCCAGAGATTTGTTCTTGTCCTTTGAGATATTGCAAAAGTATTGAATGAGCCCAAGTATGGGCTCTCTTTCCAAGAACAACTCCAGTTTCATCATAAAGTGGTATCCATTGAGTCTAAGTTGAAAATCAATTTTAAGCCTGTTTGTTCACAAGAGAATTTTTAAGACTTCCTCTGTTGATCCTCTGCCATTAATCTCAGACCAGCCAACATGATGCTCCAGAACACAGACTAATAGCACTAGATTTAACCCTTCCAGAGGACTGCTTCCTAGCCAGGCAGGTGCAGCAGCCATCAGCTCTCTTAAGAAATTGTAGCCATCACATGGACTACCTTAACTTCGTCTCGTCTGAAAGCTTTGTCTTTGTTTGGTTTGTTTGTTTATTTGTTTTTGAAGTATAGTTGATTTACAGTGTTGTGTTTCAGGTATGCAGCAGAGTGATTCAATTATACATGTATATATATTTTTTTCAGATTCTTTCCCTTATAGGTTATTACAAAATATTGAATAGAGTTCCCTGTGCTATACAGTAGGTCCTTGTTGGTTATCTATTTTATATATAGTAGTGTGCATATTGTCTTTAAAAGCAATCCTCAGCCAGTTAGTATCTGGCTAAGAGTCAGTGACTGATCTGGCTTATACATAATACAAGGAAATTGTCATCTCCTCTACTCTCTCCTTTCTCATCTCCAGCTTTTCCTCCAGCAACTCATGACTCTCTCCTCGTTATGTTAAGTTCTAGCTATTGGATACATCCTGTTCTTACTTTACTGTTTTCTTATTGATGTCTCCTGACCTTCTCATCCAGAGGCTTTATCTTCTAGAAGAAAAAGGTCTGAGTCCTTTTAGATAGCTTTTCTTTTCTTGATACTTATGGATAATCCATCACCTAATAAATAAGATCCTGGTGAATCTGAGTTCTTCCTGGTCATTATGTGTATTGATACAGGTCAGTTCTTCCTGTTTTTGATCTAGTTCTAGAACTAAATCTCTCCCAAACCTCTACATTTATCTTTTCCTACTGTAGATGTGTTCTGCAGACAGATCTATGCATAATAGAAGCAACGTTCCTATATGTCCATGTTTTATGAAATTGCATGCTATTGAAATAACCATGCAGTCCAGGTTTCTTAGTACTCATTTCCATGTAATTCCAAAACATATATAGCTGTAGTGAAAGTGCACTTTTAATTTAATTATCAGGTAATGATTTAGACAGAACTCCATACGTAACCCGGTATATCCAGCTCTCACTTGGACCAGTCTTTGTAGAGCATTGCATTCGGTAAAACAGCAGTCTGGCCAGAGAAGGCCTGAAATGCTATGTAGATCTTGACTGTGAATTCTTTTACTGGGTAATGTAGAAAATTTCACAGAAATTCATCTTAAATATCATTTTTGACATGTCTTTCACTTCACTTCTCCCTTTCATGGAAGTTACCTCTTACCTAAAAAGCACTGCACAGGTAAGATAGGTAAGAAGTTCCTGCTGTGCTTCTTTTCTTCCAGCTCTGCCCAGCTCGGATTATACACCCTAGAGCTGCCAACTTTGAGTCTCCACACTGTCTGCTGACCCCATGGAGCAGAGTTTGCCTCTGCTCAGTGCTTTTCTCATTACAAACAGCTCTCACAGGAATTATGTTGAAAAAAATAAAAAAAAAAAACACAAATCCTCCACCATGTAGAATTTTCAACTTATAAAGTATATAATCATCTACCTAACACCCAACCACTGAAGTTATTCTACAAGTAGAAATTATTTTAAGTTACTTCCTCTGGATGTTCCTTTCTTATTTTAAGCCATGAAATCAATTTAATATGGTCCTAGATGAGGAAACACATCCTAACTGATAGTTGGCAACAGGCATCCTCTATTATTGGAGGTATGAATGAAGGCAAAAGCTATTTTAGATGAATAGATAATTTTGGAGCATAATAATTACATCTTGCCTAGAATACGTATGTGAGTGTATGTGTTTTACTAATACAGGGAATCTCTTGATGTATTGAATCCACATTTCTGTTTGTTCACATACACTTATACATTTGGGAATACCTGTGCCTGGTGCTGTACTCCTGGCTCTCTACAGGATTTCATGGCCCAAAGGACCAATTTTCAGAGACCAATGCATCTTGTCGGAGTAGGTCTGAGGCTAGGATCTGAGACGAATACTAAGGACTTTGATGGATTATCACTAAAATTGAACTGTGCTGAAAAGTTATAAATCTCCAGCTTCCCTCAGGCTTAGATGGGACTGATTACTAGAAGGATCATCAAAGTCACCAAGCTGTCCTAAGCCCTAAAAAGTACATTAAAAAGGGCATCATCTGCCAAAAATGTAAACAAGTGTAATACACATTCCATGTGTATTAAGTTCAGGCACTAATCATCTCAGATAAATGATAAACAAATGATGAGTTACATGTAAATCAACAATGTTGTCAAAACATTGCCCTTTTAATCCCAGATAAATGATGAAGTTTATAAAAAGAGATTTTTAAGCGTTGTGGAAGATTGTTTAAGCATACATGGAAAGTGGTTTAAGTGCTAATCCATTGCCATTTATGTATACTGCAGTTGTATCATCAGTCTTTGCTGCATAAAATTGCCTCATCATTTTATAAATCCATAGACCTAGTTGAAACTAGTCCCTGCTGGAAATAAATTTTTCGCATTAAGCTTGAACATTTTAAACTCCCTTCTCCATACACATAGTGACACAGTCTTGAAAACCTCTACTCAAGACACGACAAACTTTAAAGCACTGCACAGTTTTTATAGGGTGTCACCCTCTATTCAACTTGAAAAGATCTAACGATACAGAAATGCTTCCACATCAAGATGTTTCACAAGATACTTTATAAATGAATCTGGATTCTACTGAAGCTGTTACACATCTGCTTTGCTTTACCCATGAAGAACACAAACATGTTGATGGTTTCAGTCCAAGCTCTTTTTGCAAACAAGAAGGAAATGCAGAATGTTCAGCTAATTGCTAAGAGGAAATCCATATGTGTTATTTGCTTTCCATGAAAGGACAGGTCCTCTTGCTATTTAATTGATGAAATGTTGTACACAAAACTGACAGTGATTAATACCATTCTAAGATGCCATTTTAAGAGCTGTAAGTGTAATGCTCTGGAATATGTTCTTTGACATTTACATTGCTATTTGCTAGGTATAAAATCTAGTTCCTGCCTTAAGCATTTATATTGGGGGAAAAAATGTTAAGTAATTTCAAATGGCAATGTCTTCCTGGGGAGCCAATCTTTAAAAAGCCAGGAACCAGTCACTTTTTATCCCTCATTTCCTTGTTACAAATAAACAAGCAAACAGCATGTTACAAATTCATCTAAAAATATTTATCAGGCACCCAAAGGATATTGTGTGTGATTTCCCCTTGAGTTGTCTCTTCCCATAAAGAGGCCAGATGGGCATTAAATGCCCCAGATCCAAGACACCTGGAGTAAAGTGACTGAATTCTTAGTGGCCTCTTTCAGCCATGGTCCTCTCCCCACATACACACATAGAACTCAGCTGGGAAGTCTGTACTGCAGTGAGCCTCAAGACAATACACAATGGCTCTCATATTTCCTTATTTGATGTAGTCACAAAAAGAGGTAGGGTTCAAGCCTGGGTTTTCTTTTGTAATCCCCATCATAGAGAAGGATATGAAGGGCTTGTTTTTTTCTTCAAAGGACTCACAGTTCATTATACTTAAGCTTTCCCCAGTCTTGTGACCTTTCTTTCTCCCTCCCCCCACTAGTGCATTACTGCCATCCTGAATCACTTATAGCTAACAGAGATAACAAAGTCTCTCTTTTGCATCTGCCTTTCACATTGTTCCTGATACCAAAAGTATTCAGACACCAGAATCTTATAAAAACAAACCATGCAAAATAAATACAGCAGAACTTAGTGCCTGAGTGTCATGATAAGTGCCTAAGTGTCTTGATAAAACCATCATTTTCTATTCTGTATTTCCCATGCCTCACAGAGATGAAAGCAGGTACCACAAATGAAATATTTTTAGGAGCCAAGCAGGTGAGTAGAATGGGAGAAAAAAGCAAGGTGGCACGAGTGTAACATTGAAGGTTCCAAATGCTACCTTTAAAAAGGCAAAATGGTAAATAGGCCGAGTCAGCAGTTGACACTAGCCTCAGTGACAGAGAAGCCACAGGGATTCATGGAGACTCTGATATATATGCCCATCTAAAAGTGCTAGCCATTATTAAGCTCCATCCAGTTGTCTTGTGTGAGAATATAAGCCCAGTATTGTTAGAACTTAGTGTCCCAAACTGGAAATTAAGATTTTTATGTAAATTCTCTCAATTTTTAAGTTTTTTAAATTAATAACAAGTCAACTGAAAATAAAGAGAGAAAGAAAAGAAAGAGAGAAAAAGAAAGAAAGAAAAAGAAAAAGCGTCAATTGGTAGAGTTATAAATGTCCAGGCTAAAATCTCATCTGTGGACCAGATCAGGTCCAAATGCTGAGAGTTTGCACCTCTGATCTTGGCAATGCTCAGAAAAAAACTTTTCTGATTTTAATTCAAGCACAAGATTCATTACTACTTAAACTAAACTTTTGATACTGAGAACCCTTCCAAAAGCTAAATTTGGAGCTCTACTATTCAAGTCTTCCTTGACATCTCCTGTCAGAGTCAGACTCTGTAAAAATCTAAAGGAAGCTAATTCTCTCGTTTCCTATCATTTATCTTGAACTCTGGAGGATGGACTCCATGATATCAAATATAAATACCAAGAACCGACTACAGATCAGTTCAACTTCTATCCACTAATCTCTTCAGCTATCCAGAAGTTCTTAAAGGCAGAACAAATCATAAGGAAAGATTAAAAAACAGTTGGGTCATGGTGATAATAGAAATCAGAAATGGCAGTGAAGGCCCAATAAGCATTTTGATAATTGGAGAAACAGAAGGATTAGTTTAAGAACAAGGAAAGCAGTGATATGGTGGCAGTTTAAGCACTTGCGCAACTTCGTAGCATTGATGGAATTCCAGTGCTTTCATGGGCCACCAACCAACTGAAACTTCCTCCTCCTCTTGCTGTCTAGGCATATAAGGCTGCTTATGAACCACAGAGTGCTATTGTTTCCAAACATAACCTGCTTTACTGCCTTAGGGTCCCTGATGTCAATGCATGCAAACACTCTCACCCCACACACATTTTGAGCTCAAGGACAGAGAAGTCAGCTTTCCAAAAGCCAGCAGAAGGCTTCTCTGCCAGTTTCAGCTCTATTCTGAAGATGCTGACCAGGGGAAAAAGTAAAATCTTTCATCCAAAACCTCCTTGCTACTGCGAGGGCTATAGACTGCCAGCTGTCCTGTGCCAGCCTCTTTATGATTTGTCTTTGACAGATCAGTATCAAACCAAATAGCTATAGGCCAACCAATTTAAAAAAGAGAGAGAGAAAGAGAGAGAGACCAAGACATTCATGCCTGCTGGTAAAAAGTTAAGGAGGCATGTGGGTAATATGAGTATGACAAGCTGGCAGCCCACAGTCTTTTTGAAGTGAAGAGCAAACAAGCTGAGGATTTTTATAATGCGGGCTTTGTCCGGTAATTCAGCCAGAAGCTTTACCAATACAGCTGCTTCCAAAAACTAAAACACATGGGGCTGAAAGCATTGCAACTTAAAGCAAACAACATTCGCAGCCAGGACCAGCATTCCCAGCAGCTGAAGTGTAGACACGCTCTGCCACTAAAAATAAAGTAGTGGCTAGATTTTGAATGTTTCCCAGACAGACCAAAGTAAATGATGATGGACAATTATAAACTGTAAAATGAACAACTAAAAGAGATCTATGATCACTGTTGGAAGTAACAGCTACAGAAAGCTCTCTTGGGTTGGAATGGGAGGGTCAGAAGGGGATTCTGAGAGAGATGTCAGTTATGAAAAATTAAGGTGTCTCAATTATTTTCTTAAGAAATATGTAGCACTCTCTACCTTTACTCTCAAGAAATTTATGTATATATCTCACAACTTAGCAAAGGTGAATGAACTTGTACAGTATAAGAATATGCAGTTCTAAAGTCTGCATTAAAAAGAAGTTATTGTCTGCATTCTTTTTATTGCCCTTCACAAATTTGTTTATCCCTACAGCCCCATTTCAGCGGGCCACAGCCCATAATGGCCTCCAGCCCAACTGAATTTGAACTGGCAGTGGAACAAGCAAATGAAGAGGCCCTGTCTTTTCTATTGAGGAGAAAATTCTCCTGTCATAACACTAGATCATAAATATCACAAATAAATCAATAAATTCCCAAATATTATGCTCTGATTGCCCAAAGGCCGGAATACTAGAGCACAACTAAGCTAAGAAGGTGCTTGAGTTTCTTTTACAAAATGGGTCAGTGATCTCTCTCGTTAAAAGGAGAAATTCTTCAGCTTCCCATGGGTGGCCCCCCAAAACTTTAAACTACTGGGCAACTCAGTGATGTACACTAAAGTGTAGGTAAATTAGGAGGACATAAAGGGCTATTTCAGTCAGAAGTGCAATCTTCTGGGGGCATGATTTGCGTTCCTACATCTATCTATACAATAGATTCCCCGTTACAGTAATTATTATGAATTATAGATAAGCACTCTGTGTGTAATGTTCTGCTTTCCATTTCCTACAAATCAAATTACCAAGGGTTTTATTGGATTGTGGGCATATTTAGCAAATCCTTTTATGGCTGTTTAAGTTTCCTTCTGCCAAGATGCTCCAATCTTTCCTTTGACCATATGCCCCAAAAGTGCTGGCAGAGGGAGGCTGGTACAGGGTGGAGCTGACCAGGTCATAAAATCAACATCCAGACCATCTCAGGGCTAAGAAAGCCATCTTGACTGGGAAACAGTTGAACCTTAAAACTGGGCACATGGCACATGTTCAGAAATTACTTGTTGAATGTCTACATGGGTTATTATCCCAAGGAGGCTGCTGACAGAAACAGCTCCTACTGAGAAAGTCTTCTGAACTGGACACTTAGACAATGACAGCTGTCCTCTTCGGGTGCTTGATAAGGAGTAAAATGGGCCTTTCTTGCCATTGTGGGTGGAGGACGGGGATTTTCCTACAAATTAGATTATATCTACATTGTATCTACATGATTTCCTATTGTGAAGAATTAATCCCCAGGTATTTAAACTCATTGATCAACTTATCAGATCTGATTCTTGGTACATTTGCATCCCTTTAGATCATACTGATGGGTTGTATGTACGCATGAGGTTTGGAAGTCTACCAGTAACCTATAAAATCTTCAGTTTTAAGGACCAAGAGATGCAAGGACCAGAGCTACAGAGAAGAAAAAGAAAACTTAGGCTAAACGTATCCACTATTGCTTGCCCTTTCTATAAGTTCCCCATGCTCCAGATATAAGATGCTCTCATCTAAACTTATATAGCCATCCCCCAGGACTATTTTATAGGTGATGGCTTGTTTTTCAATGAAATAAATTTTGCTGTGATGTTAACTACTGGGAAAGATATTCTATGATAAAAATAGCTAACATTTATTCAATACTTACGCTGTGCCAGGGACTGCACTTCATGCTGTACATGTGTTATTTCATTTAATTGTCTCAACAACCTAATGAGGTTAGTAGTATTATTTATCATTCCTATTTGACAAGAAATTTACACCGAGAAACTAAATGCCATTTTCTTAAGTTTACTCTTAAGAAGTAAGTTCAAATCCGGGCAGTATGGTTCTAGAATTAGAATACTTAATCAGCTTCTATAAAGCAGGGCACACTCCATAGTGTGAAAACACACATTATCTGCATAATTTTCTAAGTGTTAGACCAGTAATTCTGGGATCTTTCCTGTCTCTCATCTGAGGGTAAAGCTAAGGGACTGAACTATCTCAGTGGTTTTCAAGATTGGTCGAGCTCCCTTTGGCCTGATTGGGACAGAAGTGGAAGACGGGGTAAGGCTCTGTTTCTTCACCCAAATTCAGCCCCAATACTTCTGCTTCTGTCTTTATATATGTTAGATTTGGGCATAAAATTTATTTTGCAAGAAGGTTCTGAATATTCAAACCTTTTGAAACTTACTAGACTAGAACAGAGATCATAAACTACTGACCCATAGTTTAAATGCAGACTGCAGATTCTTTTGTTTTGCCCCAAAGACTTTTGTTCTGCTTTGCTTTAACTTAAAGTATATACACCAGCATTTAAAATTTAGAGGTTTGTACTTAGAAATTGAGCCTTTCCCGAATATTTCAACATATAAATATTGGGCAGACCTGTCCAGAAACCATTTTCTTTTGGGACATGCAGTCTGCAATTCCACACAAGTCTCACTCAGCCCGTTTTATTCAACACTATCCTTATCCAACCCCTGTAGACATTTGAGTATACAGTCACTAGTCTAGATAATCCTTAAAAATCCTTCCTAGCCCTGAATATATCCCTGACTGAACTGTAAGATTCTAAAGGAAAGGACTTTTTCCTATGCACAGTCAGTATTCGTCAGCACTTCTTACACCATGTCCCCCTTCCTCACTCCCATCTTAAGACACACACACACACACACACACACACACACACACACACACACACGAAAAGTGTTCTGTACCTAATAGATGTCCAAAAATTGTTCTCGGTAATGTTTACATTTTACTAAAGAATCTTGAGCCCCCAATTTCTTAGCCCAAAGAAATGCATTTCTAATGGTGTATTTCATCATGCTGTGTGTCAGCCAAGCCTGAAATAAATTTCTGGGTTGAAAGACTCTGTTGGTAAAGAAGTTTGTTTTGAGCAAATAAGGACCTTCTCTGGTACTTTATTTAATTAATTAGAGTTTATTATAAGGGTATTCAAGGGCATGAAAGAATATTATGGAACTCCCTTAAAGGTGAAGGTATTTGGAACTAAGAAAAATCCAGTAGTTCCAGTGGCCACTACCGTTTTGTCCCTTTAGTAGGAGGACTTTATCTCTTGCTTTTATGATAGTGGCTCAGCTCCTTTCTGGCTGCATCTATTCCTCTCACTGATATTAATTAGCCACCTTACCTCTATTCTCTGTCATTCCTGTTCCAGTTTCTGCTTACTCATAAATTCTATTTACTTTTACCATTGCTCTACTCATCTTTTTCACTGCTTCAAAGCCTCTTCTTGTGGTTCTTTTTAGTTTCTTCTCCCTCCCAAAACCAACTAATTGACTCCTTCCCTAGATGCCCTAGTTCAAATTCTTGAGCTAGAATATCTGAACCAACTAATCACCATTTTGCCTGTTCAAACAGTTTTTCATGCCAGACCATCTCAGGACACCGGCCAGCTTAGGGATTGGTTAGGGATAAGACCACCCTGGTCCAATCAGATAGGTCTAGGAAGGGGATACATGGCCACCCAGGGCTGTTCCCACAGCCCACTTGTGGATAAGGCACTTTCCCTTGGAAGGAAACTATTGACATGGCAGGCACTATAATAGACCTCCTCAATAGGATCTTCAAACTTCAGTTCAAATCATGCTAGTGTCTCCATCTTTGAGGATAATTCCCCTTTGAAGTAGAAACCAAAGTTACAACTATGTTGCTAACATTCTTATTCAAGCGACCTTTAAGTAGGAGCTATCAGAGGACCTCTGTCATTCCTGCATGCTCTTTGATGACAACTCGCTCTAACTCCATAAGGCATGGTCTCTCAAAATATGGACTTCTGTTGTTTTATAGGCATCTGTACCAACTCTTTTACACATTATTATCCAGGTTAAATGCCAGTGAATTGTACTGACCCCCAAAACTCTTTATCAAGTCCATTTCCAGGATTTCAGATACCATCTATAGGCTAAAGAATCCCAGAAGTTTGTCTAGTCCAGATCTCTTTCCTGAATTCCATGTCAGTCTAACCCATATCTACCTAAATGTCCTAGTTATTTTATATTTCTTTAATGTTTCTGAAATTCATCCTGTCCAAACTAATTTTTCCTGCCTTACTCCCAATTAACCTACTCTTCTTCAGCTATCTAATTGTTTGAATAATAAATTAGGGTATCACCCTGGATTTTTATCTCTCTCAGGCCCATAGCCTATCAATAATTACCATTTCTGTGGAATATCACTTGCCATATATCTCTTAACCGTGTCTCTAGTGCTCTACCTCCACTACCAGTGTGAACTAATATTAATTTTTCAGAGACTGCTGATCTCTGTAGCATCTAGTTTTTAGCATAACAAGGCTGTTCTCTCTACCTAGAATACTATCCTCCCACCTATTATTCCCATCTAAACAATAAACTCTTTTTGTCTAGTTCCTACTGATCTTTCAAGTATCAAGTTGAAGTTACTTCCTCCTAGAAGACCTGCCTGACCCGACAGTTCTGGGGCAAGTATCCTTCCTATGTGCCTTGGGGCTGCCACTGATCCCTTACCACATCATGTTTGCTCCTCTCTAACTGCCACTAAATTATTTGCTCACTGACACAGGACCATGTCTGCCTTGCTTAAGTCTGACACATAGCAGTGGCTGGATAAATATTTGTTAAAGTCAATACCCTACTCTATAAGACTTACTTGCCTTTAATATATTTCTTTAAAATGAATTCTGAAAATAAAGTTGCAATTAAGATAAAGTTTCAGAGAATTTTGGAAACAGCCAAAGACATGAACAGTCTCAGACACAAAGCAGAATGAATAACATACAAATAAAAAATTGTAAAAATTAAATGAAGATGCAAGTCACACAGAGTCATTAAATCACTAAGATAAGAATACAAATTCTGTACCTAACTGTGTTCCCCAGCCCATATTTTTAAGGACAGTGGCACACCATACCCCTGAGAATTACAGAATACCTTTTTTCTTTTTCCATTGATCATACACTAATTCATACTTTTGAAACTCAGATATTCTTATAACAAATAACCAAGTGTTGGAAGGAAAGTTACAAATTATAGTCATATGTCACAGTCCAAGCAAATGGCAGCCAAATTTTCCTATATAAATTGTGGAACTCTCTTATGATTTTACAAGATGTATTGAAAAGAAAAACAGTAAAAAGGAAATTCATTTTTTACTCAGCTAATACAGTATATGGGGAAAGGGTTCATGTTTAACCTGTTACAGATGAGTGAGTTTTTCCAGAAATGCAATTTTAACAAAGCATAATACAACTGAGATGTTAAAACTGAATTTAAATTTTTTTTTAAATTAGGTTAACATCCTCAGAGCAAATCATGCTAATATCATATGTTTTAAGTAATGCCACACTTTAAATAAATTACTTGGCGAGCAATACCAGATTCAAAAGAGACAAAGGAAGAACAGAGCTAATCAAAGAATCTTTAGCAACAAAGTGACTTTTAATTGACTAAAATCTGTAAACTACTAATAAAGAAGTTTTTATCTGGGTGACTCTTTCATATTTTTATGATTTCATTGCTATGGCTATTGCTGCTGATTGTTAATAGGTCCAAAGTTATCACTTTGAGAGTGAGACAATAGTGATTAATCCATATTTTTCACATTAAACTGCTATAATTACTGCTAAGAATGAGTATAGTAGTCAAAGCAAAAATCTTATTTGCTTTAAAAGTGGCAGTGGAGTTCCCATCGTGGCTCAGTGGAAATGAATTTGACTAGTGACCATGAGGACTCAGGTTTGATCCGTGGCTTCGTTAAGTGGGTTAAGGATCCGGCATTGCCATGAGCTGTGGTGCAGGTCGCAGACATTGGCTCCGATCTGGCATTGCTGTGGCTGTGGCATAGGCTGGTAGCTGAAGCTCCGATTGGACCCCTAGCCTGGGAACTTCATATGCTGCAGGTACGCCCCTGAAAAGACCAAAAAAAAAAAAAAGTGACAGTTACTGCTACTTTTGATCATCCTTCCAACATTTTCACATAAGAGAACCCAGAGTAAAGTACTAGTGAGAGATCACCTCAGAGAGAATGTGTATGAAGGCAAAATCTGCAGCTTTGCTGTCAATGTGGGGAACACAACAGTTTTGCCTTGGGCTAATTAAAGAGTATTTAATGGTAAATAGGTGAGGGAGGTTACTTTCTTTCACCTCTATACCCTCCCAAAGCCCTACCTCCCAAGGTCAGGTACAGCCCTTGGCCCCAACACAACATGGGTACGTCCCAAAACACTCCATTTCTCACCCACTGTAGGAACAAATTTTCCAGTAGCTCCCACCTAAGTTCTTCCAGTGTTGTGATCATTCGAGGATGTGGGTTTTGTCATTTGAATTTGATTTTGTCCTGATCTTACGTTTAAAAAAAATAAAATGTATTTTGTCACATTCTAATGTAGAAACTTGAAATGTTCCCAAAAGAAACATAAACTTGTTCTGGCAAAGCCATTTGGGGATTATTAGTTGGAATCTTTTGGCTTTAGTCAGAAATAAGTGAGCATCCATTCGTAGCAATCCTTCTAACATTATCTCTGTTTGCCTTGTTATTATGCTTATAAGTGCTTTTGGAATACATGCTAGTCTTTAAAAAAAGTTCTAAGATCTTTTTTACTTTTTTCCCTTAAGTCAAGGAAAACAAAGCTGCAAAAGCAACACGGTTTCATAGACTATATGAGGGACATGAAAAAAACCAAATGGAAGTCCTTGTGAAATATATTTGTGATCAGTGGAATTAGACCTCTTCCTAGGGTCCCAGTGACTTCAAAACAGATGTGTGATATCTCTGTCAGGTGTCTCTTTAAAGCCTTACTTGGTTGGCTTGTCCTTGTTCAGCTCAGAGTCATTTAAAAAATACTTTGAGAGCTAGCCATGAGAATTACAAATCATTGTACAGCTCTGCAAATTACAATGAGTTTACAGGTGCAGTCTTATTCTGTGTAACCTAGAGATGAAAGAGTTATCAAGGACATTGATGCTCATTGCTGCATCAATGAAATCCTCATGAATTCAAAAATCGTGGGAATAATCTCTTTCATGGAAATAGATCTATGAAGCTGTCAAGCAGATGGCATCTGATTTCCTCCTAAATGAAGAGGCCTTGTGATAGAGCGTGAGGGCTCCAACAGCAGTGGATGGCAAGAGCAGAAACAGAGGCAACAGTCTTCACTCCCTTGATGACCTGCTGTAACTTGAAGGAATGAAATGGGACACACAAACTGCTGGTCACTCTCTTGTACCTTGGCTTACCCCAGACTCATAGACATCTGATAGAATAGTGTTCTCTTCTCTGAAATTGAGGAAGCTTACATACAAAAAGGTTAAGTGACTCATGTAAGATCACCACTCTAAAAAATGCCATAGCAAGATTCTCACTCAAAAAGGCAGCAAGAAGAGGCACTTGCTCTTGATACTTCAAACACACACACACACACACACACACACACACACACACACTCATTATCAGCTCATTCTTCCCATCTGTGTACACTTTTCAGCTCCATTTCTGATACTGCATTCTTTTTATGGTTCAAGGCTTTCCTGCATGTTGTTGTGAACATGATTTTCTTTGTTGCTGTTCCCTCACGCTGACCCTGGCATTGGCTAGGAGGCTTGTAAATGTTTCTCATTCTTGCTATCCTCCTTTTCTGTCAGCTTTCCCTTTCCTTTGCAAGCACTACTGTTCATATTTCTACCCATGCTGATGCAGCTAAGCACTGTTAATGAAAATCCAGGAACTCAGCTGACCTGGTCTAATAAATTCTATATTGTCGCACTGGCTTACTTACTGCAAAGCAACATAACTACTCCTCCCTGACCACAGATGGCTCTCAGATCAATATCTCAGGTCTTGACCTCTCATCCTTTTTTTCTGATGACGTATTTTGTGTTGTCTACAAAATAACTCTCCTTGGTGCTCTGCCAAGATCTAAAACTAATAATGACAAAGCTAAGTCCGCTCTCCTCCCCTCCAACCCTTGCTCCATTTCAGCTTGTCTCCTATGATTAGGGGGCACCATCACCCGTCTGGGCACCCAACAGTATAAATGTAGGTTCCCCTTCAGTCTGTCCCCCAGGTTCAGCACAAATTGCGCCAATCACCATGCCTAATTTTGAGTTCATGTGTTCATACCTCCACCTCCTTGTTCCCACAGCTAAATTACAACCACCACCATTACTGGAAGCCAATAAACAAAAAAGTCTCCACCTCCTGACCCCATCTACCCTTCACACAAACAACTGCTGTTTGCTCAAACCTGAAATCTTCAATGTGATCAAAGACCCTTTGTCATCTGGCCCCTCCTACTTCTCCAGCCTCAGCTCGTGACACTTGCCCTCTAGTACATTGTTCTTTTCTTTCCTTTCTTATCCCCTAACTTGACATGCTCTTTTTACCTCAGAGCCTTGGAACCTTGTGTCACTTTACTTGGTACGCTGTTTACTTCAAACTAGCCAGTTCCTACTCAGGAGCTTTCTCTAGCCTCCATTTCTAATTAGATTTCCTTATCACACCCTGTACTTTTCCTTCCCTGCTCTTATCATGGTTTGTAAGTGTATTTCTGAGTGAGTGAATATTTCCAATTGTTTTGCCAAGTAAAGGGAACAGCATTTGCAAAAGATCAGAGAAAAGAAAGATGGTGGCCTGTTTGTGACACTGGGAAGAATCCAGTATAACTGAGCATGGCACTGAATGGTGGTGATATTGTAAAGCAGCTGTCTAAGTCCATGATGAGAAATTTAGTTATTAACCTACTAATAATAGAAAGACAATGAAGAGTTTTAAGCAGAGGAGTGATATGATCAGACTTGTTTGTAGTTCATTCTAGGTAAAAAAATGAATGGGAGGGAGGGAACAAGAGTGCTTACATAAAGACAATTTTGGAGGTTCTTGGAGGTGTTTTGGACTAGGAATGTGATGTGAAAGTGGAGATGGGTAGCTAGTTAACAAAAGTATTTCTGTATTAAAATTGATAAGCTTTACCCACTGATTGGATGTAAGAATGAAGGTATAGATAGGAGTGTTAAGAATGAGCCATAAACATCTTCGTTAAGCCTGTGGATGGTTGATAATACCTCACACTGAGGAGACAATATGGAAGAGGAGCAGGGGAGAGGATATTGATGGTTTTGTTTTAAATAGGTTGCATTTAGAAATCTTCCAAAGAAGGCAAGTAAATATATCAGTAAGCAATTGGATCTACTGAGTTGCATATGCAAATTTGAGAGTATTCAACAAATTCTTATTTGTTTGAAGCTATGTTGTGGCCTAGGGATATAGAAAAGGTGTAAAATGAGAAGAAGAGATTGCCTAGGACATTCTCATTGCTTGTGTTGCCCCCCAAACAATCTTTCTGCCAAGACCTATCCCTTCAAAACATTCAAAACCTTATTCAAACTCATATTTTCCATGAAGACTTCCCAGATTCACATTGCCTTTATCCTATCATTTCAATAACACTCATTACCCTTAAAAAGTTATTGTTGGCTTCATATATGTTTATATGACTCTCCTCATGCAATATTATATTGCAGGGTCCCAAAGGACAGGCTTCCTGTTTGTTCTTTCATTAATTATATGCATTATACATTTGATTAGAATTTTTGACAAGCCAGCTCTATACCTACAAGTGACATTTACCTATTTGGGTTTAAAAATGTTGCATTTCCTATTGTTACAGAGCAACTTTAATAATTTACACAAACGTTTTTATTTTGGCCAAATTATGTATGTAACTAAAGAAGATATAATCATTTGATTTAGTCAAAATAAAGGGTTGGAATTACAGCTCAGCAATGCATTGACCAAAGAACATCAAGGCAAAAATGCTATCCAATCATAAAGCCAGCCAATGTCTTCCGGTACCATTTCCAATTCCATTCAGTTGGCATGGTTAGGCACTTTGAAGTGTCATTTATAGCTCTGTCTAGGATCCTACATAATTTGGCCTACACAGACAGTTCCTCATCCGTTCTGACTTTGCTAAGAATTGACACTTGTCAAAAAGCATTACTAACAAAGTGATGTTGAGCACCCTCATCAGCTGGTCACCCCAGTAGTGTCCACTGGTGGCTGGCCAGAGAGAGAAAGCAAGCTCTGGGGCTGCTTGCTGATGTCATTCCACCAAGCCAGTCTTCCTCTGAAGCCATTGAGTTCCAGTTCATTTTCTCACTTCCGCTGAGTTGAATGGTTGGAAATAGCAACAGGAAAGATGGTACCACCAAAAGTTTTGATCAGATTTTCACATCACCTGACATCAAGTCAGTTAATGATCCTTTCTTTCTGACTGGCATGTAGCAGGTTTTCAAAAAATATTTGTTGAATGATTCAAAGAATGAAATATCAATTGAGTACATAGGTATATGCTAGGCAGTGTACTGTGTGTTTGGGCCTTTTCAAAAAAACAATATCAGGATTTTTTTCATCAGTATGCTAAAGATGAGGGAACCAAAATTCAAAATAGATGGTTAATCTGCTCAAAATAAGATGGCTAGTAACAAAATGAGCATTTGAACACAAATCAAAAATTTTCCTCCAAGTAAGATTTTCCATATAGGCAAGGTGAGGTTATTGTTCTAAGCATTAGAAAAATATATCAGTTAAGAGAACTTCAATGGTTGGAAGGGCAGAAGGCAATCACACTCCCACCTTTGTGCTACTTAGCATTGATCAGTGCAGCTACACATCCTGTGAGGGACCTTGGCACAATTTCTCTGAGTTCCTCCCCCCTACAATGTATAGAAGAGGTGATGTTCTATACAAATATATATGACGCTATTCAGTTGAATAAAACTGTACAATCAGCCCAATCACTTAATCAGATTACAATTTTCCATCTGCATCAAGTGATCCACATCCTACAAATTCAGGGTCAACCTTATATGTGTGCACAGTAAGCAATTCCATACCCTACACTGGCTTTAATTCAAGAAGAGTGTCCTAACAATTTCTCTCTATCACAAGTTCTCCTATTAGTGCTTTATGCCTAGGTATTCTTGCAAAACAAAATGTCTCCTTAGAGGAACTAGTATATTAAATTTCTAACCAATTAAAATGAATGGATTTTCGGGGAGTTCCCGTCATGGCACAGTGGTTAATGAATCCGACTAGGAACCATGAGGTTGCGGGTTCGATCACTGCCCTTGTTCAGTGGGTAAACGATCCGGCGTTGCCGTGACCTGTGGTGTAGGTTGCAGACGCGGCTCGGATCCTGCGTTGCTGTGGCTGCGGTGTAGGCCAGTGGCTACAGCTCCGATTGGACTCCTAGCCTGGGAACCTCCACATGCCGCGGGTGCAGCCCTAAAATGACAAAAGGAGAAAATAAAATAAGTGAAATGAATGGATTTTCATGTCACTTCCTGTGAGCTCTAGGAGGAGCATAGCAGCACCCATCATGTGTATTATGGTCTTGGTTAAGAATACTGAATAGGGAGTTCCCTTCGTGGCTCAGTAGTTAACGAATCCGACTAAGAACCATGAGGTTGCGGGTTCGATCCCTGGCCTTGCTCAGTGGGTTAAGGATCCGGCGTTGCCGTGTGCTGTGGTGTAGGTTGCAGACGCGGCTTGGATCCCACATTGCTGTGGCTGTGGCGAAGGCCGGCAGCTACAGCTCCTGTTAGACCCCTAGCCTGGGACCCTCCATGTGCCACGGGTGCGGCTCTAGATAAAAGGCAAAAAGACAAAAAAAAAAAAAAAGAATACTGAATAGGTAAATAGGTTGATAGCCAAATGCCACTCTCTATTGCCTACCAATGCTGTGGATTTGAAGGTTACTTAATCTCCATGACCCTCCATTTTATCACTTGTAAAATTAGTAAATATACTAATCTTACATTCCTATAATCATTAAACAGTGATAATTACTGTTTAATTATAACTTATGGTTAAATATATTTAAACTTCCCCTTATGCACAGTGAAAAGCAGAACCCATTTCATAATGATATGTGATGCACTTATTTTAGGAAAAATCAGTAAAAGTAGGGATCACTGATGTGAAAAGATAAAGAAAATGCAAACATCCTTTCATCTCAGCAAATAAGTTGTGTGTGTGTTGATAATAATGAGTGTTACAATACAGTGATCTGTATTCTGAATTGGTTATCTTGGAATTCTACACAGATAACACTTGTAATGGTTTTAAAGATAGGAACATCCTTAAACTAAAAGCCTGCTGAATATTTCAAAATGCTAGTCTTCTATGTAGAATGTAGAAACTCTTAGTCTTTAACACCAGACTTGTCCCTATTGTATTAAATTCCTTGGAGTACCATAACAAATTACCACCAACTGGATGGCTTAAAACAACAGAAATTTATTGTCTTAGTTGGGAAGGCCAGGAGCCCAAATCTAGGTGTCACCATGACCACACTCCCTCTAGAGGTCCTGAGGGGTAGCCTTCCTTGCTTCTTTCATCTTCTAGTAGCTGTTGGCAATCCTTGTGGATGTTTCGCTCCCATCTCTGACTACATTTTCCTACATTCTTCTTTCTCTTCTAAGGACACTTGTCATTGGATTTAGGGCCCACCTGAATAATCCAGGATGGGCTCCTCTCTAGAGTTTTAATTAATATTGCAAAGAGCCTCTTTCACAGGTTTTGGGAATTAGGACATGGACATACTTCTTTAGGGGCCACCATTCAATCCACTGTAATTAATAATAAATTATATTATTATCTTGTGATTTTAAACATAATAAATTATAAACCTAATAGCTCTTACCTATTAAGACTGTATTCATTATTTCATCTATTTAATATTGACCAAATGCCTTATTCACTGAGACAGTATTTTAGGCAATTGATGTTCTATGGTGAATCAAGCAGCCATGGTCCAGGCTGCCTTCATGGAAGTTACAGTCTAGTTTAAAAGACATTCAATTAACAGCTAAATATATACTTACACAATATACTGTGGCTGCTCATATGGGAAAAAGAGCAAGGTCCTACATAAAAGAGAGATCTAGGTAGGGTATCCAGGGAAGGCTGCTTTTATGGAAGATTTAAGCTAAGATTTAGATTATGAAGGACCCAGGCACACAAAGAATTAGGGAACAAGGGAATTCGCAGAAGGAACAACTTCACTGAAGCAGTGAAGGTGGAGACTATTTCCAGAAACTAAAACAGAGAGTGAATGAGTGAGTATAGAGAGGAGGGCAGGAGATGTGTTCAGAGAGGTGGCCTCTTAGATAATGGTAAGGAGTCAGGTTTTATTCTTAGAGACGTAGGAAAATTTTAAAGTAGAAATCTGGATTTTTAAAGATGACTCTACTTGACAGATTGAGAATACACAGGGCAAGAGTGGAAACAGTGCAGTAGTCCAGATCCAAGGAAGCAATGCAAGAGTGAGCAAGGTGTATGAGAAAAGAAGGTAGGATGGAGTGACATTTACAAAGTGAATTACACAAAACATGATAAATAATTTATATGGCGATAAGAGAGAAGACTGCATGCATTCCAGGTATCTGGTTTGTATGAAATAAATCCTAAAAGCATATAGTGAGATGGGTAAAGCTGCAAAAGACATAAGATTATGAAATAAGGAGGCATTTAATGAATAATTAGTACAAACATGCATTTATTGAGACAGTTAAATTTATGTGTCAACTTGGCTAGGTCGTAGTACCTAGATATTTGGTTAATACCAATCTAGATGTTGCTTGGAAGATATGTTTTTATTTTTTTTAATTTTTTATTGTAGTTGATTTACAATGTTCTGTCCATTTCGGCTGTACGGCAAAGCGACCCAGTTATACATATGTATACATTCTTTTTCTCACATTATCTTCCGTCATGTCTATCACAAGTGATTGGATATAGTTCCCTGTGCTATACAGAAGGATCTCATGGCTTATCCACTGCAAATGCAGTAGTAATAGTTCATATCTACTAACTCCAAACTCCCAGTCCATCTCATTCACTCCCCCTCCCCCTAGTCAACCACAAGTCTGTTCTCCATGTCCATGAGTTTTTTCTGTTCTGTAGATAGGTTCATTAGTGCCATATTTTAGGTTCCACATAAAAGTGATATCATATGGTGTTTGTCTTTCTCTTTTTGACTTACTTCACTTAGTATGAGAGTATCTAGTTCCATCCATGTTGCTACAAATGGCAGTATTTTGTTCATTCCTATGGCCAAGTAGTATTCCATTGTGTATGTATACCACATCTTCTTAATCCATTCATCTGTCCATGGACATTAGGTTGTTTCCATGTCTTGGCTATTATGAATAGTGCTGCAATGAATATAGGGGTGTATGTATCTTTTTTTTAATGATTTTTATTTTTTTCCATTATAGCTGGTTTACAGAGTTCTGTCAAATTTCCGCTGTATAGCAAGGTAACGCAGTCACACATACATATATACAGTCTTTATTCTCACATTATCATGCTCCATTATATGCATGTATCTTTTTTTTTTTTTTTTTTTTTGGCTTTTTAGGGCTGCACCCACAGCATATGGAGGTTCCCAGGCTAGGGGTCTAATCAGAACTACAGATGCCGGCCTATACCACAGCCATAGCAACCTCAGATCTGAGCCGCATCTGCAACCTACACCACAGTCCACGGCAATTCCAGATCCTTAACCCACTGAACGAGGCCAGGGGTTGAACCTGCAGCCTCATGGTTCCTATCAGATTCGTTTCCACCGTGCCACAAAGGGAACTCCTGCATGGATCTTTTTCAATGAAAGTTTTATCTGGATAGATGACCAGGAATGGGGTTGCTGGCTCATACAGTAGTTGTATACTTAGTTTTCTGGGGTTCCTCTGTACTGTTTTCCAAATTAGTTGTACCAATTTACATTCGCACCAACAGTGTAGGAGGGTTCCCTTTCCTCCATATCCTCTCCAGCATTTCTTATTTGAAGACTTACTAATGATGGCCACTCTGTGTGTGAAGTAGTACTTCATTGTAGTTTTGATCTTCATTTCTCTAATAATTAGTGATGTTGAGCATTTTTTCACATGCTTGTTGGCCATCCATATGTCTTCTTTGGAGAAATGTCTGTTCAGGTCTTCTGCCCATTTTTCAATTGGGTTGTTTGGTTTCTCTTGCTGTTGAGCTGTTTGTATATTTTGGAGATTAAGTCCTTGTCAGTTGCATCATTTGAAACTGTTTTCTCCCATTCCAGAGGTTGTCTTTTTTAGTTTTGTAATGGTTTCCTTTGCTGTTCAAAAGCTTGTAAGTGTGATTAGATTCCATTGCTTTATTTTTGTTTTTATTTCTATTGCTTTTGGAGACTGACCTAAGCAAACATTTGTACGGTTTATGTCAGATAATGTTTTGCTTACGTTCTCTTCTAGTTTTATGGTGTCTTGCCTTAAGTTTAATTCTTTAAGCAACTTTGAGTTTATTTTTGTGCATAGTGTGAAAACGTGTTCTAGTTTCATGGATTTACATGCAGCTGTCCAGTTTCCCCAGCACCACTTGCAACAGAGACTGACTTTTTCCCATTCTATATTCTTGCTTCCCTTGTCAAAAATTAGTTGACCGCAGTTGTCCAAGTTTATTTCTGGGTTCTCCATTCTATTCCTTTGGTCTATATGTCTGTTTTTGTACCACTACCACTACCACTTGATTACCATAGCTTTGTAATATTTTCTGAAGTCTGGGAGAGTTATGCCTCCTGGTTGGTTTTTGTTCCTCACGATTGCTTTGGCAATTCTGGGTTTCCAGTCTGCCAAACTGCCCTGCAAATATTGGACTACCCAAACACCTACAATCACATGGACCATTTTTTTTTTTTTTTTTGGTCATTTTAGGGCCGCACTCGCAGCATATGGAGGTTCCCAGGCAAAGACTCGAATTGGAGCTGTAGCCGCCAGCCTATGCCACAGCCACAGCAATGCAGGATCCGAGCCGTGTCTGCGATCTACACCACAGCTCACAGCAACGCCAGATCGTTAACCCACTGAGCAAGGCTAGGGATCCAACTCACAACCTCATGGTTCCTAGTCAGATTCGTTAACCACTGCGCCACAATGAGAACTCCACATGGATCAATTTTTAAAACATCCCCTTTCCTCTTTCCTTCTAGATGTAGATATATAGATATAGATTTCTCTGTTACTCTGCAAAACCCTGAAAAATGCTTATGACAGTTATAATTTTATAAAAAATTATATTTGTATATGTGCATGTTAAATAAGACTTGCAAAAAAGTATCAAATATTAGAATCTTGGAAGTTTTATGACTCCTGTGCCTGTGAGACATCCAAATGGAAATGTCAGGTAAAGAACAGAACAAGCAAGTCAGGTACTCAGGAAACAGGTCTTAGCTGGGGCTGTATAGTTGTGACTTGTCAGCATATGAATAAATTTTAAAGCATGGGAGTAGATGACACATTTAGCCAGTGAAAATTTCCAGAAATTGTTCTAATTATTTTGTGTATCTCATTTCAGTTAAGCCTTACAGCAACTCTATCAAATAGGCATTATAATCCCCAATTTATGGATGTGGAATTGAGACTCAGAAATGAATTATTTTGCCCAGAGTCACACAGGTGAAATTCAAACGTGAAAATGACTGACACCAAAGCCAATGCTCTTAATCATTGTGATATTATTTTATTTTATTATTTTAGTTTCAGGTTATTTAATCAAGGGTTTTAAAACCAGTTTTAACTTCGTAAATAAAAGATTGAATGTACACACACACAAAGGAGTTCTCCCTGTGGCACAGAGGATTAAGGATCTGGCATTGTCTCTGTGGTGGCACGGGTTGAATCCCCAGCCCGGCACAGTGGATTAAGGATCCAGCATTGCTATGGTGTGGCATAGGTTGCACCTGTGGCTTGGATTCAGTCCCTGGCCCGGGAGCTTCCATATGCCATGGATGAGGCCACAAAAGAAAAAAAAAAAGGATTTAGCAACCAGTTGAGTAAAACAGTAAAACCTTTTGGAAACTAAGTTCTAGACACATTGCAAGTAGTTTAAGTTATTTTAATGCCATTTAAAACAGTAGTTCCACTTTTGAAATCTACCCTAAGGAAATAAACAGAGGGAAAGATGAAGATACTTTGCATAGGAATGGTCCATTACAGATTACTCATAATCTTGGAGACCTGGGAAAAACTAAATATTTAAAAGTGAGTGAATAGTTAAATTATTATGTATTCATCTAGTGTTCATTACGTAGTCATTAAAAATAATATATTCAAAAATATTTTAAAACTTAGGAAAATATTTTATATATAATATTAGCTTAAAAATACAACATACACTTAGTAATAATATAATGTTATAAAAATGTATTTGTATATGAGCATGTAGAGAAGATTTGTAGAAAATACATCAAACATTGAGTGCTTACCTCCATATTGTAGGATTGTGGGTAATTTTTGTATTCCTTTTCATATTTTAATTACTTGCTAGATGTTTCTACAATGAATATACATACTTTCTAGTCAAGGAAAAAAATCTTCCTTTTTAATAAATCCTGAATCTCAAAATCCAGAAGCAAAAGCTATAAAACTTATATTTTCTAGCAAGCCAAACCATTTAATATGTTAATTTCAGTAATAGCATGCATTTATATTTTTATTGAAAATTTCATTGATTTTAAAAATACCTACTTCTAGGGAGTTTTAAGAATCAGTGTTTATATTGTGCTTTGGGATCGTTGGATTAAAGGTGCTACATAAATGCAGTGGATTATTATTAAGCATTATTAAAGTCAAAGCATGTAATAAAAATTTCCCTGTGGCAAAAATATGAGGTCCATATATGGTTCTATAGTGTTCAAATCACATTTAACTGTGAAAGTATCAACATTAACATGAAAATGTTTTTGCTGTGGTCTGGAATCAGTAATGAACATGTACTGTGTACCATTCTATTTTTAATGATATATCATATTTCATAGTAGATATTAAAATTGTAGACCACAGGATTTTATATCATTTAATAGGTGCCAAAATTGCAAAAATGAAAATATTTTTTATTTCATAGAATTCACACAGTTGAAGTTTCACTTGGTGACAGTAATATTAAGGGCATATTGATTGAAATGGAATTTTTAAATCTAAAACCGCCGTCTACCCTTCCAGGTGTGCAATCGTATTTTCAGTCAGTTCCTAATTATTCACATTAAAAATGAGTAATACAGAGCATCTGTCAATCAGGTTCTCAGATCTTCTGACGTAAAATAATCTAGAGATAAGTTAGTGAAATACAAGTGCAGAGAAAAGGAAGAGACTATACAGAGACTATATCTGTCTAAATAATATAGAAGATCAGGGAGGGAGGGGGGAAAGCTAGCTAAACTGGAGGTGAAAGGGGAGTTTCAAATCTCTGTTGTGGAATGTTCAGTAACAGATCACAGTAGCAAGAGAACTGGAGAATTTAGGAAGTACTTTTTTAGAAACCTAATCAAGGAATCCCCTTTATGTAATATGAAGGAGGTAGGTAGACATTGGAATTCATTTTTAATTATGTTTGTTGACAGTACACTTTTATTTGAATGTGATTCTCTTTGGAAATTGTTCATTTGGGTTACAAATGAATAAAATTGAAGACAGATAAGTTATAAGTGTAATCACTCTAGTAAATGTATATAGTAAAGATCCTTTCTCTTTTTATTATACAAGTCAAAGGAAAACAGTCCTACATTTTAAAGCCTTAATTTTATATCAATTTACAAAACTGTATTTTCCAGATTGAATTACTAGATTTAGTCAACCTTGGGAAAATACAGATGAGATTAGGAAGCTACTTTTTGCATCATGTGAGCTATCTTTCAAGATGTAAAAAACTTTCAGTAATGCACATTTTCCTTGATGTTTATCAGTTGCCTAAATTTAATTTACTATTTTTTAAATTAATAAGACAATATTAATTAAATATAAGCCAGAAGACAGGTTTGTTTGTTTCTTTGTTTGTTTGCTTGCTTTTTTTACTGCCTGCACCTGTAGCATACAGAAGTTCTCAGGCTATGGGTCAAATAGGAGCTACAGCTGCCAGCCTACACCACAGCCACAGCAACGAGGGATCCAAGCCTCATCTGCAGCCTACATTACAGCTTATGGCAATGCTGGATCCTTCACCCACTAAGTGAGGCCAGGGATGGAACCCACATCTTCCTGGATACTAGCTGGATTCCTTTCCACTGCGCCACAATGGGAATTCACAGAAGACAGTTTTAAAGGCAGCAAATTCAGTATTTTCAGATATGATGAAGAAGTTAAGATAGGAGTTCTAAACTTTAGTAGTATACATTCAAGTTATCTGGACAGTTAATTTCAAATGTAGATTCCAAGATTCAGTATTGCTATGCAAATTCAGATTCAGAAGATCTGATGTGGAACCCAATAATCAGCCAAGTGATCATGAAACAGAAGACTCAAAAATCAGAGTTTGAAAAACACTCAGTTAAAGTTTAATTCCAAATAATTTCAGAAAGTTTAAGGTACACAAAGGTACATATAATACTTTTCAGAAATTTTGCATACATACTATTCTAAAAGATTACTTATTGCAAGCCAGTTCTAAATCTACAAACACAATTTCAGAACCACACAGAATTTCCATTCAAACTTTGGTCAACCCATTCTTAAACTTAGCTGTGCATTTTTAACTTCAGAAACAATTTCCATGGAACTCTTTTTATAGCACATTTCTGTTACAGTAAATTATTGGTATAGTGTTGAATACCAAAACTGAGGTTATGAAAAAAATATTTATTTACATTAGAAAAGTTGAAACTCATTTTTCTCTGCCTTTTCAACATTTTCCCCTTGGTTTTGTCCATATGCCTAAAGCAAAAGAGAAATTTGTATAATTATCCTGTGGATCTGAGTAATAAACCCTTGAATCTGCATAAGAAAACCTCAGATTTTCTTTAACAATATCTTTTCCTTCTAAATTATCTGGGTAGTTTCTTTGATTCTCCAGTTTACATAACTTAAGTACAAATGACCCTGGTATTCATCACTGATTGGACCTATGTGTTAACAGAAAAATAACGGTCGGTAAGTGCTGTCGGAAAAACTGACCACGGAGTTCCTAATGTGGCTGAGCAGTAACAAACCCAACTAGTATCCAAGCGGATGCAGGTTCGATCCCTGGCCTCACTTCAGTGGTTTAAGGCTTCGTCATTGCCATGAGCTGAGGTGTAAGTCACAGATGCGGCTTGGATCTGGCATTGCTATGGCTGGTAGCCCGGCAACGGCAGCTCTGATTCGACCCCAGCCTGCAAACTTACATATGACGTAGCGGCAGCCCTAAAAAGATGAGAAAAGGAGAGAGAGAAAGAGGGAGAGAGAGAGAGAAAGAAGGAAAGAAAAAAAAAGAAAAACTGACCACAACTTTTCTACATACGCATCAAAATAGTTTATCTAGAATTCAGAAATTAAGATCTCAAAGCACTAAATAAGCATTTTTATATTACATAGATAGATCTTTTTTTAATGGGTCATAATGTTTGGTCAGATTTCAACTGAAAAACATAAACACCAAGCTCTTAATACCTCCCAGACTAGAATCTGATCCTATTCACTGTTATATCTCAGCTCCTAAAATAGTTCTGACGAGGAGGAGTCTATTGTATTTGTAAGAAAGTAAACTATACTGGTAAATTTTTGTAGATACAGGTCAAAGATTGTATACTGATGGAAGAGTCAAGTAGATTCGCTCTTCCAGATTCAAGGACGTGTCTATCAGTGGTTTGTGATTAGAAGATGTCAGATTATGTCAAGATGTTATGTAGTGCTTAACAGGTGCCAAAATACTTCAGGGTATGGTTTCATTCACTGGTCCTTTTGCTTTCACATTGCGCAGGTGAACTGGGGCAGGTTGATAATTTGAAGTCTTTGGGAAAAGCATCACAGTAAATTCTTAGCAATATAACAGTAAAATCTATGAATGAATTAGCCTTTTTGTGGGTTACTCACAGAGAATATATAAGCTCTCAGTTCTGTTGACTCATATAACCTTTGCAGGATTTTAGAACATATCTTTCTATTCCTCCTAGGGTCAGACATTGCTTAATGCTGTGGAAGCCAAAACACATCATTACTTTCCAATGCTCCTTTAGGGAGATGTGAGTCAGACCGTAGATGAGCTTAGAAAGAGATAAGGTGAGCTCCAGATGTTGTGAATCAGTCAGAACCAATCTAGCATCTCTCTTGAGCATGGAATCAGTAACAGGAAAGACTTTGGCAAATGATAAAACAGGATGAAGCTAGGAAATTTTCCAAATCAGATATTCAGAATGTGTTTTTATCATTTGAATGGAAATGATATAAACTCCCAACACATCAAACACCTGGATTAAATATAGTACAGATATACAGGGCAAAACAAAATATAAATTCTTTGTAATTGCCATTCTTGCATTACCCTTGTCAGTGTTCCCCTCTATTAGCATAAATAATTCAGACTTTCCAAAATCATTTGTGCCCCATTTGTTAAATTGTAGAATAACTGACTATATTTTGCAGTTTTTAAAAACTGGGCTAAGCTTGACATAGACAAACTGGATATACATTTGGAAGAATATTGTTGGATTCAAATTAATCATCCATGTTTATTTGTAATCATTTTAGTTTGATGAAATGCCTAATATATTTCTTATTCATGACTTAATCAAATGGTCACATTTGTACTTCTTGTGAAAGTTTGATATCAACAAAATTATTTTTCTCTTCAAAAAATATTTTTTGGGATTTCATCAAAATTATTCTATTTAAAGTCATACGCTGACAACACTCAGCTGCAATCCAAACATAGAAAAATGACAGCTAAAGTATAAGAGAAAGATGAAAATTATAGTTAAGCTCAAAGTAAGGCAGTCATCTCTATGGGCTCAAAGCACAGAGAGGTCAGTGGGGCAGGAGGAGCAGTTGTGCTGGGTTCTATGTCTAGAATTAAGTAGGGGTAACCAGGAAATTAGTGCCTGCAGAATCATGGGACTGAATCCATAAGGATGTGGGGGCTAGAGCTTGCCTCTCTGCTTGAAGATAGAGCCAATATAGTATGCCATGCCAAAGAATGGAAGCTGAAAAGAGCTACAATTGAATATCTTCTGAGATTATAGTTTATGTAAAATGTCAGGCCTACTACGGGCTGAAATGTGTTCCACCAAATAAAAGTTTTTTTTTTTTTTTTTTGGCCAC
Organism: Catagonus wagneri; assembly: GCA_004024745.2. Lineage (NCBI taxonomy): Eukaryota > Metazoa > Chordata > Mammalia > Artiodactyla > Tayassuidae > Catagonus > Catagonus wagneri. Next base: position 27,123,879 of record PVHT020004020.1, read on the forward strand.
ATCCACAGAATATGGAAGTTCCCAGCCAGGGATCAAATCTGAGCTGTAGCTGCAATCTATGCCACAGCTGCAGCAATGCCAGATCCTTAACCCACTGTACTAGGCCAGGGACTGAACCCTACTGCCATGGAGACAACACTGGATCTTTAACCTGCTGCACCACAGTGGGATCTCCCCAAAATTCCTATGTTGAAGGCCTAACGCCCAAGACTTCAGAATATATTTGAAGATAGGATCTTTAAAAAAAGTAATTATATGAGATCATTGGATGGGCCTTATCCAACATGACTGTTGTCTTTATAAGAAGAGATTGGGGTACATAACACAAAGTCACAGGGGGAAGACCATCATGTGAAACATTTGGAGATGATGGCAAGACGTTTGGAGACAAGTCAAGAGAAGAGGTCTTCAGAAAACCAATCCTGCTAACACATTCATCTTGGACTTCCAGCCTGCAGAACTGTGAGGAAATGTCTGTTGCTTGAGTCACCTAGTCTGTGTTTTTTTGTTCTGGCAGCCCTAGCAAACTAATACAGTGCCTATGGAAGCCAAATGATGTACACATAATCTCACAGTCAGGCTCCAAGTCACACTGCCCATAGTCAGCCACTGAATGTGTACTAGCCCTAATGCTACACAACTGGGGCAGATGGGTTCCTAGGAAGCTAGTTGGATAAAACCACAAACTCACCAAACAGGGATAGGTATGTGCAGAGAGAAAAGTGGGGGATGGACCTCCCTTTCAAAATGAGCCTACACATCAGCATTGCAAAACATACAGCAAAAAATAATACCAAAGGAAGGAAGCCAACCAAATCACTAACTAGAAGATAGGTTTAGTCAATACCATATTAAAATAATAAAGCCATCTGAAAATAATTTTAAAATAGGAATATTCTAGAAATGTCAGATAAAAGAACACTCTCCATAAAAGTAAAAATTAAGAAATTATGAAAAAAGGGTATAAAAATTTCTGCAAATTAAAATTATAATTATTTAAATGATCAATAGACTTGTTATAATTTAGACTAGAAAGTTCCAAAAAAGTGAAGTACAAGATAGTCTTGAGGAATTCACCCTATATGCGACAAAGCAAGAAAAGTAGCAATTAAACCCTATAGAGCCCATTAAAAGCACTGGTTTTTAAAAGTAGGAATTATGAAATTTTCATTCCAAGGACAAAATGCAGGATTTCATGTTTTTTCACTGTGGACTTACAAAGGAAGTTAAAGTCTGAAAATGTACAGATATTAAGAAGTAGACTAACCTCAATCATACCTTGTTAGGTGTGAGTTTCCCTGTCGGTCATCATGAGTAATAGTAAATCCTAGGGCAGAAAATAATTAGGCAGGCTTTGTTGCTGGTGGAGGAAGAACTTCTTGTGTTGGGATCTAGATTCCAAGGAATAGAGAAGTAACAGTACTGGCGATCGCAGCTGCAGAGAGCTGTTTTGTGAATTAAGCCTCCATCTTCAAGGAGGTGCATCTAAGTTCTAGCCCCACTGGTATCTGGAACATGAGTAGATCTGTGTTCTTACCCTAAGAACAAAGAACATGTCAAGAGTAGGCACAACAGATGTCTAATGCTAAAAGCTCTTACGAGTGCCTTGTAAAATTCATTTACCTGAACTAAAGTGAACTAATGTATCTGGTTGGTAGTAATACTCAGTCCCAGTGTTTTCTGCCTAAGGACAGCATGGCACACATCTTTATTCCTGAAGGTTCCATCTAAGTCTTGGTGACTGGTGAAGATTGGCACGCATGATCATGGAGACCCAGAGATACTGGATACATTTTTTTTTGCTAAGGCTGCCATAACCAGATCCCACAGACTGGGTGGCTTAAACAACAGGAATTTATTTTCTCATTGTTCTTATAGCAAAAAGTCCAAGATCAAGGTGTTAACTGTGTTCCGTTCTCCCAATGCCTCTCTCTTTGGCTTGTAGATGTCCATCCCTTCCCTTTGTCTTCACATGGTACTCTTCCATGTACACCTGTGACCCAGTATCCTCCTATAAGGATACCAATCATATTGATTTAGGGCCCACCACTATGACTTCATTTTACCTTAATTACTTCTTTAAAGATCCTTTCTCCAAATATAATCACATTCTGGGGTACTGGGGTTAGGCCTTTCATATATGAATTTTGGGGACACACGGTCCAGCCCACAACACCAAGTTTATCTTCAAATGTCAGAACCATCCAAGACCAGGTTCTAGCAGTAACAACAGAACTTTTTTGTAGTGACAGCATCAAGAAGTGGGTGGAGAGAGGGGAGGGGGCTGTCCAAAATATACCAGCTAGAGACTTGGCCCCACAAGTACATCAAAGCTGTTTTGGAAAAGTCCTGATTCACAAACTGACTCAAGATACTCCATAGAAAATTTGGGGGAGGGAGTTACTAGGGAACATTTGAATTTCCTATTATTATTTTTTTTAATTTTAATTTTTTTGTCTTTTTCTTTTTTTTTTTTAAGGCCTCATCCGTGGCATGTGGACGTTCCCAGGCTAGGGGTCCATTCAGAGCTCTAGCTGCCGGCCTACACCAGAGCCACAGCAATGCGGGATCCACGCCTTGTCTGAGAACTACACTACAGCTCATAGCAATGCCGGATCGAGGCCAGGGATCGAACCCACATCCTCATCGATGCTGGTCTGATTTGTTAACCCCTGAGCCATGATGGGAACTCCTAAATTTCCTATTAATTTGAACAAGAAATGGAGGCTCAAACTGAACACCAAAGGAAGTGTGACTGTTTTTTTTAATCCCAAAATGGGGAAGTGAAGCATGCCAGTCCTCATCTCAGAATGTGAATGCAAACTTTAGTTGCTAAAGGAGAAAAACTGTGAGAGGTGGAGAAGCTGAAAGAGCAACTTAGAAGAATGGAGTTCAAGGGGTGTTTCCTTTCTACTTACTGAACAGTGCTTAGCATACTCATGCAGCAGACTCTGCTTGTGTCTGAGGATAACCTATTGAGTTAGGTATGTGAGAGGAATAGTAAAACAAGTATTTGTTTTATCACAATTTCTATATCATATTTTCAAAATTCCATGTAGCTTTTAAGAATTTTAAAATAAATATAAGCAAAAGGGACATGGAAAAGTTCTATGTAGGGCCTTGATTCTCCACAAGGAGACTGCCATTGTTCACAAAGCTGCTCCTCTAATAGCTAATATTCTTAAGTCAGGTGTACAGACGCAGCCAATGAAGAAGAGGCTTAAATATGCATTTATTTGTTCATTCAGTAAATACCAATGAATATACAACAGCATATATAGAGAGAAGTCTCACAGTATTTCTGTTTGTGCCAAATTAAGAGTAATCCAAAGAGGCTAAACACTTGGGAAAAGGACTATTTACAAAATCATGGGCTGAATGAAGGAAACTATAAGCAATAGTGTAGTACTCTGGGTCTAGCAACACTCAGGTTTTGCCATCATAAATTTCAAAGAGTAGGTAAAAAAGTTACTAGGACCAAGGAGAGGGCCACATGGACAGAAGCTGTGATTTTTAGTCAGGCTGTGCAGTCAGCCCAAGGAAGGGAACTAGAGGAATAAAAACTCCCCTTCTATCCCCTGCCTTCCTGTGTCTTCTGCCAGGGCACCCCATTGACCACATCCAACCCGAGGCAGAGGATGGAGCCATTCACGGAGCCCAAACAGGTCAGCCTCAGGGCAGAGAGCAGGGTGAAGTAGAGTGGAAGCTTGATCTACTGGGGGTAACAGAAGGTATCTGGCACAGCATCCCAATCTTTACATTCCATCTGCTTCAGTCCAGTGCACAGAGGAACTCACTCCCTTTTACACACACCATGCTGGACCCCGCCTCAATAAATGTTTGTTCCAAATATTTGATGTTTTATAGTAATGGCATAGAACACACTCAAGGAATTTGAACACTCATAAATGAGATCAACACTTACAAATTTAAAATCATTTGCTTAAAACACTCCCAAAAGGTCGCTATGAAAGGCTGGGAGTTCTTTTTGGCAAGACCAGTAACAGCTTAGTCAGGAGTGGTTCCCACAGCCTGTGCCTGGGTTAAGAGGACATTGAAATCTAGGTTCCCAATAGAAAAGAAATCTTTCAGAAATTATCAAGGCCAGTAAAACGAACCAATATAGTTTGTGTCTCATTTCTCCACACATCTAAACATGTCAGTGTCAGCATGCCCCTCCGCACCAATTTTCTTCCTATTGTCCCAATATTATCTGCCCTTGTTTTGAGCCAGTTACTGAAAATTTTTAAAGAATATCCATCCTTTCCCTATATGTGTTAAATATATTGAATATCCTTTCATCCATGAGTCTCAAAATTTTTTATAAACATTAATTTTCTCAACAAATATGTGAGGTTAAAGCATAGTTAATCCCTTTCCTTCCAGTTGTTTAAACATAAACACAGAAACAATAAGAAACCATACCCCTGGTCTCACAGAAAGTGTATCGCAGAATGAGATTCAATTTGCCTACTCGTCAGCAGTCTTTTCAGTTTTTGTACCACTGGAAAGGTAATATTAGCCTTTTGTTTTTCATTTCCCACCTCAGGAATTGAGGAAACTCCTAAGGAAATTAATGATTGTAGAGCATGTGACATGTTTCACATACTGTGCTTTAAAGCAGTGATTCTTCAAATTTCTCATTCAGAGCATCTGGAGAGCTTTAAAAAATCTCGATGTCCAGGCTGTACCCAATGCCAATTAAATCAAAAACTTTGGTATGAGGCCCAGATATCAGTTTTGTTGTTGTTGTTGTTTTTTAACTTTCCAGATGACTCCAGTGTGCAGTCATATTTGAAAGCTAGTGCTTGAACTCCTTACCACTTAAACTGTGGTATGCAGACCAACAGCATCGGCATCACCTGGGAGCTTCCTGGACATGCAGGATTTTGTGTGTCCCTGCAGGCCTACTGAAACAGGGTTCATTTTAGCAGGCTCCCAGGTGGTTGACAGACGCACTGAAGTTTTAAAAAAAACACTGCTTTAAATAATGAAATAACCAGATGAGTTCAGTATCACTACTCTCATTTTATAAATGAAGAAACATGTTCTGAAAAGTCAGATAATATACAAATTCTAACACAGGGCTGATTGACTTAAAAGTTCATGTGCTTTTGACCACTCACTCCAGTTTAATACTGGAGGAGGGTGGTTTCTTTGAAAAGCTGATGAAACCTTTGAAATATCACCTAAGAATTAATTCCAAAAAAAATTTTTTTTGTATGCACTTTTAAAAATGTATTAGCCCCCAAGCCCTCTGTGTAAGCCTGTAGGTCCAAGGACCCCAGGTTGTGAATACCAGTGCTCCTTTCCATCCCCCGATCCCATGACTCCATGGCCTGTACGATGTGAAAGTTTAATTTCTTCTCAATATAAAAGATCTATAAAGAAAATAATGTTTATCTTAGATAAACACACACACACAAACAAAACATTTCTTCTAAAGAGTCCAAATACTCTGGGAATTTTAGTACCAAAAGCCTTTCTGGAAGGCACATTGACAAAAGGTAACATTGTACACAGGCTCTTCTACACACCTGTTAGCAATTGAACCAAATTGTTCAGCAGCTGGTATTGATTTATTGATTTGGGATCCTATATCTCATTGTTCTTTTTCTGTGATTTTTTTCTGATTTTTGGAGCTGCTTCTGCTGTTTCTTTGCCATTTATTTATTATATATAATTATATAATTATTATATATAATTTTATTGGTCTTTTTTTTTTAGGGCCGCATCTATGGCATATGGAGGATCCCAGGCAAGGGGTCAAATCAGAACTGTAGACGCTGGCCTACACCACAGCCACAGCAATGCCAGATCTGAGCCTCGTCTGCAACCTACAACACAGCTCAAGCAATGCCGGATCTATAACCCACTGAGGGAGTCCAGGGATCAAACCTGCGTCCTCATGGATACTAATCAGATCCATTTCCGCTGACTCATGATGGAACTCCTACTATTTATTATATATTTTTTAAACTAAAAAGACATACTTTGAAAAAACTCTGGAGAGAGACATAAAAGTTACTTCTTTATATACCATTTTGCAGTAGAATTTATTTAAACTGACGGTGTGATTTTTAAGTGTGGAAAAATCTAAGGGTAAAAGATTTAACTAGATGGCTATCCTTCAGTTTCTTAGGTGTCCTTCTAACCTTTAGGTATCTTGGCTAAATTCATAAATATCTGATTTTCAGATACTTGTATATTAGAATACCAATGAATATTGTCATATGTAGAGAAAGATGCCTTTCCTGGGTTGGAAACCTTCTGAAGCAGAAGTACATTTGCACATAGTATTAGCTAGGTTGCATCATGGAAGCGAGATGCCCTTGATGGAACATTTGATAGACTAGACCATTTTCAGAAGAAACATGAGGGAGATGATAAAGGCAAGAAATTTAAAATGTATAAAATAGAAAGTTATGGTCACATATAAAAAAATACAAACATATGAAATAATCATGTATCAAGAATATTTAAGAGTGTTTGCAAGCCCAACATGCCTTTCCTGGAATGTGCTTATATAGCTTCAAGACTAATGACTGCCTTTGAAATACAAATGCCCTCTGAGGTTGGGCTATTAGAGGAAAATACAGACTAAAGCATTAAAAATCATGAGTCATATCATAATAAATAAAAAAACATGGGGATCTTCAATCATATTTAAAATAATCTGGGAGTTCCCATTGTGGTTCAGCAGAATCTATCTAGGATCCACTGAGGACCCAGGTTTGATCCCTGGCCTCTCTCAGTGGGTTAAGGACCAGTCGTTGCAGTGACCCAATGACCCAAGCCATAGCAGTGACAACGCCAAGTCTTTAACCACTAAGCCAGCAGGGAACTCCAAAAAAAAACTATTTTTTTTTAATTTTTTTCTTTTAGGGCCACACCCGTGGCATATAGAGGTTCCTAGGCTAAGGGTCGAATCAGAGCTACAGCTGCCAGCTTATGCCACAGCTGCAGCAACACGGGATCTGAGCCATGTCTGTGACTTATACCACAGCTCATAGCAATGCCAGATCCTTACCCCACTGAGCCAGACCAGGGATCTATAGATAGATAGGTAAGTAGGTGGGTGGGTAGGTAGGTAGGTAGGTAGATAGACAGATAGACAGGCAGACAGACAGATATCCATATGTATATATATATATATATATATATGTAATATAATTTTTTAAATGATTTAGATTTTTTAAATCATTTAGTGGCAGAGTTTATTAAGATATTCAGTGTTATGATCACCTACTTTTATAACATGAACTCATATTCACTTCTACATACCTAGAATTATCTCTCTTCTAGATATCTACTTTCTGTTAATTAATGATTCTGCCATGATACATTTTTCCAGTTTCTCCATTCCCAAGCCATTCTCTAGTGTCATTTTTTAATCAGCCTTACTTGTCACCAAAAGACTGGTACTTCTCTGAACCCAGCAGATGGTCTTACAAGTACTACTCAGGTTGATGACAAAGACTAAGGGATCAATAGCTTTGAAAGTTGTTGGAAAATAGTTTAACCATCTATCCTTAAATCTCTAGTTGGTAGTACACATTTCTACTGTATTGATAAGAGTAGATGTGTCACTAGAGGTTGTATGTTTAACTGAGATCAGAATATTCACTCTGTAGGTGATAGTTTGCGTTTTGTCATAGTGTCAACATATGTGTCATGTTCTTGTACACATATATTTAGAACATATAGAGTCTGTGTTCATTATAATATACGTTTATAAATATTTATAACCCCAAGTTAAATAGTTAGAATTGCATTAATTCGCATCACTATTGATGGAGTTAGGTTTGGATCTACCTATTAGTATTCTTATAAATCTCATTAATAGATGTAATAGAAGTCCCCTTAGCCATGTGCCCTCAAGTAATTCTGCAGCCATAGCAATAAAAAGCATTAAAGTGTCTTGAGACAATTTTCCTTTAAAATAGTGTCTCTCTGGCCTGCCAGATATTTATTGCAACACTGTTTTATGTCTTTATCTTTCTTAATACAGAATGAGCAATGATGTTGGCTTCAGAAGGGAATTATTCTGTAGAAAGAATGCCCAAATGATGAAGAAAGAACAAATTTACTCACTCTTATTAAGGTGAGTAGCATATTTGTAAAGACTCATTAGAATAAATACATGCTGACTTAAAGATTATGATCTTCAGTAGAATTAGATAAACATTAACAGCAAGTTTACAGTGGCAGTTGTATTTTTGGATGACTCTTGAGCTCTTGCTAGTTTGGAGGAGTGTGTATTTTGAAAGACTGAATGAAAACAGAAGCTGAATGACATAAACTATAAGTTTAAATCCATAGTTAATTCATAAGTTGTACCATGTTCTCCTCCCAAATCCAGCATTTGAGTGATGACGAACCTGACCTCAACAAAGCAGAGTGGGGTGGAAAGAATCATACTAGGTTCTAGTCCTGCCTCTGCCACTATGTACCCATATGACCCTGAAAGGAAACCTTAATGTTTGGAGAATTCTCTTTCTTTAGTGTAAAACCTCACTTACAGTACAAAACAATCTCCTTAGTCCTTCTAGCCCTGTCCCTCAAAGCATCAGCAACTTTGTAAGGTCTCCCAGGCAGAGTCGTTCTGTCTCTGTTTTCACCTGGTTACTCATGTGTTATTGCAAAACTCATAGGGGGCAAGATTTATTAGGATTTTTGGAAATGTAGAGAGTATTAAAGGAAAGCAAAATAAAGTGGGATGAGGGCAGAAGTGACATTCCATAGCTGATCATCTCTAACCCATCAGCTTTAAGTCTTTGTACCTTGCCCCTTCTAATCTGAGTCTTTTTCTCTGTCTTATTTATCTTTCATTTATTGACCCATACTCAGAGTCACACCTTCACCCCAAGGAGGACACCTTTTTAACAATATAAAATTTCAAGGGGCCGCCCAGGATATTTGTAATTTCTCAACCTGTTAGTTGAGAAAATATACTTAATCAATGTTTAGCAAACATTCTTTGACTGTTTGTTAACAAACATTCTTTATACTCCAGGGACTTAATGGAGTGTAAAAACAGATTCATGTAGCATACAATCTAGTAGGGAGAGACATAAAACAAAATAATCATGCAGCCAAAATAAAATACAAAATGGTTAAGAGACATAATGAATTTAATAACTTTTAAGTGGATATATATTTTATTAATCACAACAGCATCTATATGCACTTTAAAAATAGTAGCATATGTGTGTACACGCATAGTCGTTTGTTCACACTTTGTTATATTATTGCAGGCTCTTTACAATAAAACTTCTGCCTCCAGTTAGGAATTTCTACATTGTGTGACCATTGTGTCCCTGGCTAGAATAAGGTGGTCGAGGACAAAGATCTTTCTTATTAATTAAATATTTGCCAGATAAATATATTGAAAAATATCTTTTGCTGGCACCTCAGACAAACCCTAAATTTATTTCTCACTTTTGTTATCTTCACAATGCTGAATGCTGACTAGTGGCAGGGTGGAATGGGAGTGGAAATTTGTTCTAGAGCTCAGGCTAGCAGAATTTCTACCATCTTAGAGCCATTTTCTCTGGGACACATACCTCTGAGGTTGCCAGGTTAAGGGATATAGTTGTGGTCCAGCTTTACATCAGCCTGGAACTGTATCACTATGTGATACAATTTTTCCATGGCATTTATCTTCCCAGCAATCTTGGCCTTTATCTCTAGTGCCCAAAATAGTGCCCACTCAGTAAATTCTTATTGAATGAACAAGTGGAATGTGAAAAAGCTTGTTCTTTGCAATCTAGCGTTACAAAGGGATTTTTAGTCCTTTCTACCATGACACAACAGACTCCAAAACACTGGCAAGAAAAAAAATTGGTATAGCTACCACCTACATACCTTGTAAACATAACTCAAAACCTTGCCTCATCTATGAAGTGTCCCCATGACTCTATGGGAATGAGAGATGACTGGTGGCCGTCCACTGGCTGCTGCCTCACTGTGTCCATCAAACTGAGCCTCTAATAAAATTCAGTCTTGTTCTTGGTTCTTTGAAATGATAAGAAAAGTCTGGTCTTTCTCCCCAGAATTGAGTTTATTTCCTGCCAATTTCAAAGGAAGAGTAACAGACATTTATAGAGAAAAATATGCATAATGACTCCCAAACACACACACGAAATGGAAATACTAATTTTTGCAAGTTAAAGACTTCTGTTACTGGCCAAAATTCTGGAGTTTTGGAATAAAACTGCCTTATATTTCCAACGGTCTTTGAGTTTTCAAAGCACTTTTGCATTAGTAACCGTTGGATCCTGGGAACAGCACTGTGCCCTGAAAGAGGAGGAGATTTTATCTGGATTTGAGAGGTGAGGAGAATATTCATAGGGTTGGGCAGCCTGCCCCATGTAGATAAAGAGCTGGAACGAGGAAGAGCACCGAGACTTCTGACTTCTGACCCAAGCTTGCTTAATATCATGTCATGATTCTCATCTTTAAATGGATAAAGATCCTTTTGACTTTTGACCTGGGTTTGTGATTTGGGAACATATGCTTCCACCTGGGTGATGGCTGGTCATTGTCTCCAAAACCTGCTATTTTAAAATGACCACAGACAGCTAAATCTGAAGGGGAGCAGTTAATAAAGATAACTGCTGAGAAATGACCTCCATCTTTCCATGTTCCTTCCAGTGAAGTCAAGTGCAATTTCAGACAGCGCTCTATCCAATCTATTCCTTTCAAGCCATTATACCAGACTACCTGTAAAATAAACAAACAACCTGATCACATTTTTCAGGGATGATTAACACTATAACAATTTCCTTCTAAATTAAAATTTTCCCAAACTCTTATCCTCCATTTAGCTGTTCTCAGAATAGTCTTAATTCCCAATATTTTTCACAAACACTAAAAGTTAACCTGTCTCTTTTTGTACTAAAACATTTACATAAAATTCAAGAAATTCATAATTCAGCACAACAAACAGATGGTGTTTTCTCTGTCCTTCCTAAAATAACACTCTGTACATTACAGAACTACAAAACATTTTGGTTTTATTTCTTCAGTTCTTAGTAAAAGAACTTAATATCTATAAATGGCTAACAGAATTTAATTGTATTTGGTTTGCATTTGAATCAGGCTCTTTATGCTTATTAGTTTTGCACCAGCGTAGTACCATGCTTATATAGGTGTTCAATAAATATTTGGTGAATGATGGATGGGATGAATGATGAAGTGCCCTGTGGGTACACACTGTCTTCATCCTGCTATGTGATTTCAAGTTGAGACTTAAGAGAATTATAAAGCATAGAGTAGGGAATAAAGTCTTTGAAGACAAAGATTCTAGTCATTAATACTAAATAATGACATGATTTAGGGCAAAGAGCCTGATTCATCAGGCCTTTGAATTTTTCAACAATAGAATAAGAGTATGGATAAAAATTTAGGTGATTTCTAAGGTTATTTCTAGTGCTAGTATTTTCTAATTATAGACTAAAACACTATCAACCAAAGAAATATATCATTCTCATCAGAAAATAAATATGGAATGAAAAGTAATCCCAAAGTTCTTAGCTTTCTAGATTTAAAGGTGCCTGTGTGTGGTAGGTGGGAGGATAAGAATAGTAAAGACAATAAGGACTTCCCAGAATCTTATAGAGATTGCTTTTAGCACATTATCATCTTTTACAGAGCCCTATTAAAGGATTGTGGTAGAAGGAGTTAGAAGTAGGTTCTGAGGAACAGGAAAGGGCACTGAGGAAGTCTAGAGTTTATTCTCCTTTTTCTTTTCAAAAAAATTTAAGTGGATGAAGGAAAGGAAAAATCTGTTATGAACTGTTCTGAAGTCCCCAATGACTGATACCAGCCCCTAGGACCATGAAAGAGAAGACTCGTAGAGAAAACGAACTCATGGAAATAGAACTCAACATAGGGCTCAGTTTCTGAAGAAACTGGCAGCTCAGACGAGGTTTCAGGCAGACACCCAAAGGGCTAGATCTGGGACCCAAATAAAGGGTTGTACTCTGCCAAAGGCCACAAAAAAGCTGAAGAGGGTAGCTCATCCTTGCAGGAGAGGATGGGAGCAATGTAAACAGCTGACTAACAGGACGCCTAACCAGGAGGAGAGCACCTCAAAGCTCAGAGAGTAGGTCATGGCCAAAGGAAGGAACTAAGCCTTTAACCCAGCACCAGGTGAGGAGGCTTTATCTGCCTCAGCCTCAGATCCTGACAATCCAGAATTCTCTTCCACTGTCATACAACACCTGCAACAACCAGGCATCTATGTGCATGTGAGAATTCCATGGGTGGTAGTACCACAAGGAGGGCAGGAAGGTGGGAAGAACGTGACTCCAAAATATGATCTTGAAAGGGAAAATTCTCTCACTTCCCCCTCTTCCTCCTACCACAGCCGTTCCCCTTTCTTTGTTTCCTCAGGGATGGCAGAGAAAATGTAACTGATACACAGAGGCCACTTAGGCCAGCCAAGGAATCCCATGGACTTTGTCTCTCGAGTGGGCATCATACCGGCTCATGAAGTTGCCCATGGGGAAAACTATAGGTTCCTCTTGAACACCCCCGATGTACCCATTAGATGTAAGGCTGTTTTTCAGGGGATAAAAAGATGAGCAAGACAATATAATTACTATAAAAGGCTTCTGATCCAGTGGGAAATAGAACAATGATAAGCGAGATGAAATAGAATAAACCATGTGCCATATGTGAGGTTAAAATAAAGGTCTAGTGCAGGAAATGTCCAGGTCACTTCAGGGTAACTGGAAGGGTGCGTGGCAAGGAGAAACATCAGAGACACACATGGAAAGACTGTTCTATTCTCTGCAACCACCCTTTTGTGAGTTAAAATCTTCTCTTGCCTGGAAATCCTAAAGTGTCCCTCTTTTGTTTCTATTCCCTCCCATCAACTCTCTTCTCAGGGGGGTCAGAGTGACCTTTTTAAAATCAAGTTTCATGACACTCCACTGTTTTCAAACTCTCCAGTCATACTCAGTGTACAACTTAAGGTTCTTAACATGGTTTTTAAAGCCTCCGAGACATGGCTGTACTGCCATAGCCTCATCTTGCACCCTCTTTTTCAGTGTGATCTCTCTTAGCCTTGCTGGTCTTTATTCATTTCTTACCATGTATCTTGTTCCCACTTGTCTTAGGGCATTTACATTTGCCTTTTTCTCTGCCTGGAATGTTCATCTCTCTCTTCCTCCTTGCTCAGTTAATTCCTGCGCCATCCCCCTCACATCTCCCCATGTTCCTCTCCTAACATATCCCTCCCTTCTCTGCTCCTGCTGGGTCGGTAGCACTTGTTGATTATTCTGTGGCACTCCATGCTCTTCCTTCATAGCACTTGTAATGTTGATAAATGCATATTTCTTTGTGGAATTATTGATTGACAGCTGATCCCCCCCTTCGCTATAATTTCCATGAAGGCAGAAACTCTCTCTCTTCCCACCATTGTATCCACAGCACTGAGCTCAGGGCAGGCATACGCAGGCACTTATCAGCTACTTCTTGAATGAATTATAGACATTAGAGACCAATCACTCAGCCCTTTTTCAGAAGAGGGAACTGAGGCTCAGAAAGGCAGACAGATTTATTCAAAGTCGCAAGTTGCTGAACTAGAAAAAGTACTCTTGTTTCCAGACTCGTAATCCATAGTTCTCACCCAGTTCTACCACATTACCCTGAAGCTTGTCCAAGGGCCAAGTCACAGCCTCCTGTTTTATTGCTAGGACAAAAGGTGATTGAGAAAAGAGACAAAAGGAATTATTCATTGGGTCATATGAGCAGTTGAACATAAGTGAGAAATTGAGAAATGAAAGACTGAAACTCAAAAGAAAAATGGGTGAGTAGGTGGTGTGGTTCATGTATTGACACACAGATGAGAGACTGATCTGTTTGACTAGCCTGAGATAGGAACACGTATAGCCTCAGAGCATGAGGCTCCCCAAAAAGCAGCACCTATCCCTGGCCAGCACCTAATTAAGAGAAAAGATTTTCCAGAGAACTGGTGGGTGTATTGGAAAGTACAATACGGTCAAATTATATTCATTTCATTTTGAATCATGAATTCTTCTTGGAGCATGGAGGAGTGGCAGCAAAGGGATAAAGGAACAAGGTGTGACATAGGCAATCTATTGATGTTTTTATATTTAAGGAATTGTATTTAATAAGTAATGAGGATGCTACTGAATTTTTTTAAATTCCTCTTTAAAAAATAGAATTGGAAACTAAAGAAATAGCTATATCTGATCAAGTGATGGGACTGGAGATGAGAGAGGGGCTCCATGCTGGCACCACACCCTTCTGTTCAACCAGATCACATCTTGGTCATAATCCTTCCTTTCAGCCAGTGTCAGTCACAGGGAGGAGGTATGAATCTGGGGCCAAGGCTGAAGCACACAGATGATGAGCCACAAAGGGTAGGGCCGCCTCAGCCTAGGCAGAGAAGGCAAGTGTTCCTTTATATTTCTGCTGAAAGAAGCACAGTGTTTTAACTTAAAGTGGAGGGTTATTAGTTTCCTGACTGAAGAGAGTCTCAAACGTGGGACTCCACATATCAGGGCTGCTTTTGAACGCTTCATGCCTCAACATCTGCAGCTGTTTCCACTCTCTAAGCATTGCCAACCTCTGTGTAAGGGCTTAGATCTGCATGGACACATGGGTTCTGGCAGCCACTGTGCAGTGCAGCAGGCTGAGGGAAGCAGTCGGCAAGGAGAGAGGCAAGGGATTCTTTGCCCATCTCTAAATCTCCACCTAGAGAATAGTTTCAGATGGCATAAATATCATGTGCAGCCTGTAAGTGCATTGAGTCTCTCCTGCGAAAATGTCTCTAGACTTAATGTAAGTGTAATTAAATACCGAGTATTAAAAACAAAATAAAACAAAACAAAAAACAGCAACACAGAATGATCTCAGTGTGCTCTGGTAATATCTCAGATTTTAGAAGAATAATACATTTTTTAACTTTTATTGAAGTGTAGTTGATTTATATTGTGTTCATCTCTGCTGTACAGCAAAGTGGATTCAATTATATAAATATATACTCTTTCACATATTCTTTTCCATTATGGTTTATCATAGGAATATGTTTTTAAACTAACATTTAAACAGAGAAGAATTAGATCAGCATAGTGGAAAGAATGCAGACTGGACTTACACCTAATTTTGAATCCTAGCTATTAAACGTCTTTGAAGTTGGTTTTCCTACTTTTCCTGTTAGGGCTGCATTGTTTTCTTCAGTTCTTGCACAGCAAAGAATTGAAATGGCGGGCACAGGTTTATTAAAGCAAAAGTACACTCTCAGGGAGAGTGGGCTGCCCCGCGAGTAGGGACTGGCCCTGCTTTACAGTGGGTTTTCTTTATAATCCCCATACTGTGGACCTGAGTTGGGGCCTGATTCCTCCCAGCCCAGCCCACTGCGTGTGTGGAAGAGCTGGGTGTTGATTGGTCTTTCTATGGGGCGTATTTGATCTTCTGATCGGTTTCAGGCAGGATACCTTGTTTGCATGGCAGACATGTTATAGGGAAGTTCCCCAGAGAGTCCCCCGATGTTGTACCTGCACATATTCTCATTGCTCCCATAGAGGTGGGGTGGGGAGGGGGCCACATACCATTCCTAGTAGTGAGTAGGAAGGAGTAGGCCCTGTTACTCAAGGAAGGGGCACTATACTGAGACCTGTGGGGTAATGATAAGGGCCTGGTAATTCTTGTCTTGGCCAGAGGCTTTGAGTTTAATCTCCTTGAAGCGGAACTGAAGCCTAACATTCCTGTTGTAAGAGGAGAATCACAGCACTCACTTAGGAGATTTGGGCAAGGATTGATAATATCTGAGAGTACATATGCAGAGCCTAGAAGATAACAGGCATTCATTAAGTGGCAGCTACCTTTGTATGGAACAACAAACAAGGCGGTATTGTTCTTTGTCAATTTTTTAACAACCATTAAGGAGATTGTAAAATTTCAATTTGTAAAAATCATCTCAGAACAGGTGTACTGAGTTAGTCACTGACAAGTCATTCTTCATTCTGGCTTCAGATTCAGATTATCAGCTATTTCCCCAATATCTCTTCATTCACACAAGGGCGATGAGGAGAGGTTCTATATGCTTAAAAATGTAGGAGGTTGTCTGCGGTGTTATTTTTTTTTTTTTTTTGGCACTGCAAACTTAAGGATTCCTTAAAGTTCTTGTATCACCTACTTAAACTTTACCCTGCTTACCCGCCTACACTTACAGTTGCTTAAAAATCTACTTTAGAAGAGGAATGTATTTAGATTAAGCCTATTTGGGTATGAACATTTACATATTATTAGCTATTGCTTTTCTGAAAAGGAGTCCCCAAAACTGCATCTCCCTGCTAAATGCTGGCCACACAGCTTCAGTTTCCCATAAGACTCTTGTTCTCACCCACTCTGTGGACTTTTAGCCTTATAATGGAAAGTTACAAAGTACTTAGAAACTGTGTAGTTCCATGGTTAGTCTACACCTTGCAGTGTGTTTTTATTAGAGTTGCAGGTTCTTTACTCCAGTCACAGATTTACTCATTTATCATGAACACGTAGTAATCATTCCTCCTTCTAACTCTTCCCCCAGTCCTCCAATTTAGAATACTTCCCCCCCGCCCAGCTTTACTGAGATATAACTGACAAATAAAATTGTTTATTTTAAAAGAGTACAATGTAATGATTTAATATACATATAAATAGTGAAATGATTATCACAATAAAATTAATTGACATATCCACCACCTCACATAGTTACCTAGGTACCATGTGTGGAGAGGGTAGTGAGAACACTTAAAAATCTTTTCTTTTAGCAAATTTCAAGTATACAATACATGCTATACACCGAATCTCCAGAATTCATTCATCTTCTCAGTAAATATTCAGAAAGCCTTTTTTTAAATGCTCTTTCCACATCAATCCTAAGCATGTACCAAGAGTCAGTTCAACTGTTACATCTGCCACCAAGATCCTATAGCCGTTCTAACCTTCAGTGACATCTGCTTCCTGTGAACTCATTCAAAAGTATTTCAGGCCAACAGCATTCACATGTTCTCCACTCTCATTTGACATTTAATCACCCGCTGCTTTGGAAAACTTTTTCTGTCATTACTTAATTCTAGTCATCTAAATAGTCACTATATCTCATCTGTTCATTAGGTGATAAACTTTTATCCTCCATCCTTCCTGCATAGTTCAATGTGATAAAATTCTTATTAACGTCTTGAAGAGTCAATGAAATTCCCACCAGATACTACTTAGATAAGTCACTGTTTATTCTTTCACACAAATAAGGTTTGCAGACTTATTCAGTATGTTTTTTTCACCAGGCAGGGTGAAAGACCCAGAAGTAAAGTGGTTGGAGCCAAGTATTTTTATTTGTCAGTTCTCACTCTGATCATAGCCATATCTTCCCATCCCCTCAGCCAGGTGAGCCTCACATTTGTCAGAGATATGCCAAGTTCCTTTCACTGGAGAATTCTACTTTCCATTCTCTACTCTTTAAGTTTTTTTTAAGTATTTTCAAGTATATATGCTTTCAATTTATTAGTCTGACTTTACAGAGGTTTTGTGTTAAAATTAGAGATAAAATTTGAGACTTTTATATATATACATATACATACATATATATGTGTATATATTTAAAATATATATGCATGCATAAATATATATAAAAAGGTATACATGTGTGTATATGTATATATTTTTGTAAATATGTATCTAAATAATATATAGATAAATATTAGTCTCTCCATGTAGACAGAGGGAAACTTGCCTAAGAATGTCTGTGGAGTGAATACGGACCTGAGAGCAAGGAGGTATTAGTCTCACAAAGAGGAACAGAATCTGTAAAGAAGCCTCCTAAATACATTTGCACATGCCTAGAAACCAAGAGCCAACTTGCCTCCTCTTCTTTCAAAAAAAATAGAGTTTATGAAAAAGGGAGTTGTTTATAGTGACTCAAAACTCCATATCCATAAAACACAGTAAGGAATGTCTCAACACTGTAGATAAAAGTTATTTGGAGAGAACACTCCTTTAATCCAAGGAATGTGTTCTGATTAGATGAGGAAGGTGAAAGAGAGAGGTACAACACGTATTATTAATAATAAAATGACTTTGAGTTTTCCCAGCCCTTTTCATCTTGAAATTTAGTTTTACTTTTATTAACTAATTAAACCTCACTTTTACTTTGTTGTAAGAGAATAAGACCATAGCATTAGACTTTCTACATTGTGTTGTAGTTTCAGTACTCTACACTCATTGTTTTATTGTTCAAAGCTACAACCCACTGAGTAAACTAGTGTAATTACTCACTTTTTTACAGGTAGGGAAATTGATACAAAAAATATAACATCTTGCCAAGACCACACAGTAAGGCGGTTGCAAAGCCAGAATCAAAGCCAACTGATATTTGAATCCAAAGCTTCTGATGGAAAAACTAAATCAGTCAATTTTTTTCCACTCTCCCTCTTCCATAGCTATCTTCACACACAGATAGCCTTAGCAGAAAGAACTTTAGGGGTTTTAAAAATCAACTTATAACTAATAGAATAATGTTAAATCTTCCAAATACTTCAATTCAGAATGACTCAAGAAAGTCTAACTAGGATGCCACCATAGGACAGGGGAGAAAAGACGATGGAGACAGCATTTATAATTTTTCCAAAGATCCATCCCTGAGTTTCATAGTGAAGAACTGAAGAGGACAGCAATATGTAATGTATGTTTTATGTAGACATCGATATTATTTGGTCTGGGCTGAGATTACCTTCTCTCCCCACCCACAAGCAGTTTGGGAAAGAGGCTGATGATACATTTTATGTCTTAAATTTTGGATCCTCCCTTAAGTCTGAATGGCAACATCAGTGACAAGTCTTGCAGAGCACCGAGCATTTTTAGCCCTTTAGAACCCACTCATTTGAAGTTTCTGAACTTCAGAAGAGTAATTGCTTTAAATATCAAATTTTAAAATTCAAATGCTACACTGAAAAAAAGCAAATACTTTATCAGGCATTTGTGGTCACTTGACCTTTTCCAAACCTCGAATGTTAGCCTTATTAAAATCCACAGCTTTTCTGCCTCTCTCTATTGGAAAGGGGGGAGGGAAAGACCTAACTCATAAACAAGCATTTTATTTAAAATCAGAGGCAACTGGAGTATTTTGTTTCCTTTGTGACCTCTCCAAGTACCTTCTGCCCCAGGCAACAAGCAAGGGGGGAGTTTAAGAAGTGGTGAAACCAAAAGTGGCTTGGCTGCTCCTATCAAAAAATGAAAATCAGCACGACTGGCAGTTGAGATAAATACGCTCCAAACTTGCATGTTGTACATGAAGCAGGGTCAGATCAGGCCAGGGCAGGCCATCACTACCAATACTAGTTATTGCTGGAGAAGTATAACATCACAGGCAAAGAACATTGAACCGAATAGGGCCCCTTGCCTCCAGATCCTCACACTCCAAAGCTAAATGGTGCGCTTTGGCATAGCTATCTATAAAAATGCAAAAATAAATAAACCACCTCTTGATGACTCATCTCAAGCTTCAGGCAATGTACAAATGGGTGGCCAGTAGTACACACTAAACTACACATTCCTCAGTGGAAACTTTGCACTACTTGTTCTTCTGTTAATATGACACATTAATAGAAATAATAACATCAGAAAAGAGGAACCTCTACAGTTTCTGTAAAGTAGAATTGAGGCAGGAATCAGTATAGGTCTACTCTTCCATTCTCTTCCATTAGCCCACCCTGCAGAACATCCACAATAAGACAGTCTTCTCCAGATTTTTAATTTAGCTCTCTGCAATTATTGTCAGCTTTGCCAGTGATAAAGCCATGGTTTCACCTCTTCAAAAAAAGAAAGCCCCCAAGCTAACAAACAAAAAACAAAATGGAAAAACAATAGTTCCAGACCTGACAAGCACATTGCAAGAAAAGTCAGAGCAAGAATATGGTAGAAATAGAAAATGATTTTAATTAATCAATAATTACTTACCCTTGAGGCATTTAAAACACACACAAACATGCACATCCAAATCAAAGGATACATGAAAAGTTTAAGAAACTTAACTTGGCAAGTGACTGCCTGGTAGAAATTTACACTACTGTTCAAAGTTATTCACTTGATAGAGAATAGCTGGCAACAAGTTCATATAGGCGAAATCGGCTCTTTAAATCTCAGTAGGTTAGAAGGCCATTGCCTGTTTGGCTTAGTTTTAAATCTGCCAAGCTGGAATGGGACAGCTCATTTTTTTAAATAGAAGTTTTCATTCAAAAGCAAAATTGGACCCAGCTGTCCCTTGCAATTACATTTCAGTGGCTCAACCTGGGTGTTTGTGTTTTTTCTAGGTGATTAATGGCACTCACATTTAAATGGTCAGAGTCAGCCTCCACAGTCATTAACACCCCATTAAGATGGATGAGAAGAACTTTGCACCTTTTGTTTCAGTCCAGTGGGCCATGGATTTAACAAAACAGCAAGATACTGATTTAGCTAAGGAAGATTACCTACACAACCAGACAAGCTAAAACTTCCTTTAAAGACAAATTTTTAAAAGTCCTTATAAAATCTTATTTTTCAGAACACTCTTTAAATATGATTTTAAGAACACTAAACCTAGAGTTTCCCCACACCTGAACTTATGCATACATTTGGCATGGTTCTTCAGCCTGTTTACAAAGTTCTTGGTTTCTCCCCTGTCTTTTGCTTTAAGCCTCTAATTATGATGAGGAGACTTCTGTTTTTAAGGAAAAGAATAGAATGGATATCTAGCTACCTTTGAGAAAAAAAATACATTAGTGGAAGTCCATGCTTGACAATCTAAACACTGGCTCCATTTCTCCCTAATGGTATTAGAAATGTCATGTTTTGGGGAAATTCATGAAAGAGTTAATTATTTCCATTTAAAGGAAAAATGAAGAATCTAAAAGTTGAGAGCAGAGTACTGCCTGAGACTGTTCAACTATGGAAATGACCAATGGCACTTGGTGTTTTTAATCTCTTCTCAAAAAGCCTTTCCTCAAGAGACTCCTCTTATGTGATGACAGCTGTGAATTTTGTAGCAAAACCACTTTGTTTACAAACTTGCAAAACACTGTACTTCATCCTTTTGAGTTGAAGTTCACACAGGCAAAGCAAGGCACACTCTTCTTTTAGAACCAACTAACACAAAACTGCCAGGGTGGTTCTTATGTGAACAGGCAGTGGTCAGTCAACATGGTATTACCACTGTTATCATTTGGCTTAGCATTAAGGAAGTGACTTTATTGAATCAAGTTGTTTATTACTATCACCTTTTTATTACTATCTTCCATTGAAATGCCTTTCAAATCATATGGCAAAATTTTAAAATGACAATGTGCATATCTTAACTCCATCACGTCAAAGTCCAAGAATCTACACATTATTCAGACACACACACACACACACACACACACACACACACACACACACACACGGTGTTGTTTGTTATACTTTTGTATAATATAACTCTTTCCCTAGCAGCAGCCACCTCCAGCATTCTGACAAGGTTATCTACAGTTTTGATGAAGGCAAAATTTCTTCCTTCTGGCTGTTTGAGGATCCCAGTTGTTTTTAGAATTACTACATCTTTATTCATCTCACTTCTAAAATTACAGAGTTAACCATTTTCTCTCTTAACTCTATTACATTTGAAGGACTGCCCCATTGCTATCAGGGATCAATCCCACTATGTTGTAAAATTCAACCCCTTCATCCTATCCAGGATTTAATACTCTTTTTACTCCATCATCACTTTCTTCCCCTGTATTAGCTTTCTCACCGGTACACAAACATGATCCAGTTTTGGTGATGTTTACAAAAAGTCTTCTTTTATCCTACATCCCTCTCCAACTGTCACTTCATTTCTTTGCTTTCAATACACAAGAAAATTTTTCAAAAGGAATTCTCTCGCATTATCATCTCCCATTTATTGCCCCCAACTACTTGTTTCCTGTCCCAACCACTACAGTGGTAGTGTCACAAACACCTGCAATAAGCTCCACATTGTTAAGGCCAGGAACACTTTTCTGATCTCATCTTAATCAGAGTCTCAGTAGTATTTAACATGGTTGTCTATTTCTCTGGTCCTGAAACCTGCTCCCTGCTCTCCACGCAGTGGTGATTTTCTTTCTACCTCCATGGCCAGTCCTCAGACTCCTTTCTTGGTTCCTAGGCATCTAGTCAACCTTAGTATTTGGAATGCCAGAGCTTGGTCCTGTGTTCTTTTATATTCTGGATGGGAGCAATAGATAGTAATATATAAACTGAGCCAGGGAGCTTATGCAGGAGAAATGGACCATTCTGCTTGTTCTCCATCTTTGCCTGAGGGGCCACCCGAGGAGGCCAAGCCAGCTCAGTGGGGCAGGAAGAAAACCTGTGGAGTTGGTATTTAGAAAGTGGAAGTGACTAACAGTGTTAAATGTAACCAGAAGTTCAGTGACATAAGGAGTAAAATATATCCACTGGATTTTTTGACATGAAGGTTTTGAATGAACTTGGAGAGAATCAGTTCACAGGATATGGAGAAAGGAGCCAGCCGAGAATGTGTGGAGCTGCCATGCGTGGTGAAGAAGCTGAAACAGGGAGAAAGGTGCCTGTTGGACATCTAGGTACTAAACACTTTAAATTCTTCAGAAAAAGTAGTATGGTTTTTGTGTGTGTGTAAGTTAACTTGAATCAGACCCCAAAGTGACGTTAGCACTTAGAGAACTTAACTGGAAATCTAGATTATAGAGGCACTAAGGCAAGCATTTCAAATACTATCTCAGTCCACCCTAGATAGTTAATTAGCATCATGGATGTTAGAAATAAAATTTCTTTTGTGCAGTGAGTAGCAGTCATGATATTTGGAAAGAAAAAGAGATGATATGGGTTCTGCCATACCCACCTGAAAGAAAGGGGAGAATCTAGCAAACCTAGTATCCTTTAACTAGAGCCTAAGTCTAACCACCCCATTTGCTCCTTTGTCCTCCCTCTATGCAGCTCTAATGCCTAATCCAGCTGGAAGCTCTGCAGATTATCCCAGTGTCTGCTTTAGAGTAAATCTCTGACAAAGGACAGCAGCTAAGGACTTGGTTGATTTTATGGGAACTGGTTTATGAATTTTTTGCCTATTTTCTAATAAATGTTTGTATAAAAAGTAGATCTCAAACTAAGACTTGCATTCATTATAACACACACATGGAAATGGGGTTATAAGGAGGAGCCATGAAGACCTATCTGTTTCTAAAGACCAGAGCCTACAGGTGTTTACCAATTAAACTGAACACGTTTTTGAAATGCAAATTTGGCTTGAGGTCACTTGATAAGAATGTTCTAAAGACATGTAGCTATGAAAGGAAAGAGAAAGGCAGGGAGAGTGAACCATCATCGGATGTTTTTATGTCTGTTTACTTGTGTTTTAAAATTGAAGGGATACCAGCACATTTAAACATTGATGAAAGGATTCTGGAGAGGTGAAAGATTTAAGATAAGGAATAAAAAGAGAAAGAACAGTGTCCGAGGAGCAGAGGAAGAAAGGACTTAAAGCAAAGGGAAGGGGAAGCCTTAGGAGTAACAGGCTCCTTATCCTAAATAGAGGCAAGGAAAGGAGTGTGGGGCAGGACTGGATAGCGTCATAGGTTTTGTAGCAAGAATTTGAAGGAGACCTTACATATTTCCCCCTCAAGTGAAATACAAGGTGATGAGTAGGGTGGTAGATAATTCACAGAGTTTTTAGTTGTCCAAATAGAGAATTGATCAATGAGAACTCATTTTAATATTTAGTTTCTGATGTTGATTCTGTGCTTGTATAAGAAAATAAAGGGGAAAAATCTGTGAATTCACAGTGGAAACTTATTTCAATTTTTCCTAGTTTCCTTGTTTCCAGTGCCCAAAATAGAGACCGTCATTTAATAAGTTTATTTGGGAATTAGATCACTGCCTTGTAAAAGAGAATGTGCTGTCCATTACCACATAAGTACATTAATAATAGGGCACAGTTATTCCTACAACCACACCCTAATTTCCAGGGGTAGGGCTGGGAGGGAGAAGGTCAGGATGAAGAGTATAAATTACTTTCTTTCTTTTTGCTTTGCTTTTCCTATTGTATTTCTTAAGTAAAGTAGTTTGGGAATAAGGACCTTCTTGCATCTACCTTGTTTTGAATGTGTTTCAACCCAGCTTTGGAGTTATTGTTTGTTTTGTAGCTGTCATTCTAGCTTCTATTAGATTCCATTTCAAAACCAACATTTGAAATCATTACCTTTTAGTTGTCTGTCAGATGGGAAAGTACCTGCTATAAATTGCCGGAGAGCAAAAATTTTAGTTTCTGTACAACTGCTGTTTTTTTTTTTCACATTTTTCACATTAAATGTAAATAGCACTTAGCTTCGGTTTTCTTCTTAACTTTTTATCTCTATGAAGCACCAGAAAACCAGTGTTAGACAGGGAGGTTATATGCAAAATGCAAAGGTTAGAAAGTACGTGAATTATCTGTACATATGGTCAGGGGTTTGGGTGTTACTGAGATTTAGAAATCTGGAGTATTTCATCTTGATTATAAAGCCCTGTGGAATGCTTGGAGTGTCTTTCCACATGGTGGAAGAGATGGGAGAAGACTGGCAGAGGCTTTCCCTTCCCACCCAGTTTAACTGATTAAGACAGGGCAATTTTGTTGGAAAAGTCTGCTGGCAATCTGTAGGTCTCAGCTTGCTCCTCTATGCCTTGCTGAGAGCAAGAGCTGTTGGAAGAGAATCAAGGCATGAAACTTTTGCTGCTCTAGTTTAAAGCTTATGAAAGCAAACGATCTCCAGGGCACTAATCCTTTCACCTTGGTAAACATGCAACAAATCTACACGAAAGGAAAGCCGAAAGACAGCGCATTTCTCCTCCTGTAGCAACGCAGATACCTGGAGGCTCTGGACTGACTAATAAGTGTCTCATGAGTCTCCACAGGAGGAAAAACATCCTAAGAAAACAAAAAAGACAGAAGTTTGAGGGTAAAAAAAAAAAATCACGAATTCCCGTAAAGCCCAAAGTTACTCTGACAAGAAGCCCTGTGTTATTTCTTTGTCCTTACCGCTCAGATAAAGATAGTTTGACAGAAATCAACATGGGTTGCTAATAGTCATTTTGCTTTATTTTTAAACTCACAACAGGATGTCAGGTTTTGTGTTGTTTTACTTTTTAATCAACCCCATTCTTTCCTGTTTACTGGCACAAACTCCCTGAGTAACTTGCTGTGTCAGGGAGTGACTTGGAGAGGCAATCTATTAAATCCAACTGAAGGATATTTCCCCTGTAGATCTGTTTACCAGTGTTAATTATTGATTAAAAATTGTTTGCAATGGATAAAAATACATGCTGAAGATACAGGATGAAAACGCAAGCACATACCCAGACCTAAAGATATTTTTTTTTCCTCTGAGTCATACATTTCTTTGAAAACATTGGTATGGATTGTCAGTGCATCTGAGGACATTTGGCAATCTGTACCAGTGCTTTCATCTCCGGAGTCTAATATCAGGTCAAACTAGTGGTTTTTATCAAGCCTTTATCAGAGAACAGGAGCATGAAAAATAGCATTTGATATATAGTCCCTAGAGAAAATGGTGAGGCAACCTGGCACCAAGTTACAGGAAAACTCCAATTATGGATGTTATACCGAGATTTTAATCAATAAAGCTGTGACTTTTCCCCACTAGGGACACATCATTTGGTGAAATACCTGAGCTTGTTTTAAAACCAGGCTTCTGGGCAGCGCAGGGAGAGAAGGGGGAGCAGGTGGGAGGGTCACTCTACATCTGTTCCTAACATCTTTAAAGAGAATAAAAGAAATTCACTGTGGGAACAAAGCTCGGCAACCATGAGAATACGAGTGCCCTTCCTGAGCAGTAGAATGAAAAGACCATCCCCCTTCCAAGATGAAGACCTCACTAGAGTAAAGTATAGTTTTATATTCTCCCTTTCACTCTCTTCATTCCAGTGTAATGATGAGAAATCCTTTGAAAACTTCTGCTACTAAAAACCATTAGTGGAGGTTTAGCAACAACCATGGATTTTCTGCCATCTACAAATGAGACAGATGTGTCTAGGGAACTGATTTTTTCCCCTTGCTTCCCCAGAGACAGGCGGGGACACTGAGGGCCCCAGATTAAGAATATAATGAAGTCTTGACAGACTGTCATCTCAGAGTGTTAGGAATGGGTCTTTGTATTCCAGAAGGGGAAGAGGTAAGAATTGGAGGAACAAGGAATCTGAGAGCAGACCTGAGAGCTGACGGTGCGACCCCAGGCGGCTATATAAAGCACCTGGTTTTGCCAAGAGACCCGAAGAGAAGTAAGGGCAAATTCTGATATAAGATGATCTACTTGAGGGGCTAGTGGATAGTAGCTTCAAGTTGTTTCCTGCTGTGTTGCCAGTTCAGTCCGTTGTAGCATCCATCACCTTGACTCCTAGTGTGACAGTGGTGTGAAGAGTGAAGGAGTCAGGGTATCACAGGGTCATGTGGCTTTTCTACAATCAGGCTCTCTTAGCAGAAAATAAGATGTCATCAAGTCATCATGGGGCCTGATTTCACCAGAAGATGATCCCATCAGAGGAAGTGTTGGCCCAGAGGAATGGGATGTGACAGAAAGAGGCTCTTGGTGCTAAGGAGGACTGAGGGGCTAAGATAAAACCACCCTCTTTCCAGGAGTTCCTTGGTGGCCTAGTGGTTAAGGATTCGGTATTGTCACTGCTGTGGCACAGGTTCGATCCCTGGCCCAGGAATTTCTGCATGCTGCAGGCGCCTGCAGCTAGGAAAAAACCACCCTCTTTCCTATTACATGCAAAATTGTGACCCATGAAAGGGAATGTGGGAGAGATGGAGGCTTGGGTTACCTGTGCTGCATCTTCTCTCATCTGGTTACCTAAAATTCAGAGCCTTTTTCATGGCAGTTTCTGCATCTTCGAAGTTTCTAGCCAAATGTTCAGCCTGGAGATTTTCGGAAACAGAGATTATCAACCTGTGGTATAAGGACCACCAAGTAAAATCCAAAAAAAAAAGCCTAGAGTTAAAAAAATACTTTCCTGACCAAACCCTTGATATTCTGTTCTGTTTCCTCACACCACTACTTATTCATTTCACCAGTGATTATTTATAATGAGACTGACATGCAGCAAGATAATATTTTGGAATATTTGTGTTTTTCTTCTGAACTCTTGTGACTTTCCCCCAGGTCAGCCAGAGGCAAGCACATTGCCTTGAGGAGAAGTCAATTTGGGATATTTGTTTTTAATTTCTAAAACAGTCTCTAGAGAATCAAGAGAGAGGGCCTGAGGGAAGCAAATAATCAAGTGCAGGCCATAAAAATAGAACAGGTAAAAGAAAAGGCTGAGGCAGTACAGGCCTAGAGGCTTCAGAAAGGAGGGAGGTCACAGTGGACTGCTGTGACCAGAGAGCTGCTTTGGCCAGTGCTGTGGAAAGCCGGAAGCCACCTCTTAGGATTCCAGGAGCACAGCACAAAGGCTGGGGAGGAGTCACAAGGGATGTTTTTTGCCATCCCTTGTGAGGGACGTCAGTTGAAGGGCTGCCTGCACATCATCATGAATCTGCAATGGAAGGACCTCTCCCTGTGCCTGGGACTTTCCAAGCTCATCTAAGCTGACTTGCAGGAACTACACCCCCTCTTTTTGCACAAACCCCAAACAAGCATAAGTCATGAAAACAGAAAAGGTTGCCTACACCTGGGTCACAGTGGTGGCTTTAAATTGTAGGTGGAAACCTTATGCTGAGAAGACAGTGGCAAAAGAGTGTTACAGCTTCATCAAGCCTGTACGCCAAGCATTTTGCTACCTGGGACTAAAAGAACATAAGACACAGTTGGGGTTCCTCATGCAGGTGTAAGAGCTTTAAAAGAGGCTGGGGGGAGAACAAAATGATAACCATAAAAAGTAGAAGGAACATTACATTAGCTATAGGAAAAGAGAGTTTTCACACCAGAATGGCTGCTTCAGCTGAGTCTTAATTAATTTAATGTATTAATTTCTGATTGCCTTTGTATAAAATTGCAGTGTATTATTTTACAATTCTGGAGGTCAGAAATCTGAAATGGATCTTACTGGACTAAATCAAGGTGTGAGTAGAGCTGCATGAGGATGTGAGTTCTATCCTTGGCCTCACTCAGTGGATTAAGAATCCGGCATTCCTACAAGCTGCGGCATAGGTCTCAGATGCGGCTCAGATCCCCAAATTGCTGTGGCTGTGTCATAGGCCAGCAGCTGCAGTTCCCATTCAACCCCTAGCCTCAGGAGCAGCTGTAAAAGGAGAAGAAACGGGGGTGGATTAACATAGTCACGGGTTGCAAGGATTTGAATGTGGATGTCTTTAGGGAACCATTGTTCTGCCTTCCCGATTGTGTACAAAGGCATCAGGTGAAGTAAAGTTCAGAAGGCATAGAGAACAGTAAGTGTGAGTGAAGCCCTGAGCTTCTAAGGCTAAAACAAAAAGGAATGAGGCAGGAGTGATGAGAGAGGGTTCAATGGGGCAGTCAGAGAGGAGGTCAAGAAGAGCTTTGTGTTCTTTTAGGGAGCTAGAATTTATGAGGAGAGCAGTAAGTGGCCATTTGTGCATTTTAAACATAACATCATCAGATTTGTCTTCTAGAAAAAAATCATTCTGGCTAAAGTACAGTGCAGTGTATAAAAGCCCAAGGATGCTGCGGGGTTGAAGACAGGGAAACAAACCAACCATTTTTATGAGCCAGGTGAAAGTAATTTAAGAGGCTGAACTAAGGCGATCTATGTAGAGCGAGTGGATGAGTTCAAGAGAAACCACAGAGTGCGCATGCACAGGATGTGGTGACTGAATTTAATGTGGAGGCAAGAAAAGAGTCAAAGATGACAGCCAGGTTTTCATCTCTTGTGATTGCATGTATGGGGTTGCCTGTCTCGGTGCTTTTCACCAAGTTCAAGAATGAGGAGAGGAGGATCAGGCTTCAGATGGACACAGATGTGACATCTTATTTTGACCCCAATACTCTGCTCCTTCATTCTTGCCTTTTTAACATATACACTTATAGGATGCCCAATTATTGAGATGCTGATAGTCCCTCAAAGTGCTACTTGTGTGTTCTTTTGGCCTCAGCCAGTCCAGTAGTTTTTTTTGTCTGGTTTCTTCAGAATGGTATAAATTATTCTGGGGAAATCTGCATGGTTTGGTGTTGGTATAATGGATCTTTGGTGGGCCACCAAGATCACCTACTTCAAGACTTAGGCACTTACTCCTCCAGCTACCTGGATTTTTACCTGAAGAACTTACAACTTATCTCCACACTAGGAACTGCCCTAAACTGATGGGACCTGCCTCACCCAAGGTTACATTCTCTCCAAAGAAGCAGCCCACATCCAATGGCTCATTCAGGCAAAAGTACAAAGTTCCAGCCTCTGACGTCAGTTTGAGATTCAGTATGGACCTAAAAAGCCATAATAGTTTTCCACTTCCCTGTGAGGTCTGCTGAAGGCTCTTCTGCACCTGAGTTGGAGTTTAACACCTCCCCCTGCACAGCTCTGCTTTCCATACCTCTTTAGCAGGTGCCTCCTGCTCATTTCACACCTCTGACTTCGTGAGAGTGGGTGTCCCTTTATGATCAGTTGCTGGAGAAGAAAGTCATGGATGGTTTAGCTTAGAGTACAGATGCAAATCAGAAAATGGTCTGCCATTGTAGTTTCAGGGTGGACCTGAAAGACGTCTTCCCAATGGAGCTTCAGGTGGGGCTACTGGCATCCACTCTGTGCAGAAAAAGAAGTGGCCTGAGGCAAGTATATTACTCAAAGAGGCAAATGGCTTGGGTGGTTGGTCAGGAGCCTGAAAGGAGAAAGGTTGAAAAATCAGGGAGGCAAAGAGGTGTGCAGATACAGGAGTGGGCACAAAGTAGCTTAAAGACCTTTGTGTTGTGTTAATGTCCACCAGAGGCCACCCACCCCAGAACAAGAACAAATCAACAAAGTAGACAAGATGACTTGGACAAGGGACATTGTATACCCTGCATCACCAGCCACCCCAGTGCTGAAATGGAGGAGATCATGGTCCAAACAGCATAGACTTCCCACTCACTAAGGCTAATCTAGTTACTCTGTTCTTTAATGGACAATCTGCCAAGAACAAAGACTAAAGCCAAACCCCAACTGCGGCATCAACCCTTGGAGAATTCAAACATCACATGGTGGCAGTTAGTTACTTTGGACCTCTTAGCTCCTGGAACAGGCAATATAATAGAGTTGATTCCAGGATAGAAGAAGTCTAATGTAGTAACTTGCCACCAAAGAACATTTTGTCTCCTCAAGAGATGGTGCTATACCAGGAGTTTACTATTTGTCTCTGTTCCTGACAGCAATTTATCTTGCATGGAATGGATTAAAGTAGAATGCTTTCACGAGGGCAGAGAGAAAGATGCCTACTATGTTTTAGGTATTCCTAGTTATTTGGGACTCCTTGAACCAAATGACCAGCAGATAAGGGAACAAGAGAACACTTTCCTCAAGGAGTCATTTATTTGAAAAATAAATGGACCAGTGCACCAGCTATGACCTGAGAAGGGCATGGTGATCACTCAGAGTTAAGGCCTAGGTAAACCACCTAGACAAACAGAGGTGCCGCTGAAACTAAGAGGAATCTAGAAGAAGTGGAAAAAGAAGATGATATCAGTTGTAGCCATAAGACCACCAGCCATGATGGGGGTGGATACCGTTTATCCTACAAATCTTACTGTAGTAAGTTTCTCTAGGAAAAAAACAACTGGAATCCCAAAGGGGTCGTTTGAAGATAGAGAACACAAGGCAAGTGGATCTGGGTAGCACACATGATGTACTCTGGTACCCACTTTCAGAACTGAGACACTCACTCCCAACTGTTGGCTGTATTGTCTGCTAACAGCCCCACAGCTGAGTGCCTTGAGGATTGTCCTTAGCAGTGAAAAGCTGCTTCAGCCAAGGTTGCACTCATATTAACTCACTAGTCCATAAGCAGTTACCAAAGCTGGGACCCCTTTCTTTGGCCCAAGACATCTCGAAAGAGCCATCCCAGCTGAGAGCTCCATGTGAGTTTGGCTGAAGGCTCTGCTGCCACCTCTGTACCATCCCATGTCCCTCTTCCCATTAGAAGTGTCTTTCCCAAGATCACCCCCAAAAGACCGGCTGCATACAAACCTCCATTGCAGTTGGCTCCCCATCGAATCCAAATAACAGTTAGCTTTTTGTTTCTTTTGTTTTTTTGTTTTTGGCACCATTCAAGCTTTCCATATATTTACAACACTATATAAATAAAAGCTCTGGTATCCTCAGTTGCCTAAGTTTGAATACCTCATATTTTTGGTATTGTAAACAAGAGCATGTTACTGAGCCTTGTGGTTCATTATACCTAAGTAAGTCTAAAGCTATTTATACATTAAAAATATATGATACACCTGTAAGAACTCCAAGGAATGTAGTTTGTTCTGTCTGGATCACAACATGATATGTTTTAGAAAGAACTTACTGTGTATCATGTACTTTTGCAAATATTTACCAGAAAATAACCTATTAAATTTTGGTCCATCATTCTTTAGCTATCTTGGATTCAGTGCTTGGAATACCCTTTGGCCTACAATCAATAGCACAAAGGCCATTATTGTAGAAATAAACCTTTTATTACATTAGTTTACTTAATATAGTAAAGTTTTCTTTAATATTAAAGTGATGGCTTATCTTATCAGTGGTGTCTTAGAGTTTTGGGACTAAAGTAATAAGAGTTTGTATAATATTTCCTACTGCCATGTTATAAATGTTTCTTTTCTTTTCCTTTTTTTTAAATGGCTGTACCCATGGCATATGGAAGTTCCTGGACCAGGGGTTGAATCCGAGCCACAACAGTGACCTATGCCACAGCTGCTGCAATACCAGATCCTTTAACCCACTGTGCCAGCCTGGGAATAGAACCCATACCTCTACAGTGACCTGAGCCACTGCAGTCAGATTTAACCCACTGCACCACAGTGGGAATTCCATTTTCTGAAATACATCTTTAAAACATTTCAACTATATCCCAATAAAAAATTCTAAAAATATATCTTACCATATAGTACCCTACCAATTCGGAACAATATGCCTTACTAAACTATTATTTAAAGATCAGAATTCAAGGAGTTCCCTGGTGGCCTAGTGGAAACCTTAAGGATACCACATTGTCACTGTTGTGGCTAGGGTTCAGTCCCTGGCTGGGAAATTCCACATGCTGTGGGCACAGCCAAAAAATAAAAGAATCAGAATTTAGAAACCAGAATGATGGTTTTCCAGAACTAACTTGCTAGATAATTCTTAGTCTCAATAACTTTAGCTTTAAAAAAAAAAAACTCACATTTTTGAAAGTGACATAAAACATTTGTTATCAGTTTGTTTTATGTTGTTTCTATGACTACTGAGATTTCTATTTAAATGTGTCATAGGCATTTCTCAAAACTATCATGGTCAAAACAGAAGTCTTGACTTCTCCTCTCTGCCACAAAGGCTATTCTTTTCCAGTCTCAGAAAGTAGCATGACTACTCACCTTGTTGATCAAGTCAGAATTCTGTTTGGTTCCTCTTTTCCTCGCTTCAAAAAGCATTCCACCAGCAAGTTCTGGCAGCACTGTCTCCAAAGCATATCCTGAATCTATCCTGTCTTTACCACTCTGACCTTTGCCAAGCTACTGTCATTTCTATTATGTAAAAACCCCAAACTAGACTTCTTCCCTCCATTTCTTTCCCCTTCAGGACACATATAACTATCCAAAAAAAAATTTTTATGCAAATCAGAGTACATTATGATTCTGTTTGGCTCTCCAGTACTCCCTGTTGATCATAGGATAAAATAAAAATTCCTTACCATAGCCTCCAAGCCACTCTGCCATCTCTGTCCTCCTCACTGTCCTGAGCTTGTACCATATGATCTTCTCCTCACTCTCTAGCTCCAGATTCTTTAGCTTTAGTTGTTATTGTAGTTGTTGTTCAATATACCAACTTCCTTCACACCTTGGAACTCTTGCTCTGTTCCCTCGGCTTGGGACCTCTGCTCCATGGCTTTCTGTTGGCTGCATTTCTTCAGCAGTGTTGTAGCTCAACTGTCACTCTTCGGAGGTTTCCCTGACCAACTACAAAGTAGATTGTTCCTCTTCCAGGCACTTGTTCACAGATTACCTTTTTTCTATCATTTAAGTTTATATTGAATGTTTCTGCCTTATTGGTACATGAAAATAGGATACACATTTATGAATTATAATATAAATATATTTTTATACTTATGTGTATATTTATATGCATGAATACATAATGTATAGTTGACCCTTGATAAAATGCAGGGATGCCAACCCTCTGGACAGTCAAAAATCCATGTATAATTTGACAGGCAGCCCTTCCTACCCTCAGTTCCTCCATGTCCCTCGTTCCAATCAACCGTGGATTATACAGTAATGTAGTACATATTTAGTGAAAAAATCCACATTGAGAGGACCCATGCAGTTCAAATCCGTTGTTCAAGGGTCAACTGTATTTATTTATATATAACCATATATTTGTGAAATGTATCATATATAAATATATTATAATTTAAAATAATGTAAATAGATATATGAAATGAATGAATACTATCTCAGTATGTAGGGCAAGGAGTTTAGTCTCATACAGAGAATGAGCTTTAGATCTAATAAAATATGTATTAAATTGAATGTGTCTCCATCAAACGTACAAAATGTATACTTGTGTTTTGTTTCCTTATAATGATAAGGGGTTATACTCCAAACCATATTTTCCCAGTTCTAAGACAAATACGTTTTCTCACATTTTATGAGTCTATACATATTGTAATCCATGGATTCATTTAATGAAATAAAGTTTCTTTATTCGTAATATTAAAGTGATGGTGCATCCTATCATCACTGGTATCTTAGAGCTGAGGGAATAATTGTAATGAGAGTTGAATAAATGTTATTTAATTGAATGCAAGAATGAAATCCCTGCCTTGTAAACACCTGGCCACGTGCAGCTGGGACAGATAACAGAATTTCAGTAGGATCAGTGATTTCAGAACAGCCTTCTCTGTGTTGATCTGACTCTGACAGAAGGACAGGGAACTGAATCCCTGGCTATGAGCTCATTAACACCAAGCTCCACCCAACCAATGTAAATAATACCTGGGTCAGAAAGCAAAAAATAAATGTGAATGCAACTGCAGCAAGACAAGTAAAATCTCACTAAATTATAGAGAAAATTAGGGTCTTCAAATAATAGTAGCTTTCTCCTGTGGATGTTTTGGATAACCTTATCAGTGTCTCTGAGATTTTCCATATATACAACATTTATTTTTTTTATTTTTTTTTAAGTGAGAGAAACCAGTAGTATTTAATTTTCATATTTAGGCAGTGTTAACACCTAAGGAATGTAGAGTGAATTCAAGTTTGCACCTCTTCAGCTGCTATTAGTCAGGTGAAGAACATTTTAATTAAAGCAGTGAGATTTAATAATTTCTCATAGTCCTCTTATCTGTGATCTGAGCATAATCTATCCCCTAAAAAGATAAACAGTCCCATGGTGTCATGGGAAGAAATCAGAAATAGCATTCCTTATTTCTCTCCCTATCATTTCCGAGTGCCTGGAGGATACAAGGACAGATTAAGTTTTGCAAGTGACTAAAGAATAACAGCAAACTCCATGTATATCGGTCCTAGAACCAACACATTCCCTAGACCTTAGGGGAGTAAATGGGCTTTACTGTATGCCTGCTCTGTTTACTGTCATCATCCTGCAGCACTGGTTTGAGAAGGATTTCTAAGGTCCAGCCAGGCTTAGAAAGAAAGAGTATTATATGTCAAATACACACACACACACACACACACACACACACACACACACACACACACACATACACACATACGTATACATACATTTCAATAATTACAGAGCAATTTACATAGACTACAATGACTACAACTGGAAAATTCTAGGCATAAGTAAAATCATTATTTAAATACGGCCTTATGTGCTTTTAAGTGTGGAGGGAAATGATAAATTAGAAAAGCTTACTCTCTGATTCTTACAGTTAATGTAATTTCTTAAAATCCCAATACTTTTAACAATGTTCTCAACATTAGTGCATTAGTTTTTGGATGCCAACAATAAGCCACATATTTTTCGAGGTGTTGAGGATTGGTCAGTAACCAAAACAGCAAAATCCTGCCCTTGTAAAGCTTATATTCTAATGAAAACAAAAAGTTTAAATGTCAAGTATTTATATAGTGTTCATCCTGTGCCAGACATTGTTCTGAATCATTTTTTTTTAATGTATTAGCTCATTTAATTTTCACAAGAACCCTACCACAATGGTACATTGCTTCCTAAAATCATGCAGCACTTAGGTGTTCGGACTGAGTTTCTAACACGTTTTCTAGCTCCAGAGCCTGTGTATTACCACTGACTGCTCTGTATTGCTGCTTCTGTGCTACACTGCTTCTCATCTTAGGTGCTGGGCCGCAATGTTAAACAAGCCAGAAAAAGTTCCTGTCCTCACAGTAACTCACATACTGGAGGAGGGAGACAGACCATGCACAAATAATAAAATATTTCAAAT
This sequence comes from Catagonus wagneri, assembly GCA_004024745.2. Lineage (NCBI taxonomy): Eukaryota > Metazoa > Chordata > Mammalia > Artiodactyla > Tayassuidae > Catagonus > Catagonus wagneri. The sequence goes on from PVHT020004020.1 coordinate 27,159,475, forward strand.
AGTGATTAAAGCTATGGATGAAACAAAGGAGAAGGATATCATAAAGGCCAATCAGGAAACGGCTCTCTAAGGAGGTGAGAACTGAATGATAGCCGGGATCACAAGGAAGAGTGGAGACAGGCAGCAACTAGTGCAAAGGCTCCAAGATGAGGAATCAGCTCAGCACGTCTTTGGAAGGCGAGTGTGCCAGATGCACTGAGGATGGGGGAGAGCAGTGGGAGGGAAGGGCCATAGCCAGATCAGGGGGGACCTTGCCGGTCATAATAAGCGATGAGAATTTTGTTCTCAGAGCAATGGGAAGCCACTGGAGGCTTTTAAACCAATAGAAACATAATACAATTTAGGTTTTTAAAAGAGAAGTGAAAAGGTAAAAGAAGAAAGGAAATGCAGAAATCTCTAATCCATGATATTTGGCATTTGTCTTAATTTGTTCATTAATTAATTTTCCTTTTCTAATGTTTGCATCTTCTAAAATAAGCTTAAAAGTGGATGGGTTGTTATCCTACCCACACATTTCCGGTATATGCTCATTAGCAGAAATGCTCCACCGTGGAACTTCAGAGCAATTGCTTATAAGCCCTGGGAAGAATTATAAACAGACCATTTCCAAAAGTGGAGACAGGAAGAATGAGGAAGGACTACATCACACTGAATACCAAGACTGTCCTTAAAGGAGCGTGGGGATCTGAAGGTCCCCTTGGTTCCATGCCACAGTCTCTTTCCTCTGTTTTGATCACTGCCATTGTTCTGAGATTTGAGGGTTTTGGTCTTCAACCGATATGCTGAAGTGGTATTTCACCAGATGTTTCAGGGTGATATTCAATTGATTCAAAAAGCAAAACCACACAAACACTGGCCAATTAGAGCAGATGCTGCCTATAGCACTGGAACAGAGGGCCTCTGCCTTGCCAGGAGTTACACTTTGAATTGCTGTTTCATGGAGAGGTCTAGGGGGCCAGGGTCTCAGGGAAGATGGCCAGGAGCTATTGGTGAGGAAGACTACTCCAGACAGTGGCTATTTACCAACCTGCACAGACATAATTAAATATTTTAACAACCCTTATGGCCATGCTGATGTTATTGTCTGCACTGACCTGCCTTCTAGACCCTGTGTAATTTAACAAAGAGCAAACTGAGCTGGGTGTGGCCAGCAGAAACAAGCAGGAGCTGGTTTCACATACAGTTAGGTCAAGTCTTTCCTTCAAATACTTGGGCTGTTTACACAAGAACAATCAAATGTATTGGCTGGAAATTTTTCCTCGTGGTTCCCATAATACATTCTTGCTGGAATAGCTAGCTATGGCAAACCAGCTCTGTTAGGAAAACACCACCCACCTCAGTCTGGTCAGCCTTGAACCAGACTGTTGTCCTCATACAGACACGAAGTCATAGTACAATAGAGGATAGTTTGCCAGTGAATGTTAGCTTGTTAGCCAACAATTTAGTAATAAAGGCATTGTAACAGGCATACTCGTGATTATTGTTCTTGAACACCAAGCAATACCTCATCTACCCTGTATAGCATGTGAGAAGCACATATCTTTTTCTCAAGGAGTTTTTATATATACCCATACCCCAATTTGAAATAATCAGTTACTAAATTTTCCAATAAAAGTTGAAGACATCTCTTTGAAATCCTTAAACCATACAATTTTTCAAGTGCCCATAAGTGATTACTTTATAATTCATATAAGTAAACATATCAGAATAAAATGAAACATTTAGATCCCTGAGATACAAAGTAAGATGTTGTATTAATAGGAGATTTGCAAGGTGTTTGGGGACATATTTTTGCAGGAAGTACCCCGTACATCAATGCAATATCTAGTGCTGGGATTTCTTCAAAGACATTTTGCATCCAATACATTGCTGGTGTTTTTCTTGTGCAGGGAAGAGCTGGGAAAACAATTTACATTAGCCTAGTATTAAGGATTTTTTAAAACATTTTTCTGGCTAGCTAATAGTTTTACATTAAAGCCATTTTTCCTGTAAATAATAGTAATATAGTAAAACACATTGTTTCCAGAATAGTTTGGAAAAATTGGCACCATATACTCTGTCTTTGTATTCTTGCTATTTTATGTAAATGTTAATTGTAGTCACTTTTTGAAAGTATGGTTTATAAAGTCCATAATTGTGGAAGTGAGTTCCTATAAAATTGTAGTCACAAAAATACGTCTACAGTTTTTTGTTTTTATTTAATCATAATTATTCCTTTTTAACTGTCAAACTCAGTTTTTAATTCAGTTTAAATATCTGCTTCCCATTATATTAACACGAATTCAAGAATGAAAGCATGTCAAAAGATCAAAGCCAATTTTAATGTCTAAACCACTTAAAAATTGATTTTAAACATTTCAATCTCATATTTAAATGAAAAGAACAATTAACCAACGTTAGTTGCTTTTTAGACAAGAAGCATTCATAAAGGTTTATCTAAATTAGCCTTTCAATTCTGTGACTAGCTTGAATCTAAATTTTGCAATGAAAAAGAATAAAGATGGCTATACCCTTGATCATTACCTCATCCAAACAAACATAAGGAAATCACTAGCTTAGATCCCTGAAATTAACAAAGGGTTATGTTTGTAATAACTCAAGGCACATCATCTAGTACTTTCCCAGTGTAAAATCTGTGTTTCCACACTATACAATTTTCTTATAATTAGTTCAACACATTAATCATGTCAAGGGTATTTTAGGCAACTGTCCAAGATGCATTGGCTTTCAGTGGGTATTTGGTACTTGCTTCACCAGCATCCAGCCCCTCTGCTTCAACAGCCCTAAATTTCATTACAACTTCCACCCTTCCTTCAGTCTCAATTTCTAAACTACTCTGAGGCAAAGAGGGCATCATCCACCCTTGGCCACAGGGATTGGTTCAAGACTGACCAAAACTGTGAAATCAGTGAAATTTAGATTTGTTGTGGGAGCTACCTGACAGAGCTCACTCTTTTTCTACTGAATTTATTCTAAAATGATGAAGACTGAAATCAGCACAGTTCTTTGGCCACTGCGAGAACTGAGAAAGAAGGCAACAGAGAAGAGGCAAAGTAAGGAGGTGGAGAGAAACCATAGACATTATTTGGGGATTATATTCAGCCATTTCCCCTTGCTTAAGCTGGTTTCAGTTGGGTTGACTAACATCCTGTGTTTCTGGAACCAATTTCATTGTCTTCTAAAAAGTATATGTTCTAAGCACTCATTGGAGAGACCTGAATGCTAGAGTTTGCGGTAATCATCGTCCTCAGTTTACATTTACTGAGTGTTTGCCATGTACCAGGCACTGTTCTAGTTGCTTCATATTTATTAGCGTGTATATTCCTCTTAACAACCTAGGAAGTGAACAGTGCTATTCTCATTTTATAGATAATTAACAGAGGCATGGAGAGATCAAGATCACACCTTAGTAGATGGTGGAGCTAAGATTCTATCCAATCAGTCTTACTGAGAACCAACACTCCTGAGTGCTGAGTCTTAGTGCCTCTTGAAGCCTCCATGAACACACTGTCTACAAATAAATTCTTACATTTGTGTATATAACAATGTAGTGTATGAATGGCTTTTATATTAAAATACCCTATTAAATTAATGGTTAAGTTACTGTTTTCCTGTTTTACAAATGCAGAAATTCAAAGACTAATAGGCTTATTTACCCAAGTTCATTAAACTAATGAATACTGAATCCAAATCTCCTTCCATGCAAAGAAAATTTAGATCAGAAAATTGTTTTCCCATGGGCTCTTTCTATAGAGATAAATGTTTGAAACTTTGATGAAAATAGCTGGTCAAAATCATTCTCTGTAACTTTGTAGTATAAATGACACCCTCTGGGCTATCTGGGAGACATCAGCATTAATGATCCATTAATATTATAAGTTTATTTTATTTTCAGTCTTCAAATTGATACCCTGGTTCTGCTGAAATCATTTCCTTCTTCCTTAAATGTCTTTTGATTTTTAATACCATCATCCCTGAGTCTGACTCCAAAACTGGATGGGTAAGAATATGAGGAGATTACAGCACAGTGAAGAGGTCAATATAGACGGTACATGTCAGTTCTAGTCAACTATTTAATCTCTGTCTTTCATTTTCAGATCTTAGGTAATCAAGAAGTAAACCCTATGTTGGCTGTTTTTTATCTAGGAAAACAAAGGTATGGCTTTAAAATTTCTTAATTCTTTATAGATTGTCAAAGATTGACACTCCCCACCCCCTACCCTCACCAAACAAACAAAATATTCCCTTGTTTGGGGTTGAATTATGTGCCCCCAAAATATGTGTGGAAGTCCTGACAGTGCCTCAGAATGTGACCTTATCTGGATGCAGATGCAGTTAATTAGGTTAGGATGTAACCATACTCGTGTAGGGTGGGCCCTTAATGTCATATAACTGGTGTCCTTATAAGAAGAGGAGAGACACATGGAAGGAAGATGACCACGTGAAGACCATAGCAGAGACCAGAGTTACACTACCACAAGCCAAGGAGCTCCTGGGACTCCGAGAAGCTAGAAGAGGCAGGGAAAGATCTTCCATTAGTGACTCACTAGAGAACAGGCCCTGCCAACCCTCTGATTTCAGTCTGTAACCTCCAGAACTATGAAAAGAATAAGTTTCTCTTGTTTAAAGAATCCACTTGTGGGACTTTGTTATGGCAGCCTTAGGAAACTATCATACTCCTCTTAATTCCACATTCAAAAATTTATCAGAAGATATAAATATATACAATAAATATATAAGATATATTACACATACACTAAAAATATTTGACAGATAAAATATATATAAGATTTCAGGAGTTCCCATCATGGCTCAGTGGTTAACGAACCCAACTAGTGTCCATGAGGACACAGGTTCAATCCCTGGCCTTGCTCAGTGGGTTAAGGATCTGGCATTGCCATGAACTGTGGTGTAGGTCACAGACATGGCTCGGATCCCACATTGCTGTGGCTGTGGCGTAGGCCTGCAGCTACAGCTCTGGTTCAACCCCTAGCCTGGGAACCTCCATATGGGGGGGGGGCTCGGCCCTAAAAAGACAAAAGACAAAAAAAATAATAAAAAAAAAAGATTTCAATGAGACGCTTTGGATTCAGGCACAGAGAAGACAATGAAGATTTGGAGAAACGATTTTTTTATAATTTGACATTTGAGAGAGAATAGAAGCATAAATCTCCATTTGAACTTACATGACTATCTCCATATTTTAGTTCATAGTTCATGGGAGGCAATCACAGTATCCAAGACAAAGTACTAGATAAATCACTTGAGTGACTGATTTTAAAACACTCCTCTCTTGTCCCCAAAACTATATCCAACCTATTCTTATCATGTTCTTATTACAGTGAATTAGAGATCAAAGTCCTTCAGAAGAGCCAGCTTTTACAAATGGATACTCTTCGTGTTCTTAATTTCAACGGCTTTATCTGTTGGACATGTTCTTTAAACTCTAAACCACAAACTGATTTCTAGCACCTTTATTCAACTTCCAATATCTCATCCTGCGCCTTTTAGCTCACCCATCTTTCTTCAGTCTCTGGGACCAACAGCCCACATTTGATAGACAAGTGTGTGAGTGCAGATTTGGGGATCATAGCAAGCACTCATCTAATTTTAAATTCATCTGCAAGAGTGGTTCATTCTAGCCTCATTGCTTTCATTTTTTTCAAATACACGGTATGATAGAGCCATTCAGTGAATAAGCTTTACTCCCTCGTACTATAGCAAACAGCTTGCTAAACATCCTTCTTATGTTCACCAAACAGTTGAATTTTTTCTGACAGTAAAACAAACAAAGGCCTTAAGCATTGGACTCATCAGTTTGTAAAAATCAAAAGGAGTCACTTGGTCTCATTTCCATCAAAATTGGTAACATCTGGTAGGCATCCTCTAACATTTAAAAAGACATTTTCAAATAAAATCATTCCACAGGTTTAGGTATGTTGTGTGTATTTTGCAGACCACTCTTCTTGGCAAGGTTATCAAAATACAGATCTGCTTAGAAACTGGACTTTCCACAGGTAGAATAAACATTTTTCTGGCTAATTCGAATCCGTCATGCCCTATGCTTGATGTATAGATAGTGAGGCAAATAGGAAGATTAGGAAAACATATGATACTATCTTCAAATACTGTGGTTGCCCACGACTGTGCTGAAGCTTGCAATACTTTCTGGGGGGATGGGAATGCAAGTCGGGCTTTACTAATAGGACGGTTGGACCTCACTCCTACTTGTGGGTTTCTGGTTCAGAATTGTGCCCTGAAATTTACTGTGACCCCAGCCCATACTGTAAGCCTGCTAAAAGCATTTGAAATTTGAGAGAGACTGCCCAGGAGATTTGAAAGCACTTCCTCCTTTTGGATTCTCCCCCGCTATCTGCCTGTATTAAACCAGGTCTTCAACAAGTGGTCTTCTGAGCTCCTTAGAAATACCTTGACTGAGTAGTGGTTTAATATTCAATCTTGAACCTTCAAAGAAGACTGATTCAAGAAGGGTTTATTTGAACACTATTTCTAGAAGATGGATCCAGAGTTGAAGACGTTGTTTACTTTATTATTAAAAGTCCCTTGTACAAAGATCCACATTAAAAAAAAATATCTTTGAATTTACATCCTAAAATAAGTTTTTCTCCATAGACTACTGTATATGCTTGCTTTGGGATTGGAGAAGGTTGTGTAATCAACTTACTTTCCTCTTGCCTTGGATGTCCAAAATTTCAAATCAGTTCAGTTCAGTGACAACTAAAGGATTTGTTTATCTACTATACCCAGTGACATAATACACCTGTTCCTTGGCACATTTGTTTTATATAGCCACTTGCTTATATCTGTCTTATCACGTGATTCCACTTCACAAAAGACTTCAAAACATTTTGGCTATAGGATGGTGATTATTCCTAAACATTAAAATGTTTCTATATAATTTTATGAATTTATTTTCTTTAAAGGGCAGTTCAAAAGAGCCTTTAGGAAACTACAAGAATAGTCTTCCTTGGGAGTACAGTGACAATGGAAGAAAAAAAATTATCACACTACTGTGTTAGACTAGCAAAGTAATGACGACTTTTTTTTTAGATCTACTTTTTTGGTCTTGGTGATTCCCAGAAGTATACAAAATTCAAAAAGAAACTGAAGATAAATTTATGCCTTTTACTCTCTTCCACAGAGCATTAATAGCTTTTGGAATTGAAATTGTTTTATTAATTTGATTAGGTTGAAGAAAAATCTAAGGCTTTTATGAATAATTCAGGTTTCTGTCAGATCCTAGAAAGCCTTATGGAAAGTACTGTTATACCTCAGAAAAGCCCCCACTGTAGACCATACATTTAATTTTCAATAACATTGATTTATAGTTTTATAAAGAAAAATAATAAATATAATGAATTACCTCCATATTTTCTGATCTCAGTCACTATAAAATAACTGCTGTAGTTTTACATTTCCAGTGTGAAATATTAAATGCATAAATCAAAACAAAATTATTTTTCATCTTAGAGAGACTGGTTCCTGAGACTGACAAATTCATTTTATTTTAAAATTAATATTTTAAGAAAAAAACTCCATTGAATCTCTACCAACTTTAAAAAGTAAAAAAGAACTTTAATTTTACTATTTTGCCTATGATGTCTTCTGCAACAGTTACTGTGTATAAAAAAATTATTAAGGTTTCTACAACTGCAAACTTATCAGAAGCCAAATTATACTTCCTTACATGAATCATTTTCCTTTCCCACTTCCTTTCTCACAGCATTTCCTTTTTCATGATTGTTTTACCCTAAGTTGCCATCCAGAGATAAGCGTCACCCACAATATGTTTCTCTAATGCCACCAGATTGGCATTTTTGTAATTCAAATATTCCCTTACAGCTACAACTAAGTAATCATGTAATGAGAACATTATCAAATAAAACAATTCAAGAGAGATTCAGATTTTCAAATAGGCAGAAACAGATGCATTTAGTCTTACATTTTCTCAACTTCATCCTCTATATTTCATTGAGAATAAGAAACAGTATTTTGCATCCTTGATTAAAAAAGAGTAAATCTAATTATAAGAATTCATTTTCACACTTAAATACCTATCAGCTTTTGTGAGTGTTCAACATTCAACCACAAGAAGCTTTCAGAAGGAATAATGAAGGCTGAATACTAAAAAGCACCAAATCCTTGAACAAATGGGTAACTCTGAGCTAAGAAGCCAAGAAGAAAAATTAAATCACCTAAGGACCATGATATTAGAAACCTGGAAATAAGCATAAGTGAAATATTGTCTCTAAGGCTCACTTTACTGGTTAAAAACAGAAGAATTTAAGTCAGCTTCTTTTTTTTAAAGTTTATCTAAAGATTTACATGATTCCTAAAACTATCATATATTTTGGTTAAATATGAATCTAGTTCACTCATTGATTATAAAACCAAATAAGCTTAAAGGCAGATCTTCCAATTTAAAAATATGTTTGTCATGTGGCTAAATACAAACTAACTCATATTAGAAGAGAGTTAATGTGAATAAGACAAGGAAATCAATCCTTTGATTTTAATCTTTACAATAATTCAGTACAGTTTTAAGGTGGTTTGTTTTCTGAAGGAGTTTCATAAAGAATCTCTGGAGTCCTGAAATAACCGTCTGGCAAAGATCTGAACAAGCCTCTCTAAAAACAACAATGGGCTGTGGATTTCATAAACATTTTTAGAAATTAAATAGCTGCTAACTTGTTCCATATGGAAGCAAATTTACAGAGTCCAACATGTTGTTCATTGAGATCACCAGAACACATACACGAAAGGAAGAGGTGAAGTTCCAGAGAAGCCAGAAGAAACAGATGATCCTGAAACCTCTTAGCAAAATAAGAAACAAAAAGCAAAGGGCTCAAAAAACCATGTGATACTCTTGCCCTAAGACTCCCTATAGTTTCTTAGTCAGGCAACCTTTGAAGATCCCTGAAGAGTAATCATTACTCATTAAATAAGTTAGCAATAAAAAAAATGCTAAAATTTTGGACAGTAGTTATAAATGCTAAACCATAAACGAATTTAATTTTTTTTATTCAGACCAAAAGGACTGTATCTCATAAATCTACTTCTGTAACATACTTATGACATGACAAAGCATAGAGCTTGAGAGATGCTGACCGATTAAATCATTGATTTTATGCTTATATAGAGATATACTCAGTTGTTCAGGATGTCCATTTGTCCTTTTAATCAGAATTTTAAGTAGTCCCAAGTGATCTTCCCAAACCTTGTTTTTTTTTATTTGTTGTTTTATTTGCTTGTTTGTTCTTTGTATTCTCCTCATATAATAAAAGAGAATGAGAAGGTAGAAAACTAACAACACCCTCTCCCATCTGTTAGCCTGTTTACCAACATCTCAGCATCAGCTTATGTGCACTGAGGGTTTATTCATTCTAGTATTATGTGAGTAAATTGGGAAAATTGGTTTCCTCTGGTAAAAAAACACTTATACTTCAAAGTATTTTCCTTACATTCGTACTCCTGATTTTTCCTTTTTGATCTTTACATCTGCTGTTGAATATATCCAAAAGCCCTGAGATCCCTGCCTCCCTTCTAACCATCCCAAACACATGGTTAGTATTTAACATCCAGAACTTCATTTTCATTTTTTTACTACTTACAATTTTGAGTGTAACTGTCACAAAAAATGAAATTCAAAGAAAAGATAATATCAAATATGTCTTTAAGACTAAATTTATTCAGGGTTTTATATTCAAGTCAAATTGGTTCTTATAAATAAAGGAGAGAGGGTTAAATTTCTGGGGCTGTTGCCATAGAGAAAAGTAATAGGAAAAATCTATAGGAAAGAAAGTTAGGAAGTCTGGTGCAGCTGATTTCATTTGCACTGGGGAAACACAGCAGGGCTATGTTATTATTACCTATATGATCGCTCTAACATGTTTGTTCTTGGATACCAGTGGAAGGATAGGAAATATGTGTGAGGAGAAGGGATAAGATAAGTATGTAAACTTTTGTTACAAAGATTAAAATGCCTCAGAATTAAAATTTGCTATGAGTTCATGTTTGGATATTTATCTCAGCAGCAAAGAGCTTAAATTAAGGTATTTTAATCTGATGGTATAGGAATCAAATGGTTGGTCTTTAGTTGGTGGTGTGCAGGTTGAGATAATTTCTCAGTATTTATTTCTCTGTTTCAGGACCATCTTTAATAGTTGGAATAGGCAGTCATAACACTATGTAAGTGTGTAATTTAAAGAGATTATTCCCAGTCAGTGTATTTCCCCATCAGCTATTGGCACCTGAAATTTTGTCACTAAAGATTAATTTTATATAAGAGCCTAGTAAAAGTGCTGACTTGTAGGAGGTGGAGTAGTAATATAGAATGTACACAAGATCTTCTTGGTGTATATTATTTTTATTTTGAACCATATTAATATATTACCATGTATTACCTATTAAAAGTAATTTTTAATTAAAAAAGATTGTCTTAAAACTATAAAGGTCCTCTGGAAGTTCCAATTGAAATGTAAGTGCTTCTGGAAAAAGAGGTATATTTTTGCAAAAATTAGCTGATAAGCCAGGGGAAATGAGAGGAATGCTTAATACAGAATGAGCCTACCCTCTCTGTGAATTCCTCACTTCCTGAGAGAACTTGCCCAGCCATCCTGGTTTGTCAGAGCAACTCTGGCAATCTATACCTAGGATTATGAATGTCATAAATAGTATGATTTTGAATGTGAAACAAGGAGGGATGGTAGTGGACAAAGAAGAAGATGAAGGGGTCACTACAAGAAGATGTAGAAAGATGGCTATTTGCTCTCCTGTACTACTTGTGGCTGGACCCACCTCTGTCCTCTTCATGTATGTAGATACTGTGTACACATATACCGTGTATAATGCTTTAGAATCCAGTGGAGAACCAAGAGTCATTTCCAGGCAGAAATGTATGGCCTATTTTTAGCACCCTCTGGTCCTTTCAGAAGAAATCCTTCCCGTGATAAATATTCACTGATCCCATCAAGATCTAGCTGCCTTCCCCACCATCAAAGCATGTTCTAAGCATATCATAGAACATGAGAATAAATACACTAATATGTATGTATCTATGAGTCTTCATGAGTTGTGCTAGCTGCTGTAACAAACATCCCAAAATATCAGTAGCTTAACAAAATAAAAGTTTATTTGTTGTTCACATCACAATCAAAAAAGCTTGGGGAACTTCCCTGGGCAGGTCACCTCCAAGTAGTGCCTCATGGATAAAAATCTCTTATATCTTGGTTATGCACCATCCTTTACGGAAGGCCTACACTTTCACCAAGGAAAGGGAAGAGAGAGCAGGGACAATGATACAGGAGATGTTATGACCAGAGCTGGAAGGTGCAGATATCACATTTACCCATATTCCATGGTCCCTAAACAACATCAAGAGACGTTAAAAACTTATGTTTCTTTCATGCTCAGGAGAATAACACATGATGAACATCTAATCAGTCTGTTACACAAATCCTCCTTCTGGTCATCACATATCTATTTCAGTATTTCTCCCACAGTATCTTCTCCTCACTACATCTACTACAAAATCTAATTTCTCTAGACAAAGCATAGTCCTCTCACCCAGGCTGAATATAAATAATCTAGCTACTGCCACATATGAACCAAAAAGACAAGTTATCTGTTCCTCAATTGCACATTCCCTATACCATGATGGAATAGGGGCAGGATAACTGCAATAAACACTCCTGTTTAGAAACAAGAATCACAGGGCAGTCGATGGTAGTTCTGCTAGATGGATGGGACACTTCCTTAATTTGGCTTTGATTTTGTTCATTGAGGGAAACTGCTTTGTCAGTTTTCTCCATGGCCCCGAGCCCATCTTTTAGGCAGCCTATTTTTGCTGTAGTCCTCCTTGGTGACATCTGATGGAGGTGTTTCAGTGTCTGGCCTCCCTGGAGGCTGCAGAACATTTGAAGCCCTGCCTGACTTCAACCTAAGGAAGGTTGAGACCTGTCTTAATATACATTCCCTAAAAATAAGATTTAAAGTGCAAGCACTTTAACTGAGAGATGACCTCAAAAAGCACTGAGAGTAGTGGAGGAGTAAACTTGGAAGGAAAGAAAGTCAGTAACAGGAGAACTCATGAGAAGGTTACCCCTAGAGAGATTTTAGTAGAGAAACTGGAGCTCAAACCCTCTGGTGACTCTCTAAGAGACTATGTGGAACATGATTTCCATGAGGAGTTCAGAAACTCCTTCCTCTCACTGATTTAAGGTCACTACTGAAGTACAAATTCCAAACAGTCCTGCAGGCAACAGAGTGCCTGAGAGCAGAGAGATATAGGCCTGGGAGGTGTCAGCCATGTCCTGGGACAGGCTGAGGAAATAAGGATGGTGCAATGATAACATTTTGCTACAGGGCCCAAGAGTGACTTAAAATTCAAACAATCAAAGAATTTTTAAATCCGGATTTTCTGTTTCTTTGGCAATACAATTCCCTCAGCATCTTAATAGGCTTCCAGTACCTTTGCCATGAGCAGGTAAAACACTTCCCACATTCTGAGATACAGTTCCTAAATGAGCTTCTGTTGCTTTGCTCTTTCACTCTTCATGCCTCTCTCCCCCAGTTTAATGAGAGCTATCTTGAGGTCATCTACAACCTGAGGATGAGGTAATCTTCATTATCAGTAAACCACCAGCAGGAGTTAGTTGATAGTCAGCTAAGGGAAGCACACACCCTTAATCTGATCTTTGCCCTGAGTTACTAGATTCAACTAACAATTTTGAAACCCAACTTTTACTGTTTAGGATTTAGAAACAGCTTTTCCCACCAAACATTTCTGGACTCCATCTCTTCCCTTTCATTTATGCTTGTAAACCAGCCAGTTCTTTCCTGAGCCCATCTCTTTTTGTAATACCTTGGAAAATACAGCCTATAATAGCTGGCCTGTACTGATGCTATGATTCATTTCAACCATTACCCCTAAAGCTGCAGGCTGAGTAGGGACTTGTTCTGACCTCCAGTTTATTGCAGGTGACAGTTGTACTAAATATTTTGCCCCTGCGTCACATGAATAGCCTTCTTCCCAGACTCCAGTATCAATTTTCTAACTCCTTACCTTTCAACAGTTAAGTCAGTGCCGACTAATATATTTCTTTAATTCTAGTACTTCACTTCTGATATAAATACATCTATTTCCATAAATAACCTTAGCTACTATAACAAACAACCTCAAAATCCCAAAGGCTTAACAATGGAAAGATATAATTTTCATTTGTATACAGTCTAAAGTGTAAGAAGCTCTCCTAGGAGACTTTCCTACAAATGAAGGTTTAGGCTGCTTCAATTTTGAAATGGCTCCATCTCCAATATAACCTTCTCAGTCACCAAGGTGGGAAAAGGAGGTAGAAGATCAAGTAGGGGATTCTAAGTCCAGGCCGGGAAATGGGAGGCATCCCTTCCACTGATGTTCCTTTGGTCCAAACCTAACTGCAAGGGAGGTTGGAAATGCAGGTTTACATTACCTAGAAAGAAATGGAGGCTCATTTAACTTGACTCTAGCACAGTTGACTCAGGTCTAATGAATTTCCACTCCAAAGCAGGACTAACCCCGGAGACAAAGAAATTAATATCTTGCATTAAAATTCTATATTTATTAAGAACAGATTTGGGGGCAAAGAGTCCTCTGATATCTTCTCAATCACAGCACAGTTGTTTGGTTTCTTATTTAATATTTAAGGCTGTTCCTATATAAATGATATCTATTCTCACCGGGAAGTAAACAACCAAGAAGAATTGAGCAGAAATGCTGAGTCATTTTGGTGACTCATCTTAAACTGATGCCCACAAGGAGCTATATTCAATAGCCTATGATAAACCTTAATGGAAAAGAATATTTTTTAAAATATGTGTGTGTGTATGTGTGTGTAACTGAATCACTTTGCTGTAGAGCAGAAATTAACACAACATTGTATTTCAACTATACTTCAGTAAAAAATAAATGTTAAAATGATGGCACGTGTGTTTTGTTTTTTGTTTTCTTTTTTTTTTCCCTAATCTTCTAAAATATAGAAACCCTGCCAAGCCTTCTTAGAAGCAGACATGGATACAAAAATTTGTTTTTATTTTCCTAGAGGCACCTTTATTAAAACTGATATTCAACTGCCTATAATATTTAAAACCTTGAAGAACAAATTATCCAGATGTTATATCACCTGAAAAAATACTTTAGTCTATAGGTGTCAATATGCATGAAAAAGTGTATAGGCTAAGAAACAAATAGTAAAACATACAGTCCAGAGAATAGAAATTAGTCTAAGGCCCAACTTTGGTTTTAAGAATCACATAAAAGGTGCATTTAACTTAAGTTAATTCAGGTATTCATGTTCAAGATTCAGTTTTAAATACTACAAAATGGTATAAAATTACATTTTGCATTTGTGCTATTTTTCATATAGTTTCATATAATATTTAATTTTTGTATATTGTAATACACTATGTAGGGTTGTATGCATAGAACCATCAATACTATACTTCATGAAGGGTAAAAAGGATTTTTAAGGGTAATTTTGTGTAATTTTTACAGTGTGGGCTTTTGAATCTAATGCTCTGGTAAGATACAAATTGACAGTAATCTCACTTCTCCACATGACCGGCCTGCTGACACAGCCTCCCACACTCTGACCTTATTTCCTGTTTGCCAGTTCGTCTTCTCTCCTGATCCCAGGCCCATCTCCAGCTTGGTAACAAACATGACTTTTTGGATAATCCTTTTGTTTGATGGCCTGGTTTTGGCATCCTGTAAAATGAAATATTAGCAAAGACTCGAACTCTGTCAAATGTGTTCTGAGCCAGTCGTCTCCTACAAAATGACAAGATCTTGTCCAAAGCAATGATCTTGATAGTGCTGTATGCACATCAGCTATAGCCCGGGACTCAGAAGCAGTCTGGCGATCAGCTCAGGTCATTACTGATAGAAGAGGAACAACTCCTTTGATATAGCCACATAGCTTGCCCATTTTGGTCTCTGCCACACTATTCTATGCCCTTAAGATGTCGTACAATAAGCCATCCTTTGCTGGAAGCAGCCTTCACTTTCAGAAGCAGGAAAGTACCTGACTAAAATTTTTCAGTTCCTGGTTCCAGCTTCACCTAGAAATGTGAAGGGCTAGTTCCCTTCAAATCAAGAAAAACTCACCATATTAATAAAAACAATAGCTACCAGTTAACGAGTGCATACTGTGTGCCAGACGTGATGCTAAGAGCTTTATCTATACTAGCTCATTTAATCGTAACAGCCATATAAGATAAGTATTATTATTATCTTCATTTTATGAATAAAGACAGCAAAGAAAAAGAAGTTCAGTAATTTGCCCAAGGACACAGTGCCTGTAATAGAGGAGGGGGGACATGAACTCAAACATTCTGGCTCCAGAGTCTGTGTTCCTCCCATATAGAAGACTGGTTTTATCTGTCAATAAACAATGGCTTGTTTGTAGTAGCCCTAGGACCGCTTTTGGCAGTAACAAAAATAGAAGAGAATTAGCATTTTACCTGGAAAAAAAAATCTTCCTTTCAAGATTGATACCTTCTGGATTTTTAAACCTGAATAAGTTCTCGGATGTGTTCACATTGATTAACTGAGGATGATCACTTAGTCCAGCATTATTATTTCAAAAAGTACTTACAGCTATTTACCCTGGCAGAAAATCAGTAGGAGTTGTCATTATTTAAATCTTGTTGCTGAGACGCTACACTCGTGGAGCTATTTCCTGAGTGGGTGCTCAATGAGAGAAGACAGATATTCAATCACCTGCACCCCAGAAAATAGAAGTGAAAAATGCAAAATGGTATTAGACTAGGTCACAATAGATATGCAATTAGGTTTGGGCATCTATCCTTTGAATTGGGCTGTGTCTATACAGTGGCAGGAAAAAAAAATCCTAATTGCCTATTCCAGTCAGTCAGAAATTCAAAGTATAAAATGATTTATAAGTAGGCACATGATTTATTTAGTAGCACATAAGTATAATAATATATGCATAGTTGTATGCGTGTGTGTATATATATATATATACACATACCCCAAAACTGTTTACTAACAAGACTGTGCAACTATTTATTTGGGTGTTTGATGAATTAAAGAAGCCTAGACTATAACGGTAGCAGGATGCTTCATGTGTCATTTTTACACGGGTGCTTTCATTCACATCATTTGGTGGTAGAGGAAAATGCCTCACAGAAGAGGAATTTTGTGTTTTTTTTTTTTTAAAGGGTCCAATTATGGGAGAAAGTAAAATAAAACCAGTACAAGGACTGTGAACAGACTTTAAGCTCTTACTATTCAGGAGGCAATTATCTGAGTGTGCTCTATTTAGGCTTCTGGGCTCTTCTTCCTGTAGACTGCCCTTGGGATGATACTTGAACTCCCACCAGCAGAGTTCAAAGCCAGGGGACAGTAGGCGGTTGGCTGTGTGATATAACCCAAAGGATATGACAGGTGTGTTTGCCCCAAGACATCTGCCCTCCCTATCACCTGCATCCTCCCCATTGTGAAATGTCCCCTTCTTGCCTTATTTTTCCTGCCAAAGTCATGACTGAAGATGGACTCTTAAAACCAACACATTACTTTTAAGATATTAATTACGTCTTAACTCAGCAATGGCCACTTAAACAGTGACCCAACATTTACTTAGCAGAGCTCGAGGTTCTGAGAAAATGTGATACTAGGCTAGACTTTTTAATAAGGAAAGGAGGAATGAAGGAAGAAGGGAAGTCATGGGAGCCGTCCTGAATATGCAGTGCTGAGCTTGGGCGTCCCCAAGGGATAAGGTGGTCAGGAATTAGAAGACAGCGCCAAAAAGGGCCTCTGGAAGGTACCAAGTAACTCAGCAGGTTGGGGGCTGGGGGGAGGAGGCTTTTGCTCCTGTCTGCCAGATAACAGAGTAAGAATACAGCAAACTTAAAAATTACATGGTTTGTGAAACTCACAAGTTTTATTGGGAAAGAGACCAGAATATAATGACTAAAACGGTTAACATTCATTCTCTCTAGGTCATCCGCATTTTTACCTGCATGAATATATTCATTTCTCAATCTGCCATGACAAATGACCACAACCTGGGTGGCTTAAAACAACAGAAATTGATTCTCTCACCCTTCAGGAGGCCAGAAGTCCAAAATCAAGAGGTCAGTATGGTTGTGCCCTCTCTGAGGCTCTGGGGGAGAGTCTGTTCCATGCCTTTCTCTTATCTTTTGGTGTTGCCAGAAACCCTTGGCATTCCTTAGTTTGTAAACAAACCCCTCCAATCCTCTGTTGTCGCATAATGTTCTCCCTATATATCTGTCTCTATGTCTCTTGTCCTAGAGGATACCGGTCACTGTATTAGGACCCACCCTAATCAAGCATGACTTCATTTGATCCTAATTAGATCTTCAAAGACCCTGTTTACATGTAAGCTCACATTCCTGGATACCCAGGGATAGGACTTCAACACATCTTTGAAGAGGACACAGTCCAACCCATAAAACAGTCTTTCCAAAAAGCAGCAGTACTTGTGTGTTGTCTATTATTCCTTCCCAAAACCTTTCCACACTTCGAATGGGATCATTCACCAGAGAATAGAGGCCACTCCATTAAAGGAAGCAATTGAGGAAAAGTGTTATCCATGTCATTATGAGACTGAACAGCTCCTAGAAATTTAAGATCGTATTCTTATTATGTTCTTCCATTTGGAGCTTTACTGGCGTCAGCACTTCCATGAAGTTTTCAGAGTTTCATCCTTGGCAAGAATCCAACACATAGCACAACAGTAAGGCATTAGCACAAAGGCATAAAGGACCATTGTTAGGACAGGGAGTGGCTGCCCAAGAATAAGGAAGAAAGAGAGGAGCTGTTCTCAGGGGCAAAGTAAATTGCCCACTAAATCAGTGATATCCATAGTACCAAACAAAGGGAGGCTTAAAAGACAGGTTCTTATTTTTAAAGAGAGAGAGACAGGAGAGACAGGTTTTGAACAGGATGAAAACTTGGAATAGCAACTGGGCATAATTAACATACATAGAGTTTGATTGTATAATTTTTCCCATCTTTAGTTTTTATAACACACACACCCAGATTCAGGTATTGCAAAGAAACTGCTTAATAGATCAGTCACTGAATCAATGAAACTCAAGTTATCCATGGTATCCACTGAAAATGGGCCGGCATTAATGCACCCATGCATCCATGCCGACCATAGTCAGCTGAGATACATCGAAGTCCACTGTCCCTCCTTGCTTAATTTGTACGCCAGTAATTGTTGACGTTTCAGAATACCACTCTTAAGTGTAACAAAGACACTCTTAAAATCAGGATCGTCAGCCATTTACAACACAGTTTCATCACACCTGAATTAGAAAACTTGAAGAGCTTTAGAGGTACTAGGGATAAGGGTAGTCTCTCAGTCGTTTAAAATTAGATAGGAAATGATTTAAAGATCTGAATCTACGCATCGAATGATAATACTTTAAGAACTCTGACCCACAACTTTAACCAAAGCTGGCCTTTATAACTTGTTATTTATGAATTCCACCTAAGCTAAAGCCACTAGGAATTAATCCCCAAGCTGTCTGAACCGTTTTCTCTGGCTTCATTGCCAAAAGTCGGCAAAAACTTACTGAATACCTACTCTCTGCCACACACAGTTCTTTCTAGAAGCTGGTGATTTAAAAGTAAACAAGGCAGAAAGAGCCCTTACTCCACGGAGGTTACGTAGTAGCAGGTGAGACAGACCAGTGCATCTCAGAAACAGGTGTCCCACTGGGTGTGAAAGGGTTTTGGCTTTTTTCCTACTACGTAAATATTTTAATATAAGCTACTTCTGGTAACTAGAATTTCATTCTAGATTTTAGTGTCCTTTTACAGACACCATAGTAATAAATGTGAAGATGTTATGCTCCGTAAATGATATTAGGAGATCTGAAAAATAATATTATAAGGTCAACATTTTTGACACACTTTCGTTATTTGGTACTAAGAAAAAAAAACTTAGGAGTACACAAAATGGGAAGAGTCACAAGTCATGAGAAAAGCAGACCTGTGTTCTCATCATAGACCTCTTCTGTCTTTCAAAGTTCTCTCTCTCACTGGGCTTTAATTTCATAATCTGTGATATTGAGTGTTAATCTGATTCATCATTGTTCAGTTATCATTGGAATTCCTCAGAGAAGCTTTCGATCTTGCAAAATTTTGATTTAAAAACTTAATTTTTCAAATAATTATAAAGCATTTTTAAGCTTTTGTGGTAAAGAAAGCAGCATAGTTAAATAGTGTTTTATTCCAAATTTTAGCCAATTGGAAACTAACTACTAAGATAATAATGTATGCACATATGTTAACATTAACAATCTCTGGGCATACACTTGAACTTCTTAAAATTGGATTATTGATAATTGTAGCTCTGACTTAGCCTTTCAATCAATATGTTCTTTTCTTTGTGCACTTCGTGTAAAATGATTTGAGGAAGTACCTGCAGCGGCAGGCTGCACTCTGTTCATGGCAGCCCAAACTCATCCAGAGTCAGTTGGATTATATTCTAGCTACAGCATAACAACCAGCTATGCAGTAACGAAGAAGCATAAAACATACCTTGTCATACTATAATGTAAGGAATTTTAACATTTTCTTTTCTTTTCTGGTACTTTTTTATTGCCTCCCTTTTATATTCACTATAAAGAATGCAAATATGTTAGATATTGATAAGAATCCAAATTTTTAACAAAAATTAACTACCACTCCCCTTTCAAGTTTCTAGGTCAGTTTATTTGAAGCAAATCCTGAGATTTCAATGTGAACTGTTAAAATCATCTTATCATTTGCACCTATTTATTGGTGTGAATCAGAATTTTTTTTCAATATTGTGCAAATAATGCAAAGTACAAAAATAAAACTGAAGATTGAGACTACCTTTATTATATATTATTATATATAACCCAGAGTTCACATTTTTTGTGTTCATTAAAAATGTTGTTTTTCTCATTAATTCAGCTTTATAGTAAGCAAATGTTACAAATGTGAACTTTTAAAATAATTTTTAGCAATAGCGTCTGTTTTATATGTGAATGGTTTTACATGGTATTGAATTAGAATTTATGGAAAATGTTTTATAACTGTTCTAGTCAGGGGTGGTTTGTTTTCAAGAAACAAATCTGCTCTAATTTAAAAGTCACAATTATTGGACTGTTACTATTGGAAAACACAAGCCATTTCAATTCACCTTAGCATGGCCTTCAAGGCCATGTAGACTCTCCCACCTACTTACTTCTCTCATCTCAGGTTCTCCCAGTCTCGTCCTGGCTTACTCTCCTCCAGCTATGCTGACTTCTTGCTGTTCCCCAGCACCACCTGTGTTTCTGTTTTGGCATTTTCTGTTCTTAACTTGGAAGTCTCTTTTTCCAGCTGTCAGAGTAGCCTACTTTCTTACTGCCTTCAACTGTCAGTTGTTACTTTAGAGACTCAAACCCTGGTCAGCCAGTAAAGATATCATCACCCTCATGAGCAGTCTGGACTACTCTCTATCCTTTGACACATCTACATTTTTCTTTAAAGCACTTCTAGTTCTCTCTCGTATTCTCTATGTATATAGAGGTTTTCCTTCATTCTTTCCATACTTCCTCCCTCCCTCCCTTCCTTCTTTCTTTCAGTTTTCTTTCCAAATTATAAGCTTCCTGACAAAGGCAGGAACTTTATCTGTCTTGCTTACCACTCTCTCTGTAGAATCTAGAATAGTATAACAACTCGCAGAGAGGTGGGTAAATGTTATTTGACAAATAAATAAAAACAAGTGAATGAATGAATAAATAGACAATTGGGACACTCAGTCCAGTTACAGAAGGAGTGAAACTGGAAAGTCAGAAACCTAGATGATTTTTTCATCTATTGTAGAACCCCATGTCGTCTCATCTCTCTCTCTCTCTCTTTTTCTCTTTGCTTGTCAATTGAAGTCTCCTGTTCCTTTTTTCAAATTTGCTTTCTGCTTACTAGTCAATTTGCACAAAGCTGAAAATTACCTCTAGACTCAACATGACCTGCAGTTCAAGTTCTCATCATTCTCTAGTTAGAATCCTATTCTGTAGTGCAAATACTCAAATGAGAGAAAACATTTGGCTCAGTTTAACCTCTAGATTGACCCAGCCTTTTTCAAGTCCCAAAGAGGTGGCAGGAGCTCAGTATCACATATAACCAACATCGCCTTCTGGGATCACCGCTTCAGCAGGTACTGTCAGGGATATCAGTGGCAACTTAAAATGGGGGACTCTGGGAGTTCCTTTGTGTCACAGTGGGTTAAGGATCATGTGTT
Organism: Catagonus wagneri; assembly: GCA_004024745.2. Classification (NCBI taxonomy): domain Eukaryota; kingdom Metazoa; phylum Chordata; class Mammalia; order Artiodactyla; family Tayassuidae; genus Catagonus; species Catagonus wagneri. The sequence continues at coordinate 27,180,780 of PVHT020004020.1, forward strand.
GTTACTGCAACAGCTCTGGTCACTGATCTACGGCCTGGGAACTTCCATATGTCATGGATGTGTCCAAAGAAAGGTGGGTGCAATTCTGCTGGGCCCAGATAGTGTCTGCTATAAATGGCAACAACAACAACAAAAACACTTAGGAAGGTGATTTCAAAGGTGATTTCAAATTGTTCCACTTAATGTTAACACCTTAATATCATAATAGGGAATTTAAGTATATTTTAAGAATGTTTTGCTTTGTTGTCTTTTCCAGTTCTTTTTAATTTTATATTTGGGATTCTTTCCATTGCAAATCACTGAAGCCCCATTTCAAATTTGCTAAAGCAAAAAAGATGAAATCTGCTGACTGTCATAATCAAACAAAACAAGGTATTCTAGATACAAGCAAGGAATGATCCAGAGCTTAGATGGTTTTATCTGTAATTTTTTTTTTTTTTATCATTGCTCAGCTTGCTGTCCTCAATGTTGGCTCCATTCTCATGGCTTCCAACTGACTTCCAGAAGCTCATTTGGCTACATCCTTCTAAGTCCAGGTATTCTTCACATGTCCTGATTAGGACACATTTGAATTAATTATAAGTGTTAAAGGAAAGTGATATGTTGGCTTAGGCTTTGGTCACGTACTCTACTCCTAGAATTGGGACTAGAGTAAACTCTACTAGGTTCACATGAGGTAAAACTGGGGGAAAGGGGATTCTGACAACGTATAGCCTGGATGCCAAGCAGTGAAAAAATTTTCATGATAGTTGATATGGAACTCAATTAGTGATGCCTAGAAATAATTTCATACAAAACAATAAAATCTTTTTATTTTCTAATTTTGCTCTGCTAACTTCACATGAACAGATAATTGACTATCAAAACCAAACCATTTTTTCAATGGCCTATAAATAAAACATCACACATTTCATAGTCACTCTGAATGACTGATTCTCCAGATCAACCCACAGTAAAGCACCCACAAGATACTACTCTCTAGATATGTACATCAGGAAGGGACGAGAACATTTAATCTATTAATATTTGCTGACTAATGCTTTGACATTTACAAAGGCTGGGCACATCTGCATGAAACTCTAAAATAAAATTAAGAAAGTGATCAAGAATAAGACTTGATCAAAAGAAGCCAATTTAACCCAAAGAATAGATGCATTTCTTAACCATTTTGAGATTTCTCTTTGTCTCACTACTGTGTGAAAACTACTTGTCAGTTCATTCCACCCACTACCAACCAAACAAGTAATTCCATTTCTTGGACAAATGATTGGTAAAATATCTCATTATTCAATAAATCATCTAAGCATTTTGTGGAACTATGCCTAAAAAAATAGAGACTTCAAACCCAAGTTTGTTTTGTGTTATAACTATTTTCAAAAGAACAAATCAGCAATGTTTTGTAGAAAGGAAATATGCCATAGGGGTTTAAACGTTCTGCTATAGTGTCAGACAGCCTGGCTTCAGATCCTAAGTCTATAGTTACTTATTGTGCTTCAATTTCCTCATCAGAAAAAACGAAAATAATAACAGTAACTGTCTTATGGGGTTGTTACAAGGGTTGAAGGAGTCATCCATATGAAGTTGGTAGAAGCTCCTGGTAGTGCCCAAGAGTGTTACCTATAACCTCCTTTTATTTGTTTTTTTTTTTTTTCTCTCTCATCTCTCTCTCAACCTTTTTTTCACTTTAAGAAATGCTATTAAATTGTTTTATGGGCACCTTGCTTCTAAGTAATGCATATTGCAAACTGGTCCAGTCATGATTGAGATATAATCACCAAAGAGGTGCCTTTGACAGAGATGGAGTAGCTGACAAGTTGCTAAACACAATGTTAAATTGTTTGTTATTGTTGAGGAGTGGGAAGCTTCTCTTTTAAAAGACTCTCAAGTTTAAAGCCAACATGATTAATATGCACAACAGACAGACTAGTTTATATAGCCAGAGACACTGAGGTCAGCCTGGATAATGGAAGAGCATGCTCATTCCTGAGCCTGTAGTGACACATATTTATATCCCTACCGAGCCCAGGCACCTCGGGCTTGTCAAGAAGAGGTGCGTCTCTAAAGCTGTAAAGATTGAACCTTGCAAATGAGCATCATGTAGTCATAAGTATTTGGATGAGTCATGACCTATTTTATGGGTGTAGCTCATCTTCAAAGAAAGATTGAACTGACCATAAACATCAAATCATGGAACATAAGCTTTTCCAAAGACTCCTCATAAAAAATACAATAAAAGTAAATATAGCTATTGCCTAAAATTCAGAGTCTCACATAGATTTATTGTGAACCTGATGCATCATTGCTCATCTTCTCTTTTTGGTTGATGTCTTTTCCACTAAACTGAGTTTCTAAAATGTTGATGAAGCTATTTGTGTTAACGCACAGAACTGGTTATAGGAGATAACCTCAGTACAGCATAGGATATGAGAGAATTTGAAAACATTTGCATTTCACTGTGTTTTCATTTTTCGGTGACTATCAGAAATCTTGTTGACAGTTCTGGGCCTCTCAACATGTAATATGACATGACCTCAATAATATTCATACTTGAAGTGGTCAAAATGCCAAATATTTCATGATTAAAAACAAAAATGCATTTATATAACCTTCTGAGGGTTCTCAAATGTCATAGAAATTAGAAATTTTATTTTTTTTTTGCCAAATTTTCATTAGTCATTTAGATAGTGTCTTCAACTTACAGGAAAGAATTACAGGCACATGGGAAACAATATCTAAAGTTTAAAAAAATATATATAACAATATCCAATGTTTAAATTTATATATATGTATGTGTGTGTATGTGTGTGTAACCCACCATCAATTTTCTGAAACTAGACATGAAGATCATTTTCATAGAAAATATAAATGGTGTTTCTGATAGCTCTCGGTAAATATGAAATAAATTAACACATACTGTTTTAGCCTACCTATTACTTTCCCAACGCCTCTTAGGTTCTGTAGGAAATTTGGAGTAACTGTGAGAGGCAATCTCTACACCCTAAGAGCTCATATTTCAGTGGGAAGGTTATACTTTGTGCAAACAACATCAAACATCATGAAGAAGGTAACAATTTTTGGGGGGTTGGGGTATAAATTATCTTATTGTTGAGGTTTAGAGGAAAAAGAAAAGAGCAAGGGCATAAGTTTCATAACATTTAGCTAAATCGCATGGAGAAATAAGTGTGAAGCTTAATGGATTCACGGAACCCAGAGGAAAGATGAACAGTGAATGAAGTCTCTTGATAGGGGATTGTCAATAGGTTATTTAATCAATTGGCCTAAATAATAATGACGTCATTAGAAGATGAGTAAAGAATAGAGTTGATTCTTGGGAAAATCCCTATGTTTCCATGATAAAACAGGAATAAGTCAGGGGTCACTTCAGGATTTCAAACTTGGATAGCTTTGAGAAGTTATTTATTAGAGTCATGCGGAATTAGAAAACAGTGCTCAAAAGCAAGAAGTTCCATTTAAAAGATATCACAGTTGAGGTAAAAGCAAGTTATCTCATTGTTTATGTCTGATACACAAAGTAGAGTGATACAGGGGAGTAGAATTTGGGAGAGGGATCTGCGAGTCATAGGGTAAAAATTTTATCACTAATGTTTTTCCAATGCCATTGACTCAGTTATGTTCAACATCTCCCCTCCCACCATTGGCCCTGGAAACAATACTAGGGTGCTTTTATTTTTTAAAATGAACTACATCCTACCACTCCAGAGTTATTATTACCATTTTGTCTATATCAAAAACTATTCAGCTCTAATGGATCATAGCCAATTGAGCCATATTATCTAAACATCCCTTCCACCCAGTACCTTTGGAGTTTATCAGTATTATGCATTAGATGTGCCAGATTTTATTTTTTTTATGAAGTCAGGCATGCTACTATAAGCTGACCTAATGTGATTCTAAAGCATTAATATTTTACATGCACTGTTATTTCATGTAAGTGTATTGAAGCATAAGAAAATCTTAATGTTTTTAGGTTTTCTTATTCCTTTTATCTGAGTCTTAGCAGTTATAATGAAGCAATTTTATGACATCTTTTTTTTAATCCAGAATATATACCACCAAATTATACAAATAATTATTTAAAACTATACTGTATTTTGTAATCCTGGCCAAATTATTTGAACTTTCATCAGACACTCAAAAGAATCAGAGATAGATACCCTGCGTGCTTAAAAGCAAGCCTAGATTTAGTGGCTGAGGGGCAAGGATTGGGGGGAAGAATGTTATGTATGTGAACCATAAGTGAAGCATTTTGGCAAGTAGCATTTCCCTTCATAGAATCTTAGACTTCTGGGTTAAAGGGTACCTTAGAGATCCTCTAGTGCTCACATTTCTTAGGAAGGATTAAGTCTAGGGCAAATGCAGAGGGATTCTCTCAGGGGAATCTCTTTATTGTGCTGTTCTGCTCCCACTTGGGACATAAATTTAGGCTTTGGATTTGAGTGTAACAGATAACATTCAAAAATTACCACAAAACCTTCATTACTAAGCTTGACACTCTTTTCCCTAAAGAAACCCTGAAGGATTATTAAATAGAAAAAAGTCACAAAAATAGTAACAAAATTGCTAGGATCGGTATTACGTTTTGTAGCTGACATTCCTACATGTCCTTTGAAAGAACTCCAGCTATAAATGGATAAAGTCCATCTCTAACTAGCTGCCTGCTCAACCCCTCTAGACCTGTCTCCCCTCTGTTAATCCAGATACTCTTAACTTCATATCCAGCCCCACCATGCATGTTCTCAGAGTCTCATGAAGCCTGTCAAAAAGGTTCATGATGGCAGGTTCCTGATCTGGTTCACAGCCAAGGTTCCACTTTGGCAATATTGTGGGTATATGAATGACTGTTAATGCCTTGACAATAACTCCTTAAGCTTAGAGAAGCCTGCTATCCAAAACGCTTACTTAACATTTGATCAGTTCATGAGTGTAATATAACAATCCATGAAAGCAATTTGAATACTAATTTTTCAGAATGAAAAAAATCTAAGAAATTAAGCATAGCTATTAACCTACAGATAACAATTCTGATCAATAGTACAGTCCTGTGCAAACCTGTAAGAAATTTATTGCCATATATTTTAATTTTGCCCAGGCAAGACTATTTGCTTCAGTATTCAAAATCAGGTTATGAACTATTTTCCCCAGGTTTCCATGCTGTTTGTTTGCATTGGGGAAAAAAATTTTGGAGAACATATTGCAGTTTCAATTTCTAAAATTTATTTTCAGAACCAAAAACATCTTATAATTATTAAATAAATTCCTTTTCCTTTCTCCTTCCACCATCCTCACCTGCCATCTACACATATATTGTTAGAAAAGTAGAGAAACAGAGCGGTCGGTAATCATTGACAGAGGTTTTGTTTGTTCATCTTATTACCTGGAAAACCAGATTGCCAACTTAGACCATTGAAATGAATTCTTACATGTGTCGGATCAAATAAACATTTGAAAATGAGACTGTGTTTCCCTCTCCTCAGTGATCCCCAAAGCAAGAGACCCATTTCTAGCTTCTGGATGCTTTGCACCTCGACCAGACTTGCCGTGTGGCCCCTAAGCCTGTGGAAATGACGATGAGTCATCAGAGCAAGGGAAGCCCTGTGTCAGCACATGCTGCAAGCAGCAGCTGAAGCCCCGTCCACATTGGTAGCAAGGCAAACTGTGCTGGAAAACTGGTAGTTAGCCCTCCTCTTGGGTCAGTGTTTGCCTGCTCATTCTCTAAACCATAAGACTTGCTGCCTCCAGCTTGCACTTTCTCCCTGGTGTGTTCCCCTCAGATTCTGGAATGCTTTGCAGCATTTGTTTACCAGGATAGGTGGAAAGGCTACAGTCACTATCCTTGCACTTGAGTTCTAAGCTCAGCTCAGAGGGTCTCTTTCCTCTTCGGTATACTTTCCACAGTTTTCTGGCTACTTTCTTACTTTACGGAGTTTTTCAGTTACTGTGACTCTTCATCACTCCACATCTGTCTAAGGAGGGACGGGTTTAAACGCTAAGTATCTCTCTGATAAAAATCATCATTCTTCAATATTGAATAAGAACCAACAACGCAGAGGGCCCATTTTGGCTCGGAACCACTGTCTCACAAGGATGAGCTTGCTCCACCTCAAGCCGGATGATGATAAACATAGGCTTCCACATTTCAGAGTCTTGGATCTGGAAAACAACTCAGCTGAAATTTATAGACAGTGTGTAATGTGAAGCTTGGCTAAAAGGAAAGCTGCCCCTGGAAAAGATAGACAATTTTAAACAAGGCTAATTTAAAAACCCGAATCAAAGATAAATCAGCTCTCTGAACTGAGAGGGGCAGCCTTCAAAGCAGAGGTCCACACGGCCCACCAGCGGAGGAGTCTCCCTCCATCCCCGCCAAGAATAGACTTGGGCGGCTGGGAGGATCCCTTGCAAGCTCTCCCTGGATGTCCGGGAAAGGAGACTCCAGCCCTTGAAAAAAGGCATTAATCATATTTGATTCCTTGTACCTGAGGAAAAAAAAATTGTTATCTATGGGATCTGATTTTTTGTGTTTCCAACTGGAGAAAGCTTTTATGATGTCTCTTGGTGAAATATAACCACTCTCTCATTCTAAGCAGCCTCTAAATTCTTAAATGTGTGTAAATGGAAAACATGCTGTGGGGTTTTATTCCACCAAGCAGCAAGAAATAAATCAGAGCCCCCCCTTCTTCCACCCCCACTCAGTCTCTCCCTTGATACCTCACAGATGTGCAGCGTTAGAGGGAAGAGCAGAAATGCTTTATAAAATTAATATGTGGAAACTGCTTTATTTACCCCATAAATGCCTAGCCTGGGGCTTTCCCTACCATGCCATGTGAAGATATTAAGCTGAGTTGTTGCCTTCTGCCTACCAAAACGTCTTCCTCCGTCCCTGTCAGACACGAGGATCTCCATTTTCTATACAGGAGAAGTGGCTGGTGGTGACGGTGGTGAGGTGGCTGCAAGTCAGTGGTAAACAAAACATTTCCTTCGTAATGTATAAAGTGTGTAAAATCATTTTAGGACCCTGCTGTGTTCAAAGTCCTGAGTAAATATCTGTCATTACTCTAATTGATACTAAACTGAATCCTGGAGACCCAGTAGATGCATGCAAATGCTAGAACTTGCCTCCGTGGTTCATTCATATCTAAAAATATGTAGAAGATATACCACCGAGCTCATGAAAGGCATTTTACTGATTTTAATAGCAGTCATTACATTTGAAAATGAGACTTCCCTTGTAACAGAGATGAACTGGGAAGAAACAAAGGAGGAGAGGTAGCTAGTGCAGCGCCCCAGTGCCCTGCCAGAATTACTGCTCATCATTCTTGCTTTCAGCAGTTAGCCAGCTTCTTTTGTCAAAGACTACCACCATCTAATGAAACAATTAGGGCCTGACAGTTTAAATATGCTATTTTGTTCTTTTCAAGCGTAAGTGCCAGCCACTAAGACAAACTATACCCACCACCTTCCTATCAGCAGAGCCATTGTTATCCCAGATAGAATGCCCTAAAAATAAAATCCATTTTGTATGTGAAGCTTCATCAAGTCAGGTCATGTCTGCTCCTCAGGGCAGACTGCAGTGTACTAATTTCATATGCTATTTTTAAATGTGGCCTCCTTGGATCTTTTAGTATGTCCTACATAGCTCAACAAGGCGCTGAGTTAATGTTCACAGCTCTCTTGCTAGTCACCTCTGCCCACCCTGCCCTCAACTCTAACCTCAATAGCCTCTCCAGGCCTGGATGGTTAACAAGATGTAGACACACTGTGATGGATGTGTTCACACTTAGATCAACATCATCTATTGGGCGTCGTCCAACACACGAGCCATTAAAGATCAGATTAGCATCAGTTTCTTAAATTCATTATTTCAGTTACTCCAGTTTTTTAGACAAATCCACAAAAAGAGAAAATGGCTTTGTAAGATATCTGAAGCTATTTTTGAGTCTCTGTGTACCTATTTCTGTTTTGCCTTTTATATAAAGTTTATTTTTTCATTATAAAATTAACACATTCATAGGTTTGTGGAACTTGTAGAAGAGCATATCATTATTCACGACTCTTCTAGTTTTGACTACTTGAAACCCAGCTCAAACTTGATATGCAAAAAGGGATATATTGTTCATGTAATCAGAGAGATAGAAGTAGCTTCAGTCAACTAGATTCATTATGGCTCTAATAATGCCACAGCACAAGATTTCTCTATCTCAGTCTCTCACTTCTCCTTTTCTTTGTGTCAACCTCTTTCTCCCCCCAGGCTTCCATCTGGCCAGCTGAATGACACTAATGAAATGACATCCGCTTCTGCCCAGCTGTTCTAACCAAAGTCTCCAAACTGAGTTTCACTAGCATGGCTTGGGTCTGTGCCCATTCATACCCCTTAGCAGGCTCAGTCTGCCCAGAGGAAATCTCTGCAGATTTTTGTTACATGCCCCCTCAAAAGCCAGGATTTTAGGTGAACCCCAGATAAACCACATGGACTGAAGAGGGAGGTATCGCTCCCCAAAAGAACATCAGGTATACCATCATAAGAAGGAACAGATGCGGAACAAAAAACAGCAGATGTCCATGACAAAGACCTTGGTCCTCACCCCCTGAAAGAAGAATCCAAGATACATATTTCACCCTAGAGGAGATGGAAGATCTAGGACTATTTTTGAAAACTTTGATAAATTTGTACTAAGTGAAATGATAAAATATTTACCACGCAAAGATTCAGAAACCATCAGGAGAAAATGTGGAGGATAACGAGGGAATCATACAGGACAGAGAAAGACAAATGTACGATGAGAAGTCACTGGGAAATAATATCCACAAAGTCCGGTCTCCTATTGCACACTCGCATTTCAGTATGATGCCCACCGCCTTCTGGCCCCCTTTGTTTCTGATGAGACATTAGTTATTAATCTTACTGGATTTCCCTTGTACATGGTGAGTCATTTGTCTCTTACTGCTTTCAAGATTTTCTCTTTATCTTGGGCTTTTGACATTTTGATTATGATGTATCTCGCTATGGATCTCCCTGTGTTATCCTACTTGGAGTTTGAAAAAATAACGCCTGAAAACTTCCAAATTTTATTAAAAAAAAATATTACATGACCAGGAAGTTCAACAAATGTATTTTCTGCCTATTTCTGTCTCTCTTCCTCTTTGAGGTACCCGCTTTACACACGTTGGTATGTTAATCATGTCTCATGTTTCTTTGAGGCCCTGTTTATGTTCTTTCATTCTTTTTTTCTCTCAGTTCTTCTGATTATATACTCTCTATTGATTTTCGTTCTGCCATCTCAAATCTACCTTTGAGCCCCTCTTCGTGAATCTTTCATTTTGGTTGTAGTTCTTCACTTCAGAATTTCCATCTGATCCCTTTAAACACTCAGTCTTTTCACTGATAGTCTCCATTTGATTAGAATTGTCACCACACTTTCCCTTATTTTTTTAGACATGGTTTCCCTCAGTTCTTTGAACATACTTTTCAGAGATGCTTTGCAGGCTGTGTCTTCTAAGTCCAATATCTTGGCCCCACAAAGGCAGTTGCTTTTACTTGCTGTGTTTCCTGTGTCTGTATCACTTTCCTGTTTCTGAACACATTTTGTAATTTTTAATTGAAAAGTGGACATTTTAGATAACATGTTATAGCATTTGTGAATATCCATATCCCCTGAGGGGTTGTAGTTGTTCTTTGCTTGGTCATATTTGTTCAGTGACTTGGTTGAACTAACTCGGTGAAGTTTATTTCCCCTGTAATGTACATACTTTGACCTCTCTACTCAGATTACTTTTATTGTATTTTACCTTGGCTTTCTAGGGATTGTCACTGAGTCTAATTATGGGCCAAAGGTTGTTTTAAGCCCCCATGGTCAGTTAGATTTTACCTTTTACCACTGGTGTCTGTGTGCTTAGAGACTGCCATCACAATGTCCCACAACTGGCCAGGAACTAGTAACTTGTAAATTCCCTCTTAAACTGCTCCTGACAGGGTGCAGTTTAGGGAATGTACACAGTCTTCCAAACGCCAGGGATGCATATAATTTTATTTGTAAGCCTCGCTTCCTTTTAAGGAGTTGCCTGGGGGCCAGAGTACTTTATTGTTTCAAGCCAGTGTTTGGTCAGAGGTTATGCTTTTAAGGAGTTTACCCCTTGTGCCAGTAAGGCTTCTTTCCTGTGCTGAGGGATCAGTTTGCAGCTTGGAGAATGATTTCAATCAGCCCATCTCCTGGCTTCCTTCTGAGTAGTGCCTAGTTCACAGGCACAATCATTTCTACCCAAAGAGTTGTTGACTATGAATCCAAGAGGGTTATTTTGGCTGTATCTTTCTATGGTTCTCTCTGTTAAACTTCTGGCTGTTCTGCTCTTTTCTTGTTGCTACCAGTATCATGGAGCTACCAAACCCTCTTAATTGCTCTCCACCAGATCTCCATTATTTTAAAAAACACCCTTAGGCCAGGAATTCTCCAAGCTCTGTTCCAGGTATAGTCAGTCCCCTCCAATAGAGCTGTTTACAACTTTCCTCTCTTCCTGAGCAGAACCTCTACACTGCTGCACAGGAACTGGGAGCAGGGACAGTGGTCTGCGTCTTGCATCTTGCGAGTGACACCCTTGCTTCACAAGTGGGTGCTGGAGTAGGGGATGGTAGCCTCTTATCTTCTCTTCTTTCCCATCCCTCCCCAAGCATGGCATATCCACACTGCTGGGACAGGAGCAACTGGGGCCCAGTATTCTCAGACTGCTGTACCTGGAGCAGAATCTCTGCCCTCTGAGGGGCTGGTGGAGGATGGGAGCCTCAGTCCTTTCAGCCACACCTGCCCTAAATAGAGTTTCTGTAATGTAAGCGGGAAGGGGATATTGATAAGCACCTATAGCCTGTGCTTGGCAGAGTGTAAATGAAGCCCTAAACTGGGAGCTGGGGGAGGAGGAAGTCCCCTCCCCTCCTCCAAATGCACCTAGGTCTTCTTGGCTGCACCACCCAGAGCTGAACTCCCAGAAATTTCCCAAACACAGAGCTGATAGGGAGGAGAAGGGGACATGACTCAAATGCCACAGACTCTAAGCGTTCTTGCTGTGACCGCGTAGATTTTCTTGAATGAATGTTTCTCCATTTTCCGTATGCCCTTAGGACAATTTTTGGAGCTTTAACTTTATATATATATATATATAATTTTCATCAGTTAAATGGTTGTCTTGCTGGGAAAAGGCCTGCCAGGCTCCTTTCTCTGCCATTCTGGAAGTCCCTCCACATTCATATTTAACAGTTGTTGTTGTTAGTTACAAATCCATGTCATAAGCTATTCAAGAACTTAAAAAGTTATCTAGTCTATTCCCTCTGCTTTTTAGCAGGAAATACCTTAGCCAGCCCAGATCGATGAGAATCTATACTGGTTTCGAAAACCGCCAGAGAAAAAAATTTCACAGCCTTCCATAATAACCTAAATCAGTGCTTAACAACTCTTACTGCCAGGAATTCCTTTCTTGCATATAACCAAAAGCCCACATGCTACAGTTTAAAGGCCTTTGCTCTTCATCTGTCTTGGAGGAGATAAAGAACAGCTGTTCACCACACAGCACATTTCCCCTCCAGGACGAACAGTCTCTAGCCTCCTTTTTTAAAATCCTCCTTTGACCCTGTCATCAGAGTAAATAATTTTAATATTTCCTCATGCTCTTTTCAATTGATGAACAACCTTTGTACTCTCACGTGAAATCTTTTACTCTTGCCATTGCACTCTTAAGACTGGAAATGTTTCTCAAAGTGAGGTCTAAGCACTCTATACATGGTTCTCTTGGAGCATTTATTAACTCTGCAGATTCCTGTGCTTCACCCCAGACTCAGTGAATCATAATCCTGTCTATGGATCTGGGAATCAGCATGCCTAACAAATTCCCTAGGTGACTCTGATGCACTAATGTTTAACATCTTCTAGGCTAGGTCGAAGCCTGCATTGTATCACAGGTTAAAACACCCCGCCTGCACAGAAGAATCACATGGGGGCTCTTAAAATCCTAATGCTCAAATTGTTCCCCAGTCTAATTAATTTGGAACGTCTAGGGGTGGCACCTGGGCCAGCACTCTTTTGAAAGCTCCCCAGGTGAATTCCAAGTGCAGCCAATAGTCAGTTTCTCCAAGGCAAGGACTGATGACGTTTCTCTCCCTGCGCCTATTAAAACAAAGCCTCGTACAGAGAACGTTCATTTTCAGCGTTGCCTGAGTGGATGTGACTCGTTTTGTTCCCACGTCCATGCTCATTGTATTTCCCGTTTTCTTTTATCTATATCACGTCTGTACACTTGTTAACCTGAAACTATCTTCGTCAAAGTGAAGATGAATCTTTTTCACCGTTTGTCTTAGGAGGAGATTTGACTTTGAAGAAGCAAGACTTGTGGTTTGGAAACATAAGATCAGAGATTCTGAGAGAGGCCTGTGTGAAGATTGCTGCTAGCCATTGTGAGGGCTGAAAATGTGGATGGTGAGTGTTAAAATCTTCACATTAATTACAGACAGATTCTTTTTATGCACCACCTCTCTCATTCCATCATCCCACTGGGGGAACCTGAAAGTCCTACCGGCACCTCCCAGCGTGCATTACTCGATGCCCATGCCTTAGGCCCCTTTCCTCCCACCTGAGGCTTCTGTGATTACACAGGGATAAGGCAGACCCCATAGAGGTTCACATGTGGGCAACACCTACTGTAAAGAAATTAATACCCCAAAGAGCAAACCTACAACCAATGACATAGAGGAGATAAATTTGTCCCCCTTTCTCCACCACATTCTAATCCCCACCATGTAGTATCCTGAAACAAAGGTTATCAAGCTTCTAGAGATGGTTCTGAGATAGCAGTTGACTTCATACAGGTGAACTGAGTAATGCTCCCTCATGTTTCTCTCCCTCCTTCCCTGCCTACCTGCCCCATCCCTCATCAAAACCCTAGAGATGACACTCCCTCTTAGAATGGCATACGAAGACCTACAGCTAATTCCGAGGAACCCAAATTAAGTAGAAGTTCTGGCTTTCATTTTCACATCTTTTCCTGCCATGGTACCCAGCACAAATTCGGTGCCCAATAAATATAAACTGACATGAACATGGAGCAGAAAACTGGACAGAGGAAGGAATACACCAAAGCTATCTGTGATGAGTGTTTTTATGTGAAAATAATCCAAATATTATAATTTAATTTTCCCATTTACTAGCCATGAGATCAGGGACAAACCAGCAACCTTTGGATATTCAAATTATTTACCTTACAAAATAGGATTCTGAGTTGAATGTGAACACTATGAGGTTCAATTGAGAAAATAGTTATGGCAGTGTTCTGAAAATTATAAAACCAAAGCATGAAGTTAATGCTTCAACATCAGAATCTTATTAGGTGTCTTTTTTTCTTCAGAGTTTGAGGATAGTTCCATATGTTAGCAATTAACACACATCAGTCAGAATTTGGAAACTCTGTGTGAGAATGAAATAACCATAATTAAAAATTGTGATTCCTTGAGAGGAACATTTTCATTTTTGCTTCATGCTATATTTCATTTTTTCCCAAGTGTGCAATTCAGTATTTTTAACACCGTGCTGGACTTATTTTATACTTGGAAGTTGGTACCTTTTGACCACCTTCATCCATCCCTCTTACCCCAATCCCCTCCTACTTCACCTCTGTGGCAATAACCAATCTGTGCTCTGTATTAAAGAGTTTGACTTGTTTGCCTTAGATTCCGCAAAAAAGTGTGATCATACAGTAGTTATCTGTCTTTCTCTTATTCCACCTAGCACATTGCTATCAAAGTCCATCCATGTTGTCATGAGCAGCAAAATTTCCCTCTTTTTTATAGCTAAGTAATATTCTATTGTGTATGTATCATGTCTTCTTTTTTCTTCTTCCAGTTTAGTTTGAGATGTAATTGACATACAGTACTGTAAAAGTTTGTGTGTGGCATAATGATTTAACCTACACAAAACATACAATGTTCATCCCAGTAAGGTTAGTGACTATCCATCCCTATACACACAAAATTAAAGAAAAATATTTTTCCTTTAATAAGCTCTCTTAGGATTTACTCTTAATAACTTTTATGTATAACATACATCAGTGTTAAATCATTTTGTAAATTACATCCTTAGTATTTGCTTATCTTAAAATTTGGAAGTTTATACCTTTTGACTGCCTTCATTCAGTCCCCCCAACTCCCACCTCTGGTTACCACAAATCTGATCTCTTTTTCTGTACGTTTGTTTGTTTTTGAAATAGAATTGACCTGTAACACTGTTAGTCCCTATCACACAACATAGTCATTCTATATTTCTGTATATTTCAAATTGATCAATAGGATAAATCTAGTTGCAATCTGTCACCATTCAAAGATTACGTAGTTATTAACTATATTCCCCACATTTCATAGCTCTGATTCATTTATTTTGCAACTGGAAATTTGTACCTTTTAATCTTCCTCATATATTTCCTTCCTCCCTTCACTCCCCTTCCCTCCCATTTGGCAACCACCTGTTTACTCTTTGTATCTATAACTCTGTTTTTATTTCATTATGACTATTCATCTGTTTTGTTTTTTAGATTCCACGTATAAGTGAAACCATATGGCATTTGTCTTTCTGTAACTTATTTCATTTAGTATAACACCCTCTAGTCCAACTGCGTTGTTATGGGGGCAAATTTTAACTCCTTTTCATGGCCAAGTAATACTCATTTATTATATTATACACACAGACACACACACAGACACACATGTATAGTTCGTTGATGGACGCTTAGATTTCTTCCATATCTTAGCTGTTATAAATAATGCTGCCATGAACACTTGGAGTTGATGTCTTTTCAAATTAGTGTTTCTGATTTATTTGGATATATGCCCAGGAGTGGACATGGTAGATCATATGATAGTTTACTTTTAGTTATTCAAAGAACCTCCATACTGTTCTCCATAGTGTCTACACCAATTTACATTCCCACCAACAGTGTATAAGTGTTCCCATTCTGACACATCCTCGCCCAAATTTGTTATTTGTAGAATTTTTGATGCCGGCCTTACTGACAGGTGCGAAGTGATATTTTATTGAGGTTTTACATGTTTATTTCCCTGATAATTAGTGATGTTGAGCATCTTTTCATGTGCCTGTTGGCCATCTATACGTCTTTGGAAAAAATGTCTTTCGAGGTCTTCTGCCCATTTTTAAGGGCCTTTCTAGTAATATTGAGCTGTATGAGCTGTTTATATATTTTGGATATTAACCCCTTATCAATCATATTTGCAAATATTTTCTCCCATCAGTAGGTGTTTTCTCAGTGATTTCCATTACTGTGAAAAATGTTGTGAATTTTGCCCTTGTTTCTTTTTCCTCCAGAGATTTATCAGAAGAAAAATAAAACTGATTTATGGAATTCGTCTCGTGGCTCAGCAGTTAACAAACCCAACTAGGAACCACGAGGATGTGTGTTCAATCCCTGGCCTTGCTCAGTGGGTTATGGATCCGGCTTTGCTGTGAGCTGTGTTGTAGTTGCAGATGCAGCTCGGATCCCACATTGCTGTGGCTGTGGCACAGGCCGGCAGCTACAACTCCAATTCGACCCCTAGCCTGGGAACCTCCCTATGTTGCCGGTGTGGCCCTAAAAAGCCAAAAAAAAACCCACAACAAAACTGTGATTTATGCTAAAGTGGGTTCTGCATATGTTTTCTTCTAGGAATTTTATGATTTCCAGTCTTATATTTAGGTCTATAATGTATTTTGGGTTTCTTTTTGTAGTGTGGTAACAGAAAATGTTCTAATTTCGCTTCTTTACGTACAGCTTTACAGTTTTACCAGCATCACTTATTGAGACTGTCTTTTTGCCTGGTGTAATATTACCTCTATTGTCATAGATTAAATTCCCATGTAAGTATGCATTCAGTTCTGGATTGTTTATTCTGTTCCATTGATTTATGTGTCTGTTTTTTGACATTACCATACTGGGTTTTTTTTGTTTGTTTGTTTTTTGTCTTTTTAGGCCCACACTCACAGCATATAGAGGGTCTCAGGCTAAGGATCAAATCGGAGATGTAGCTGCCAGTCTGTGCCATAGCCACAGCAATGCTAGATCTGAGCTGCTTCTGCGGCTTACACCACAGCTTGTGGCAACACCTGATCCCCAGCCCACTGAGTGAGGCTAGGGATCGAACCTGAATCCTCATGGATACTAGTCAGATTTGTTTCCAGTGAGTCACTACAGAAACTCCTACCATACTATTTTAATAGCTTTGTAATAAAGTTTAAAATCAGGGAGTGTGATACCCTATGCTGTGTTTTCAAGATTGTTTTGGTTATTTGGAGTCTTAGGTTTCCATATAAATTATAGTTTTATTGTTATCCTTCTATAAAAATGCCATTGATATTTTGGTAGGGCTTGCATTGAATCTGTAGATTGCCTTTGGTAGCATGGTAATTTTGAGAACATTAATGCTTGTCCCATGAATACATTTACTTTTCCATCTGTTTGTAGTGTCCTGAATATCTTTCATCAATACAGGTCTGAGTACAGGTCTTTTATCTCCCTAGTTAGACTTTTTTCCTAGGCATTTATCCTTTTTGATATGATGGTAAATGGATTTCTTTTTTTTTTTTAAGGGGGCATCTTATTTTTTTTTAATTTGTTACTGTAGTTGATTTAAAATATTACGTCAATTTCTGCTGTATAGCAAAGTGACCCTGTTATACATATATATACATTATTTTTTTCATAGTATTTTCCATCATGTTCCATCACAAGTGGTTGGATAAAGTTCCCTGTGCTAAACAGCAGGACCTCATTGCTTATCCACTCCAAATGCAAGTTTGCATCTAGTAGCCCTAAACTCCCAGGCCATCTCACTCCCTACCCCTCGGCAACAAGTCTATTCTCTATATCCAAGAGTTTGTTTCTGTTTTGTAGATAGGTTCATTTGTGCCATATTTTAGATTCCACGTGCAAGTGATATCATATGGTATTTGTCTTTCTCTCTCTGACTTCACTTAGTATGACAATCTCTAGTTCCATCCATATTGCTTTAAGTGGCATTATTTTGTTCTTTCCTATAGGTGAGTAGTATTCCATTGTGTATATTTACCACATCTTCTTAATCCATTCATCTGTTGATGGACATTTAGGTTGTTTCCATGTCTTGGCTGTTGTGAATACTGCTGTTATGAACATATGGGTACAGGTTATCTTTTTCAATGAAAGTTTTGTCTGGATAAATGACCAGGAGTGGGATTGCTGGATCATATGGTAGTTCTATATTTAGTTTTCTGAGCTACCTCCTTACTGTTTCCCATAGTGGTTGTACCAATTTACATTCCCACCAACAGTGCACTAGGGTTTCCTTTTCTCCACACCCTCTACAGCATTTGTTATTTTTATATTTATTAATGATAGTTATTCTGATCCATGTGAGGTGATATCTCGTAGTTTTGATTTGCATTTCTCTAATAATTAGTGATGTTGAGCATTTTTTTATGTGCCTGTTTGCCATCTGTATGTCTTCTTTTTAGAAATAGCTCTTCAGGTCTTCTGCCCACTTTTCAAT
Source organism: Catagonus wagneri (assembly GCA_004024745.2). Lineage (NCBI taxonomy): Eukaryota > Metazoa > Chordata > Mammalia > Artiodactyla > Tayassuidae > Catagonus > Catagonus wagneri. Next base: position 27,198,340 of record PVHT020004020.1, read on the forward strand.
ATGGTTGTTTGGTTTTTTTGCTATTGAGTTGTATGGGTTGTTTGTATATTTTGAAGATTAAGCCCTTGTCAGTTACATAGTTTGCAACTATTTTTTCCCATTTATAAGTTGTCTTTTTTAAAATTTTAATTTTATTCTTTTTTTTGTCTTTTTTGGGGCTTTTTTAATTACTCAATGAATTTTATTACATTTATAGTTGTACAATTATCATCACAACCCAATTTTATAGTATTTCCATTCCAAACCCCCAGCCCGTTCTCCCCAGCCTATCTCATTTAGATACAGTAAGTTTGTTCAAAGTCTGTGAGTCAGTATCTGTTCTGCAAAGAAGTTTATTGCATCGTTTTTTTAGATTCCACATGTAAGTGATAGCATATGATGTTGGTGTCTCGCTGTCTGATTGACTTCACTTAGCAAAATGGTTTCTAGGTCCATCCATGTTGCAAATGTAGTTATTTCTTTGCTTTTAATGACTGAGTAATATTCCATTGTGTATATGTACTACTTCTTTATCCCCTCCTCTGTCGATGGACATTTATTTAGGTTGTTTCCATTTCTTGGCTATTGTATATAATGCTGCAGTGAACATTGGAGAACATGTATCTTTTTGAGTCATGTTTTTTTCTGGATAGATGCCCACAGTTGGGATTGCTTGATTAAATAATTTTATTATT
>PVHT020004020.1:27199113-27228472 GCA_004024745.2 Catagonus wagneri
TAGGGCTGCACCCGTGGCATATGGAGGTTCCCAGGCTAGGGGTCTAACAGGAGCTGTAGCCGCTGGCCTTCGCCACAGCCACAGCAACGCGGGATCCGAGCCATGTCTGCGACCTACACCACAGCTCACAGCAATCCCGGATCCTTAACCCACTGAGCAAGGCCAGGGATCAAACCTGCAACCTCATGGTTCCTAGTCAGATTCGTTAACCACTGAGCCATGATGGGAACTCCTGTATGTCTTCTTTGGAGAATCATATGTTTAGATCTTGTGCCCATTTTTTGATGGGGTTGTTCTTTTTTTGGTATTGAGCTGCAGAAGGTGTTTATAAATTTTAGAGATTAATCCCTTGTCAATCGCTTCATTTGCGAATATTTTCTCCCATTCTGTGGGTTGTCATTTTGTTTTGTTTAGGGTTTCCTTTGCTGTGCAGAAACTTTTGTTTAATTAAGTCCCATTTATCTATTTTTGTTTTTATTGTCATTACTCTAGGGAGTGGATCTGAGAAGATATTGCTGTGGTTTATGTTGGAGAGTGGCCTATGTTTTCCTCTAAGAGTTTTATAGTATCCGGTGTTATATTTAGGTCTTTAATCCATTTTGAGTATATTTTTGTGTATGGTGTTAGGCAAGTGTTCTAACTTCATTCTTTTACATATCCAGTTTTCCCAGCACCACTTATTGAAGGTGCAGTCTTTTCTTCATTGTGTATTCTTGCCTTCTTTGTCATAGATTAGTTCACTGTGCATGCGTGGGTTTAATTCTGGGCTTTCTGTCCTGTTCCACTGCTCTATATTTCTGTCTTTGTGCCAGTACCATATGGTTTTGATGACTGTGGCTGTGTAGTATAGTCTAAAGTTAGGGACACTGATTCCTCCAACTCCATTTTTCTTTTTGAGGATGTCTTTGGCTATTCTGGGTCTTAGGTGCTTCCAAACCCACTTTAAGATATTTTGTGCTAGTTCTCTGAAAAAAATGTCCTTGGTACTTTGATAGGGATTGAATTGAATCTGTAGATTGCCTTGAGTAGTATAGGCATTTTGATAATACTGATTCTTCCATCCAAGAGCATGGCATGTCTTTCCATCTGTTTGTGTCATCTCTGATTTCTTTCATTAGTGTCTTAAGGTTTTCAGAGTACAAGTCTTTTGGCTCTTTAGGTAAGTTTATTCCTAAGTATTTTGTATTTTCGATAGATGGTAAATGCAATAGTTTACCCAATTTTTCTTTCTGATCTTTTGTTGTTAGTATATAGAAATGCAATCAGTTTCTGTGAATTAATTTTGCATCCTGTGACTTTGCCAAATTCATTGATGAACTCTTAACAGTTTTCTGGTAGTGTCTTTAGGACTTTCTAGGTATAGTATCATGTCATCCGCAAGTAGTGATAACTGTACTCATTCCTTTCCAGTTTGAATTCCTTTTGTTGCTTTTTCTTCTCTGATTACTGTGGCTAGGACTTTCAAAACTATTTTGAATAAAAGTGGTGAGAGTGGACAAGCAGACATCATTGTCTTATTCCTGATCTCAGCAGGGATTCTTTCAGCTTTTCACCATTGAGAATGATGTTAGCACTGGATTTCTCATATATGGCCTTGATTATATTGAAGTAGGTTACTTCTATCCCCACTTTCTGAAGGGTTTTTATCAGAAATGGGTGTTGGATTTTGTCGGAGGCTTTTTATGCATCTATTGAGAAGATCATATGGTTTTAATTCATCAGTTTGTTAATGTGGTGTATCACACTGATTGATTTGTGCGTATTGAAGAATCCTTGCATCCCTGGGATAAATCCCACTTGATCATTATGTACAATCCGTTTAATGTATTGTTGGATTTGGTGTGCTAGTATTTTGTTGAGGATTGTTGCATCTATGTTCATCAGTGAAGTTGGCTTGTAATTTTCTTTTGTTGTATCTTTTTCTGGGTGTATCAGGGTGATGGTGGCCTCATAGAATGAGTTTTGGACTGTTCCTTCCTTTGCAATTTTTTGGAATAGTTTCAGAAGGGTAGGTGTTAGCTATTCTCTAAATGTTTGATAAAATTCACCTGTGAAGCCATCTGGCCCTGGAGTTTTGTTTCTTGGAAGTTTTTTTAATCACTGTTTCAATTTCAGTACTTGTGAGTGGTCCATTCATCTTTTCCATTTCATCTTGGTTTAGTCTTGGAACATTGTACTTTTCTAAGAATTTGTCCATTTCTTCTAGGTTGTCCATTTTATTGGCATATAGTTGCATGTAGTAGTCTCTTATCCTTTGTGTTTTTGTGATGTCCATTGTAACTTCTCCTTTTTCATTTCTAATTTTATTGATTTGTGTCCTTTTTTTTCTTGACAGTATGGATTAGGGTTTATCAATTTTGTTGATGTTTTCAAAGAATCACCTTTTAGTCTCATTGATCTTTTTTATGGTTTTCTTCATTTCTATTTCATTTATTTCTGCTCTGATCTTTACATAGGTTGTCTTGTGTGTGTGTGCGTGTGTGTGTGTGTTGTAATGGTTTGCTTTTCTGTCCAAAAGCTTGAAGGTTTGATTAGGTCCCATTGCTTTATTTTGTTTTTATTTCTATTGCCTCAGGAGACTGACCTAAGAAAACATTTGTACAGCTGATATCAGAGAATGTTTTGCCTGTGTTCTCTTCTAAGAGTTTTAATGGTGTCTTGCCTGAAATTTAATTATTTAAGCCATTTTGAGCTTATTTTTGTGCATGGTGTGAGGATGTGTTCTAGTTTAATTGATTTGCATACAGCTGTCCAGTTTCCTGGCACCATGACTGAAGAGACTGTCTTTGTCCCATTTTGTATTCTTGCCTCCTCAGTCAAAGATAAACTGAACGTAGGTGTCTGGGTTTATTTCTGGGTTCTCTATTCTATGCTATTGGTCTGTATGTCTGTTTTTGTATCCATATCACACTGTCTTGATTACTGTAGCTTTGTAATATTGTCTGAAGTCTGGGAGAAGTATGCCTCCTGCTTGGTTTTTGTTCCTCAGGATTGCTTTAGCAATTCTGGGTCCTTAATGGCTCCATATACATTTTTCGGTTGATTGTTCTAATTCTGTTAAAAAAAAGTCATGGATACTTTGATAGGGATTGTATTGAATCTATAGATTGCTTTGGGTAGTATGGCCATTTTAATGATACTAATTCTTCCAGTCCAGGATCATGGAATATCTTTCCATTTCTTTGAATCCTCTCTAATTTCTTTGATATATATTCTATAGTTTTCAGGATATAAGCTTTTTTTTTTTTTTTTTTAAGTTTCCAGTCCATTCAGTTGAAGGTTGCTCAGCATTTGGTTGTGGGTTTTTGTTTGTTTGTTGCTTTGTTGTCTTTTGTCATTTTAGGGCCACATCTGCTGTGGCATGTGGAGGTTCCCAGGCTAGGGGTCTAATTGGAGCTGCAGCTGCCGGCCTACACCACAGCCACAGCAACGCCAGATCCAAGCCATGTCTGTGAACTACACCACACCAATGCCGGATCCTTAACCCACTGAGCGAGGTCAGGGATGGAACCCGCAACCTCATGGTTCCTCATCAGATGCGTTTCTGCTGAGCCACGAGAGGAATTCCAGGATATAAGCTTTTTACCTCCTTGGTCAGGTTTATTCCTAGGTATTTAATTTTGGGAGGGTATGATTTTAAAATGTATTATACTTTTATATTCCCTTTCCAATATTTTGTTGTTAATATACAGAAATACAACTGATTTCTGTATGTTAATCTTGTATCCTGCTACTTTGCTGAATTCCTGGATCAGTTTGGAGAGTTTTTATGTGGCGTCCTTAAGGTTTTTTTATATATAGTATCATGTCATCTGCATATAGTGACAATTTTACCTGTTCTCTTCCGGAAGAGGTAAAACTATTTGTTTGGCTGATTGCTATGGCTATGACTTCCAGTGCTATGTTGAATAAAAGTGGTGAGAGTGGGCATCCTTGTCTTGTTCCAGATTTTAGCAAGAAGGTTTTAGCTTTTCTCCATTGAGTACTGTATTTGCTGTGGTTTTGTCGTAAATGGCTTATATTATGTTAAGGTGTGTTCTCTCTATACCCACTATGGTAAGAGTTTTTTTCAAGAATGGATTTTGGATTTTGTCAGATGCTTTTCTGCATCTATCGAAATGATCACATGGTTTTTTACTTTTCTTTTGTTAATGTGGTGCACGATGTTGATTGATTTGTGTATGGCAAACCATCCTTGTGAACTTGTAATGAATCCCACTTGGTTGTGGTGTATGATCTTTTTTTGTGTGTGTTGTATTCACTTGGGTAAAATTTCTGTTAACAATTTTTGCATCTATATTCATCAAAGAGAATGGCCCATAATGTTCCTTTTTGGTAGTATCTTTGTCTGGTTTTACTATTAGGGTGATGGTGGCTTCATAGAATGTCTTTGGGTGTGTTCCTTCTTCAGCCTTTTGGAAAAGTTTAAGAAGGATGGGTATAAGTTCTTCTTTGTATCTTTGGTAGAATCACATGTGAAGCCATCTGATCCTGGAGTTTTGTTTGTAGGGAGTGTTTTTTATTACATATTCAATTTAATTTCTAGTGATGGGTCTGTTTAAATGATCAATTTCTTCTTGATTCAGTTTTGGTGGGTTGTATGTCTCTACAGAATTGCCCATTTCTTCTAGGTTGTCAAAATTTTGGCCTATTAATTGTTCTTCATATTCTCTTATTTTTTATATTTCTGTGTTATGTTTATTTTGCCTTTTTTCATTTTTTGTTTATTTGGATTCTTTCTCTGTTCTTCATGGTGGATCTGGCCACAGGTTAGTTGATTTTGTATACCCCTTAAACAACCAACTCTTGGTTTTATTGATTTTTTTTTCTATTGTTTTTCGAATCTCTATTTTATTTCCTTTCTGATCTTTATGATTTCTTTTCATTTCCTGACTCTAGGTTTTCTTTGTTCTTTTATTGATTTTATTTGGGGGTAGTATTAGTTTTTGATTTGAGATTTTTCTTTTTTTTTGAGAAAGGCCTGTATTGCTGTGAACTTCCTTCTAAGCACTGCTTTTGCAGCATCCCATGGATTTTGAATGATTGTGTCTTCATTATCATTTGTCTGGAGATATTTTTTAATTTCTCTTGATTTCTTCACTGACCCATTGGCTTTTTAGTAACATGTTGTTTAGTCTCCTTTTAGTCAGTTTTTTTCTCATTTCTTTTCCTGTGGTAGTTTTCTAGTTTCATGCCATTGTGGTCAGAAAAGGTGCTTGAAATGATTTCTATACTCTTAAATTTTTGAGGTTAGTTTTGTGCCCCAGTATGTGATCAGTCCTTGAGAATGTTCCATGTGCACTTGAGAAGAAAGTATATTCTGAATTTTTTGGATGTAATGTCCTGAAAATTGTGACTAAGTCTAACTTTTCCATTGTGTCATTTAGGATTTCTGTTGCCTGTTATTTTCTGTCTAGAGGATCTTTCCTTCGATGGCAGTGGGGTGTTAACATCTCGTACTGTTTATCATATTACCATCAGTTTCTCCTTTATGTCTTTAGTATTTGTGTTTGGGTATATCTGGGTATATTTGTATGTATTTGGGTGTTCCTATATTAGGGGCATATATATCATGAGTATAATATCCTTCCTTTGAATTGGTCCTTTTATCATTAAAAAGTGTCTTTCTTTGTCTTTTTTATGTCTTTCATTTTAAAGTCTGTTTTATCATATGAGTATTGTGACTCCTGCTTTCCCGTCTTTTACATTCACATGAAATATCTTTTTCCATCACCCTACTGTCAGTTTATATGTGACCTTTGCCCTAAGGTGAGTCTCTTGTAGGCAGCATATTTTAGGCTCTTGTGTTTTTATTCAACCAACTGCTCTATGTCTTTTGATTGGAGCATTCAGTCCATTGACATTTTAGGTAATTATTGATAAATATGTATTTATTGCCATTTTAAACCTTGTTTTCAGTTGATTTTATGTTTTTCCTTTATTCCTTTTTTATTGAATGATTTCCTTTTATTTTGTGCTGTATCCTCTTCTTTTTAGTTGTTATGACCGTATTGTTGGTTTTAATTTGCGGTTACCCTGTTTTTCAAGCATGTTAACCCCTTCCCATATCTACTTGCTCTAGCCTTATAGTCATATAGACTGAAACATATTCTAAAAAAAAGTCTAAATTTTCTTACTTTCCTTTACCACATTTTATGATTTTGAAGTCTTTTTTGTACATCTTCATGTTTATCCTTCTGCTGTTCCTTGTGTTTATTGTTGCTTTTACAAATAGGGTTTTGTTTTTTTTTCCTTTAGATCTGTATACAGGCATATTTAGGTGATTACTCTCCTGTTGTGATTTCCTCCATTCTCTGTTGTGCTTTTCTCCTATTTAGAGGAGACCTTTCAGTATTTCTTTTAGAATTGGTTTGGTATTGCTGTATTCTTTTAGTTTTTGCTTGTTGGGGAAATCCTTGGTTTATCCTTCTTTTTTTAACATTTTTATTTTATTTTATTTTATTTTATTTTTTATTTTTTGCTTTTTAGGGCCACACCTGTGGCACATGGATTCCCAGGCTAGGGATCTCATCAGAACTATATCTGCCAGCCTACACCACAGCCACAGAAATGCCCAGTCTGAGCTGCCTCTGAGACCTACATCACAGCTCATGACAACGCCAGATCCTTAATACACCAAGCAAGGCCAGGGATTAAACCCTCAACCTCATGGTTCCTAGTTGGGTTCGTTTTTGCTGCACCACATTGGGAACTCCTCTCCTTGTATTTTAAGTGATATTTTTGCTGGGTAGAGTAGTCTAGGCTACAAATTTTTCCCTTTTTGAACTTTGAGTATATCTTGCCATTCTCTTCCAGAGTGTGGTGTTTCTGTAGAGAAATCAGCTGAGAGCCTGCGGGGGGGGGGGGGGGGGGAGGCGGTCACCTTATAATTAACTCTGTTTTTCATTGCTGCTTTTAGAATCCTCTCCTTATCTTTAACTTTTGCCCTTTTTATCATAATATGTCTTTGTGTGGGTCTGTTTGGGTTCCACTTGTTTGAGGCCCTCTGTGCTTCCTGTATCTTGATATCTGTTTCCTTTGTTTTTCTTTTTTTTTGGTCTTTTTGCCTTATCTAGGGCTGCACCCACGGCATATGGAGGTTCCCAGGCTAGGGGTCTAACAGGAGCTGTAGCTGCCGGCCTTCGCCACAGCCACAGCAATGCAGGATCTGAGACATGTGTGCAACCTACACCACAGCTCAGAGCAATGCAGGATCTGAGCTGTGTCTGCAACCTACACCACAGCTTACAGCAACACCAGATCCTTAACCCACTGAGCAAGGCCAGGGATCAAACCCGCAACCTCATGGTTCCTAGTCAGATTCGTTAACCACAGAGCCACGAGGGGAACTCCCAATATCTGTTTCCTTTAGATTTGAGAAATTTTCATTCATAATTTCTTCCAATGTATTTTCAATCACCCGCTTTTTTTCTTCTCCTTCTGGAATCTCTAATATGCGTAGATTGGCCTACTTTATATTATCCTGTGAATCTCTCATATTGCTTTCAGGTTTTTTCATTTGGTTTCCTGTCTGCTGTCCTGATTGGGTAATTTCCATTATTACGTCTTCCAAGTCACTTATTCATTCCTCTGTATTATTCATTCTGCTTTTCACTGCCTTTAACTCAGGTTATATCTCTGCAAATGAATTTTCTAATTTTTCTTGGCTCCTTACATTTTCCAGTTCCTTTCTAAAGTAATCTGCATCACTGTTCATATCCACTCTTAATCCCTTCAGAATTTTTACTATTACCTTTTTGAACTCGATGTCTTGTTAGTCTGCACAGGTCTGTTTCATTGTTAGCTCCTTCAGGGTAATTCTCTTGTTCTTTTAACTTGAAATAGTTCCTGAGCTTCTTCATTTCATTTTATACACACACACACGTGTGTGTGTGTGTGTGTGTGTGTGTGTTTATTCTGTGAGGTTAGGGAAACAACTACTATAGTCTTGGAAGGTTGTTTATATGTGAGAGTGCCCCTAGGTAGTTAGTGAGTGCTTACTGTGTGTGTGTGTGTGTGTGTGTTTGTGAGACTGCTTTTGGTTTGGATGCTTGCTGCTATCTCTTTCTTCAATGTGTGTAGGCTCTTATCCTCTTGTTAGGTTTTTTGCTGGTGTATGGCCTGCACATGCTTCCTGGGAGATAGAAGCAATGGGCAGGGCCTGTAACCAGTGCCTGGTTGCTGGGTTCTTAACAGTGGTAAGACCGATGGGGAGGTGGTGCAGGCTGTTCCTGGTTGCAGGGCCCTGGGAATTGGCAGTGAGCCTCAGGCAGGTGTAGGTGGTGTCCAGAGCCTTTGGTAGTGGCAACAGTAGTGTGTGTGCATTCCCAGTGGAGTGAGAGACACAATGGGTGGTCTTGGTTGCAGTGCCTTCTTCTGTGGTCTCCCCTGAGGTGTCTGGGGCCACAGGTGGTAGCTGCTTAGCCTGAGACATCCACGAACTGCTCCTGGCAGGCTGGTGGGCAGGGTCAGGTCCTGTAGCTAATAAGCTAGAGGAAAGATTCCAAAATGGTACTTGCCAGCATTAGTATCCTCATGGTAGAATGAACTCCCAAAATGGCTGCTTCTGGTGTCTGTGTCCCCAGGTTAGCTCCATTTGCCTCCTGCTTCTCTGGGAGACTCTTCAAGATTAGCAGGGTCTGACCCAGATTCCTTTCAAATCACTGGTTGTGCCTTGAGTCCCAGTGTGTGAGGGATTTTGTGTGCACCACAGCCCACTGGGTGTCCTGAAAGTAAACCCCCACTGTCCTTCAAAGCCAAATATTCTGTGGGCTCCATTTCCTGCATTACCTCCAGGGCTGGGGAGTCTGATGTAGTATTTGGACCCCATACTCCTTGCTGCAATTGTAATTATTCTCCCTTTTGTGAGTAGCCCTCCTGGAGGTGTCAGTCTTTGTCTGTATTTCTGCCCTGCCTACCCTCCTACCATTTCATTTTGGTTTCTTCTTTATATCCTCAGTTGTAGAAGATCTTTTCTGCTAGTGTACCAGTCTTTCTTAGCAGTAGTTGCCCCGTAAACAGTTTTAATTTCAGTGTCCCCATAGAATGAAGTGAGCTCAGGGTTTTCCTTCACCTGAAACCTTCTAGGCTATTTCTCTCTATTTCACATCTTTATCCATGCATCCATTGCACAGTTAGTTTGCTTCCATGTCTTGGCTATTATAAATAATGTTGGAATGAACATGAGAGGGAAGGTATCTTTTTGAATTAGTGTTTTCATTTTCTTTGGATAAATACCCAGAACTATAACATCTGCAGTAATTTATATATATATATATATATATATATATATATATATATATATTTTGAGATAACTTCCACACTCATTTTCAGAGTAGCTATACCGGTTTCCATTCCTGCCCAATAGCGCACTGTGTTTCATTTTCTCCACATCCTTACCGACAGTATTATTTCTCCTCTTTTTGATAATAGGCTTTATAACAGGTATGAGATGATACCTCATTGAAGTTTTTGATTTGCATTTCCCTGATTATTAGATGATGTTGAACAGCTTTTCGTGTGTCTGTTGGCCATCTGTATATCTTCTTTGGAAAAATACCTTTTCAGGGAGTTCCCATCGTGACTGAGTGGGTTAAGAACCCAACTAGTATCCAAGAGGATGCCAGTTTGATCCCTGGCATTGCTCTGGTTCTGGCATTCCTTCAAGCTGCAACCTAGTTCACAAGTGTGGTTCTGATATGGCATTGCTGTGGTATAGGCCAGCAGATACAGCTCAGATTCAACCCCTAACCTGGGAGCTTACATAGGCTGTAGGTGCGGCCCCAAAAATAAAATTAAATAAATAAATAAATAAATAAATAAAATCTATTCAGTTCCTCTTCCTATTTTTTAATTTGGATTGTTTTATTTTTTGTTTATTTTTTAATTTTTTTAATTAAATTATTACTTTAGAAACTAACCCCTTATCGAATATGAATTGGAAACATTTTCTCCTATTTGGTAAGTTGCTCATTATTTTATTGCTGATTTCCCTTACTCTGCAGAATTTTAGTTTTGATGTAGTCCAGTTGTTTATCTTTTGCTTTTATTGAAGAGACTGTCTTTTCCCTCATTGTCTATCCTGGACTACTTTGACTGTAAATTAATTGTCCTTATTTACGTGTCTTTATTTCTAGGCTTTCTGTTCCATTGATCTATGTGTCTTTATGATAATATCATACTATTTTAATTACTACAGCTTTGTAATAAAGTTTGAAATCAGAGTTTGTGATTCATCCAGCTTTGTTGTTCTTTCTCGGGATTGCTTTGGCTATCGAGAGACTTTTGTGATTCCATAAAATTGTAGGATTATTTGTTCAAGTTATATGAAAAATACCATTGGAATTTGGATAGTGATTGCATTGAGGCTGTAGTTTGTTTTGGCCATCATGGACATTTTAACGATATTAATTCTTCTAATCCACAAACACAGAATATCTTTCCATTTATTTGTGTCTTCTTAAATTTCTTCCATCACTGTCTTATAGTTTGTCTTATTACCTATATGTTTGTTTTGTTGGGTTTTGTTCAACTTTTTGTTTTGCTTGTTTTTTATTTTCCACACATGAGTGAAATCATATGGTAATTGACATAACATTTATTTTGTAACAGGGAGTTGATAATTTTTAACCCCCAATCCATGAGCACTGTATGTGTTTTCATTTACTTTTTTCAAATTTGTCATAGTTTTCTTGGTGCAGTTTTCACCTCCTTGTTTGAATTTATTCCTGTGTTTTATTCTTTTGATGAAACTGTAAATGGAACATTTTCTTTCATTTCTCTTCCTAAAATTTCATTATTATTATAGAAATGCAACAGTTCAGTACATTGATTTTTGTATCCTACAACTTTACTGCATTCATTTATTAGTTCCAATAGATTTCAATGTGAAGTTTTCAGGGTTTTCTGTATATACTACAATGTCATTTGCAAGTAGTGACAGTTTTAATTATTTCTTTCCAATTTGGATGCCTTTTATCTCCTATCTAATTGCCATGGCTAGGACTTCCAATACTGCATTGAATAAAAGGAGTGATAGCTTATATCCTTCTCTTATTGCTGAGCAGAGAGGAAAAGCTTTGAGCTTTTCACTGTTGAGTATGATATTAGCTGTGGCCCTCATTATGTTGAAGTAAATTCCTCTATATTCACTTTGTGGAGAGTTTTTTTTTTTTTAATCATAAATGATTGTTGAAGTTTGTAAAAAGCTTTTTCTGTATCTATTGAGATGATTATATAATTTTATGCTTCATTTTGTTAATATGGTGTATCATATTGATTAACTTGTAGATGTTAAACCATCTCTGAATCCCTGAAATAAATCCCACTTAGTCATGATGTATGGTCCTTCTAATATATTGTTGAACTTGGTCTGCTAATATTTTGTAGAAGATTTTTGCATCTATGTTCATCTGTCGTATTGGCCTATTTTCTTTTTTATAATCTCTTTAACTGGTTTTGGTATCAGGGTGCTGCTGGCCTCATAGAATTAGTTGGGGGACATTTTTTCCTCTTCAATTTTTTTTGCAATTTTTTGAGAAAAATAGTAATTCACTCTTCTTAAAATATTTGTTAGAATGCACATGTGAAGCTAACTGGTCCTGGACTTTTGTTCATTGGGAGTTATTTTGATTACTAAATCAATTTCATTACTAGTGATTTGTCTGTTCACATTCTCTATTTCTTCCTGATTCAGTCTTGGGAATGATAACATTTCTAGGGATTTATCCATATCTTCTAGCTTGATCAATTTGTTGGTGTATGGCTTTCAGAGTAATCTCTTGTGATTATTTCTAGTCCTGTAGTATTGGTTTTAGTTTTTCCAATTTCATTTCTGATTTTATTTTTTGGTTCCTCTGACTTTGTTTGTTAATGAGTTTGGCAAAGGCTTATCAATTTTGTTTATCTTTTCAAAGAACCAGCTCTTAGTTTCATTGATATTTCCATTATTTTCTTTTAGTCTCTATTTCGTTTATTTCTGCTCTGATGTTTATTATTTCCTTTTTTTTTTTTTTTTACTAACTTTGGGCTTTGTTCATTCTTTTTGTTGTTCCTTTAGGTGTGTTTAGATTGTTTGTTTCCCGAGGTAGGCTTTCATCTCTATAAACTACTCTCCTACGTCTTTTGCTGAGTCTCATAGCTTTTTGGAACATTTTGTTTCCATTTTTATTTGTCTCAATGTATTTTTGAAAATTTCTCTTTGATATTTTGACCCATTGATTGTTTAGTAGCATATCGTTTACTCTCAAAGGTTTGTGTTTTTTCAAGTTTTTCCTTGTAGTTTATTTCTATTTTCATACTGTGGTCAAAAAGGATGCATGATATCATTTGTCTTATTAAATTTATTGAGACCTTGTTGTAGCCTAACATGTGATCTCTGCTGGAAGGTGTACCATGTGCACTCGGAAAGAATGTGCATTCTGCTGTTTTTGTATGCAGTGTTCTATATACATATCTCTTAAGTCCATCTGGACTAACATGTCATTTAGCACCAATGTTTACTTCTTCATTTACTGTCTTAATGATATACCCATTGAGGTGAGTATGGTGTTAAAGTCCTTTACTTTTACTGTGTTATCGTCAGTATATTCCTTTAAGTATATTAATATCTGCCTTATGTTTTTAGGTGGTCTTATGTTGGATGTATAGGTAACTGCAAGCATAGCATGATTTTGTTGGATTTATCCCTTTATCATTATGCAGTGCCCTTCTTTGTCTCATCCTTTGGATGATAGAAATATTATAGTACAGCTTAGTCCATGTTTTCATCTACATGAAGTATCATTTTTTAATCCATTTACTTTCAATCTATGTATATTTTTAGATCTAGAGTAGATGTCTCACAGGCAACATATATATTGGTCTTGTTTCATTTGTTCAGCCACTCTCTCTTTATTGGAGCATGTAGTACATTTACATATAAAATAATTATTGATAAGTATATACTTACTGCCATTTAAAAAATTATTTTCTGATTACATAATTCTCTGTTCCTTATTTTCTAGTTTTCTTCCTTTGTTATTTGATGACTTTCTTTAGTGTTACGTTTGTGTTCCTTTCTCTTTGTGTTTGTCTGTTACAGGTTTTTGTTTTATGGTTACTACGAGGTTCATACATGTATATAGAAGTCCATTATAATTTGATGGTCTCTTAAATGAATTCTAAAAGTATGGCATTTTTACTTCCCTCTTTATGTTTTTGATATTTTACATGTTTTTATTTTGTGTATCACTTCCTACAGTTGACTCTTGAACAGCATAGGGTTTAGGGGCACTGACCCTTCATGCAGTTAAAAATCTGCATATAACTTGATGTTTACCCTTTGTGTCCACAATTTCATATCCATGGATTCAACCCACTGTGGATTTTTTAGTCCTATAGTATGTGTTTAGTTAAGAAATCCGTTCATAATTGGACCCATATAGTTGAAACCTATGTTGCCCAAGGGTCAACTGTAATTATTTTAGACATTGTTTTACTACTTAGGTCTTTATCCTTTCTACTAGCTTTATACATGGTTGATCCACTAGTATCTTTTCTTCAGGCATACATACCTTGAAGATATTTTGGATTTGGTTCCAGACCACCAAGTAAAGTAAATATCGTAATGAAGCCAGTCACGTGAATTTTTGGTTTCATAGTACATATAAAAGTTTATACTCTACTCTAGTCTATGAAGTATGTAATAGAATTATGTGTTAAAAATAATGTACATATCTTAATTTTAAAATGCTTAATTTCTGAAAAAACAATAAAAACACACTAACCATTGTCTGAACCTTTAGTAAGTCACAATCTTTTTGCTGGTGGAGGGTATGGCTTCAATATTTATGGCTCCTGACTGATCAGGGTGGCAGTTTGTGAAGACTGAGGTGGCTGTGGCAGTTTCTTAAAACAAGATAGTAATGTCGTTTGCCAGATCACTTGTCTCATGAATGATTTCTCTGTAGTGTGCTATCCTGTTTGACAGCATTCTAATTACACTAGGACTTCTTTCAAAATGACCTGCTTTATAGCATTGACCTGTTTAATGCTGTGTAATTACCTGTATGAGAAAAGAATGTAAGAAGGAATGGATATATGTATAACATTTACTTTGCTGTATACCTTAAATGAATACAATTTTGTAAGTCAACTATACTCCAAAAAATTTATTTAAAAAAAAATTGAAGTCAGTCCTCTCAAACTTTGCTGTTGCTCTATCAATTTAGTTTATGTAATACTATATACTATTCTAAATTTTTGTCATTGCAAAAATCTTTTTATTTCTTATTTTCCGCTCACCACTGATAAGTTTTTTTAAAAAAATTTTATTGCAGCATAGATAATTTACAATGTTGTGCTAATTTCAGGTGTGCAGCAAAGTGAATCAGCCATACATGTACATATATATCCATTGTTTTTCAGATTCTTTACCCAAATGAGTTATCACAGAGTACTCAGTAGATTACCCGGAGTTACATAGTATGTCCTTGTTACAGATAGATTTTGTAAGTAGTAGTGTATATGTGCCATTTTCAACCTTCCAATCCATCCCTCCCCCCACTGTATCCCCTTTGGTAACCGTAAGTTTGGTTTAAAAATCTTTGAGTCTGTTTCTGTTTTGTGAATAAGTTCTTTTCTATTAGATTCCCTTAGTGGTCTCATTTTTAACAGATTCTCTAAGTGATTTGTCTTTATCTGTCTGACTTCACTTAGGATGATAATCTATAAGTCCATCCATGTTGTTGCAAATGGCATTATTTGATTCTTTTTATGGTTGAGAAGTATTCGTTGTATATATGTATCATATCTTCTTACTCCAGTCCTCTGTTGATGGACATTTAGGTTGCTTCCATGTCTTGACTATTGTAAGTAGTGCTGCAATGAACATTGAGGTGCATGTATCTTTTCTATTTATGGTTTTCTTCAGGACTGGGATTGCTGGATCATATGGTTAGTTCTATAGGAATTTAGTTTTTTAAGGGACCTCCACACTACTCTCCATGGTGGTTGCACCAACCTACTTCCCACCAGCAGTGTTCAACCTACATTCCCTATTCTCTGTACCCTCTCCAGCACTGATTATTTGTAGACTTCTTGGGTTTTTTTTTTTTGGCCTTTTGTCATTTTAGGGCCGCAGCCACGGCATGTGGAGGTTCCCAGGCTAGGGGTCTAATCGGAGCTGTAGTTACTGGCCTATGCGGCAGCCACAGCAATGCAGGATCCGAGCTGCATCTGCGACCTACACCACAGCTCACGGCAACGCCGGATCGTTAACCCACTGAGCAAGGCCAGGGATCGAACCCGCAACCTCATGGTTCCTAATCGGATTCGTTAACCACTGCACCACGACGGGAATTCCTATTTGTAGACTTCTTGATGATGGCCATTCTGAGTGGTGTGAAGTGATATCTCATTGTAGTATTCATTTGCATTTCTATAATAATTAGTGATGTTGAGCCTCTTTTCATATATTTTTGGGCCATCTGTCTTCTTTGGAGAAATGTCTGTTTAGATCTAACCATTTTTTGATTGAATGATTTGGTTTTAAGATGTAAATCTGTATGAGATGGTTGTATATTTGGAGATTAATCCTTTGTCATTTGCTTCATTTACAAAGATTTTCTCGCTTTCTGTGGGTTGTCTTTTAATTTTTTGTGGTTTTCTTTGTTGTGCCAAAGCTTTTAAGTTTAATTAGATCACATTTGTTTGCTTTTATTTCGTTTATTTTAGAAGATAGACACAAAAATACTGTTTACAATTTATTTTTATTTATTTATTTTTTTGCCAGACACTCTGATTTGGCGGGGGGTAATTCTTGAATATTCATTCAATAAATTCTTGGACCAGATCAACCAAGCCCAACGCTGACACTGAGGACTGAGATGAAGCCCCCTCTCCCCAGGAAGCCAGGCCATACGCAGCCTCGGTCCGTGGGGACAGAATGGTTCACACAGGGCACCTCTCCCACAGGAGGTGGCACAGGGACACCGGCTGCTGACCGCTTGCTGTGGCCGTGCCTTTTTCGCTTCACCATTTTCTTCAAGAGCCCCTGCCACATGGCAGATGTGGTTCCCTCACGGCCCAAGGCAGGGACCACAAATGAGGAAACTGAGGCCCCGGCGGTTGCAAGGCCAGCAAGGCCCCAGGTGTGGGTCCTAGCTCGGCTGTTGCTCAAAGCCTGAATAGTGCAGGGCGGCTGCCCCCTTTACTCCCACACACTCCTCCGCGCGGGTGTGCAGCAGCTCCAGCACTTCCCCCTGGCCCGATGGATGCCCCGCACCTGGACTGCTACTCAAAATGCATCACGGTGGGAGAGCAGCGGCAGCACCAGCTTTACAATATTGCTATAATTTATTTCAAAAAGTGTTCTACCTGTGTTTCCCTCTCGGATTTTTATGGTTTCCAGTTTTACATTTAAGTCTTTAATTCATTTTGAATATTTTTATGTATGGTGTTAGAAACTTTTCTAATTTCATCCTTTTGCATAGAGATGTCAGTTTTCCCAGCACCATTTATGGAATAGGCTGTCTTTTCTCCATTATATATTCCTGCCTCCTTTGTCATAGTTTAATTGTCCATAGGTGCATGGGTATATTTCCGGACTTTCTATCCTGTTCCACTGATCTCTATTTCTGTTTTTGTACCAGCACCATGTTTTGATGACTGTAGCTCTGTAGTGATGTCTGAAGTTGGGGGGGGCCTGATCCCTCCAGCTACATTTTCTTTCTCAAGTTTGCTTTGACTATGCATTGTCTTTTGTGTTTTCATAAAAATTTAAAGATTTTTCTTAGTTCTGTGAAAAATGTTGGTAATTTGATAGGGATTGCCTTGGGTAGTCATTTTGGCAATGTTGATTCTTCAGATCCAAGAGCATGGTATACTTTTCTGTCCATTTATGTCATCTTTGATTTCTTTCATCAGCATCTTACAGTTTTCAGAGTCCAGGTCTTATGTCTCTTTAGGTAGGTTTATTTCTAGGTATTTTATTCTTTTTTATGTAACGGTAAATGGGATTGTTTCTTCAATTTTTTTCTTCTGATCTTTCATTGTTAGTATATAGAAATACAGTAGATTTCTGTGTATTAATTTTGAATCCTGCAACTTTACCAAATTCCTTGATGAGCTCTAAGTGTTATGGTGGTGTTTAGGATTTTCTATATATAGCATCATGTCATCAGCAAACAGTGATAATATCTCTCCTTCCTTTCCAATTTGAATTCCTTTTATTTATTTTTCTTCTCTGATTGCCATGGGTAGGACTTCCAAAACTATGCTGAATGAAAGTGGCAAGACTGGACATCTTTGTCTTGTTCATGATCTGAGCAGAAATTCTTTCAGCTTTTCACCATTAAAAGTCATGTTAGCTGTGAATTTATCACATATGGCCTTTATTACATTGAAGTATATTCCCTCTCTGCCTACTTTCTGGAGGATTTTTTCATAAATAGGTGTCATAAGCTTTTTCTGCATCTGTTGAGATGGTCATATGGTTTTTATTCTTCAGTTTGTTGATGTGGTATATCACATTGATTGATGTGCTAAATCCCACTTGATCGTGGTTTACAATCCTTTTAATGTATTATTGGAGTCAGTTTGCTAGTATTTTGAGGATATTAATCAATGATATTGGTCTGTAATTTTCTTTTTTTGTGGTGTCTTTGTCTGGTTTTAGTATCAGGGAGATGAGCTTGATAATGTTCCTTCCTCTGCCATTTTTTTTTTTTTTTTTTTGCCTTATCTAGGGCCACACCCACGGCATATGGAGGTTCCCAGGCTAGGGGTCTAAAAGGAGCTGTAGCTGCTGGCCTTCGCCACAGCCACAACAACACGGGATCCGAACCGCGTCTGCAACCTACACCACAGCTCACGGCAACGCTGGATCCTGAAACCACTGAGCAAGGTCAGGGATCGAACCTGCAACCTCACGGTTCTTAGTCAAATTCGTTAACCACTGAGCCACGAAGGGAACTCCCCTCTGCCATTTTTTGAAAGAGTTTCAGAAGGATAGATGTTAACTCTTATCTAAATATTTGATAGAATTCCCCTGTGAAGTCATCCGGTCCTAGATTTTTGTTTCTTGGAAGTGTTTTAATCACACTTTAAATTTCAGAACTTGTGATTGGTCTATTCATGTTTTCTATTTCTTGCTTGAGTCAGTCTTGGAAGGTTATACCTTTCTAAGAATCTGTCCATTTCTTCTAGGTTGTCCATTTTGTTGGCATATAGTTGGCTATAATGATCTCTTGTGATCCTTTGCATTTCTGTGTTGTCTACTGTAATTTCTTTCTCATTTCCAATTTTATTGATTTGAGCTCTCTCCCTTTTTTCCTGATGAATCTTGCTAACGATTTATGCATTTTGTTTATCTTTTTAAAGATTGAACTTTTACTTTTATTGATCTTTTCTATTATTTTCTTCATCTCTACCTTATTTATTTCTGCTCTGATCATTACAATTTCTTTTCTCTACTAAATTTGGATTTAGTTTATTCTTTCTCTAGTTGCTTTAGGTGTAAGTTTAGGTTATTTGGGATTTTTCTTGTTTCCTAAGGTGAGATTGTATTGCTATAAACTTCCCTCTTAGAACTGCTTTTGCTGCATCCGATAGGTTTTGGATCTTCATGTATTTGCTGTCATTTGTCTGTAGGTATTTTTTTATTTCCCCTTTGATTTCTTAATTGATCTCTTGGTTTTTTCATTAATATTGTTTAGCCTCCATATGTTTCTGGTTTTTGCAATCTTTTTCTTGTGGTTGATTCACTTTAACAATCTTTCCAGCATCTTCAGCTGGAGTAGTTTCTATATCAAGCGACCAGTTTCTTTGCTCAGCCCTAAGAAACAACTCTTCATCCATTCAAGTTTTATCATGAGATTGCATCTTCGGGCTCCACTTCTAGTTCAGATTCTCTTGGTATTTATACTGCAGTGGAATCCCTTGAAGTCATCCATGAGGATTGGAATAAACTTTTTCCAAACTCCTATTAATGTTATAATGTTGTGCTCTCCTGGTGAATGATGAATGTTGTCACTGACAATGAAAATAGTGAATCCTTTTGAGAAGTTTTTCAATTGACTTTGCTTAGATCTGTCAGAGAAATCATTATCTATGGCAGCTATAGCCTTATGAAATATACTTCTCAAGACTTGAAAATTGAAATTACTCCCCGTTCTATGGGCTACAAAATGAATTTTGTTTAGCAGGCATGAAAACAATGTGAATCTCACTGTATATCTCCATCAGTGTTCTTGGGTGAACAGGGGTATTATTAGTGAGCAGTAATATTGTGAAAGAAATCTTTTTTTCTGGGATATAGGTCTCAACAGTGACTTCAAAATGTTCAGGAAATCATATTGTAAATAGTTATGCTGTTATCCAGGCTTTGTTGTTTCATTTATAGAATACAGGCAGAGCAAAATTAGCATAATTCTTAAGGGCCCTAAGATTTTTGGAATGGTAAATATGCATTGGCTACAACTGCAGTTCACCAGCTGCATTTGCTCCTAAAGAAACATTGTCTTTCCTTTGTAGCATGGAAGCCATGAATTGACTTCTCCCCTCTAGCTATTCAAGTCCTTGATGGCACCTTCTTCTAATAGAAGACTGTGTTTGTTTCTATTAAAATCTGTTGGTTAGTGTAGCCACCTTTATTAATGACTTAGATCTCTTGCATAAATTGCTGCAGTTGTTACATCAGCAGCACTTGCTGCTTCATCTTGCACTTTGATGTTAGGGAGATGGTTTATTCCCTTCAACCTCATGAAACAATATCTGCTAGATTCAGACTTTACTTCTGCAGCTTCCTTACATCTCTCAGCCTTCACAAAATTGAAGAGAGTTAGAGCCTTCTGCTGCTTTAGGCTTTGGTTTAAGGAAATTTTGTGGTGGTTTGATGTTCTATCCAGAGCACTAAAACTTTCTCTATAGCAGCAATAAGGCTGTTTCACTTTCCTATGATTTGGAGGAGCACTTTTAATTTCTTTTAAGAACTTGGCTTTGCATTCACAACTTAGGCTAATATTAGGCCTCTTATTCCAGTTACCCATCTTAGCTTTTGACTTGCCTTTCTCACCAAGCTTAATCATTTCTAGTTTTTATTTAAAATGAGGGATGTGCAACCCTTCCTTAACATCAAAGCTCAAACAATCCTTGGGACTTTCCTGGTGGTGTAGCAGGTTACGGATCTGGTGTTGTCACTGCTGCAGCTATGCCATAGGTTCCATCCCTGGTCTGGGAACTTTAATATGCCATGGACGCAGTCAAAAAAAAAAATTACACAATACAAAACACAAAACAACCCAATTTAAAAATTGGCAGAGTACTTGAAATAGCTGTTTTTTCAAAGAAGACATACAGATGGCCAACAGTCACATGAAAAGATGCTCAACATCACTAATCATCAGGGAAGTGCAAATCAAAGCCTCAATGTGATATCACCTCACACTTATCAGAATGGCTAGTATCAAAAATTCTACAAATAACAAATTTTGGTGAGGATGTGATGAAAAAGAAACTCTTGTACACTGTTGATGGGAATGTAAATTGATGCAGTCACTGTGGAGAATAGGATGGAGGGCCTTAAAAAAAAATGAAAATAGAGTTACCAAATGATCTAGCAATTCCACTCCTGGGCATATATTCAGAGAAAATTCTAATTTGAAAACAAACATGTGGAGTTCCCGTCGTGGTTCAGCAGTTAAAAAGTCCAACTAGCATCCATGAGGACGCGGATTTGATCCCTGGCCTCGCTCAGTGGGTTAAGGATCTGGCATTGCTGTGAGCTGTGCTGAAGGTCACAGACACTGCTCGGATCCTGCGTTGCTATGGCTCTGGTGTAGGCCGGCAGCTACAGCTCTGACTGGACCCCTAGCCTGGGAACCTCTATATGCCACGGGTGCAACCCTAAAAAGACAAAAGGAAACAAAAAAGAAAAGAAAATATACATGCATCCCAGTGGTCACTGCAGCACTGTGTACAGTAGCCAAGACATGGAAACAACCTAAATGTCCATCAGTAGATGAATGACTAAAGACGATGTGCTACATATATACAATGGAATACTACTCAGATATAAAAAAGTTAAATAATGCTATTTGCAACAACGTGGATGGACCTAGAGATGATCATACTAAATGAAGTCAGAGAAAGACAAATGTGATTTTATGAGATAGAAATGAACTTATTTACAAAACGGAAATTGACTCAGACATAGAAAACAAACTTATGGTCACCCAGGGGAAAGGGGGGAGGGATAAATTAGTAGTTTGGGATTAGCAGATACAAGATGTTATATATAAAATATACAAACAGTAAGATCCTACTGCTGTTCAATATCTTTTAATAAACTAATGGAAGATAATTTGAAAAAGAACATATACATATATAGTCATACATAGTTTTATATATATGTAAAACTGAATCACTGTGTATATACAAGAAAAACAACATTGTAAATCAATGTTATGCTTCAGTAAAAAATATGTATATTTATATTATATATTTGTATATATATATATCTTTTTGCACCTCTTTTTGACAACTCAGTCAAATGTTTAATAATCTTATCAAGAAAGTCTTTTCAGGAGTTCCCGTCGTGGCACAACAGAAACGAATCTGACCAGGAACCATGAGGTTGTGGGTTCGATCCCTGGCATTGCTCAGTGGGTTAACAATCTGGTGTTGCCATGAGCTGTAGTTTAGGTTGCAGACGCGGCTCGGATCTGGCATTGCTGTGGCTCTGGTGTAGGCCGGCAGCAACAGCTCCGATTAGACCCCTGGCCTGGGAACCTCCACATGCTGCAAGTGCGGCCCTAAAAAGCCAAAAAAAAAAAAAAAACCAAAACAAACAAAAAAGTCGTTTCAGTAGATAAACCACCTTCCTTGACAAACTAGTTCATTTAGCTCCGTATACTGATAAGCCTTCTATTTTTTTTTTTTTTTGGTTTACAAGAAACCCACTTTTGTTCTCATTTGTGAAAAAGAGATGCCTTGTGATACCATAATCATTAAAATTTTCCTCAAGGAAAGCATTGATTTCATCATTGACCCAGTGGCTCTGGGAACCCAAAGCCTCAGATAAGAGCAGAGCTTATGTGGCAACTCAATTTCTATCAGGTGGAATTATACTGAAATCCAAAAGACAATAATGGTTAGATGCATTAACATCTATGACAATAAATATAATGGTCAACATCTGTGACAATAAATATAATAAAAACAACTTTTTTTGTTGTTTTTTGGGAGGGGCTGCACCGGCAGCATATGGAGTTTCCCCAGCTAGGGTCAAATTGGAACTACCCAGCCTATGGCACAGCCACAGCAACGCCAGATCCAAGCCACATCTGTTACCTATGCCACAGCTCATGGCAACGCCGGATCCTTAGCCCACTGAGCAAGGCCAAGGATCAAACCTACAATCTCATGGTTCCTAGTCGGATTCGTTTCCGCTGTACCACAGTGGGAACTCCAATAAAAACATCTGCTAATGCAGTTTGTTTTGCCCGTCCAGATTCAAATATGACTGATTTTAAACTTGAAAAATCTTTAAAATTAGGTTTTAAGATTAAGTTCTATAGTTCTCTGAAAGTAAAATAGTGAAAAATATATTTTAAGTATTTTGAGCTATCTTAGATGTTACTGGGTATCAAATGGGTATATTTTCCTTGTTTCTGATCATTGAGTCTCAAAAACTCTATTTTTCCCCTAAGGACAAAAAAAATCAGAAAAGGAGGTGACCTTTAATTTAAGAAGGCCAGAATTATCATATCATGTGGCATATTAAACTTGCAAAAAATGCAAAGTCCTCGTCAGGCTTGCTTTAGGGAAGCTAGTAATCTGTAAATTTGACATTATTTGTATCAAATACATTGAAGCAAAAAAATGTAAGCTGAATTGTTATTAAATTTGTGCAAATGCAGTCACTAAATTATAACAGTAAAGCATTACTATGCAAATTGGAGCTAATTTTACAATATCCTTATCTAATTGTTTACAGTACAGTAGAATTATGGCACCGTTAAGCAGGACAGGATGTTGTATGAAAGCGTGTGTTTTTAATTTGAACCATTTTTACTCTGTGAGGTTTTTTTTAGCATGGAAAAGGGATTTAGCATGTAGAAAACAAGGGCAGATGTCTCCTGCATTGTGTACTCAGGGACTTAGCTAATTAATATTTTCCATGTGCTTTAGACGCAGAGATGAAGATAGGCTCTTTCAGAGGTGCACAAGCTTCCTCTCTGCAGTTTTTATGAGATGTCAGATAGAACCGTCTACAAAGACTTGCTCCAAGGAATATTTTTAAGAGATTTGTGTTGAGATGAGGGGCTACTTGAGTGTGAGGCATCCTAAGTGGTCCTCGGCCTGCAGCTGTGTTCCTTAGCAGAAGGGGTTAGTCAAGGCTGCTCCGATGTGACAGTACCAAATTGCATTTGAAGCAGCACTTGAGGAAGGTTTGGGAAGAAGACAAGACCGCTCTCCAGCCAGTGGAGAAATCACGCTGAATAAACAGTTTTAGCAGGAGGTCAGTGAATGCTGCTTCAAAGGAAAGCCCCTTCATCTGAGATGAGCAAAAATCAGTGTCTGGGACTCCTTTGTGGAGGGCATTCTGCTTCCTGTTCCTTTTAAAATCCTTATTTTATCCTTGCAATTACTCAGCGATTTTATATAAGCTAAACTGTCAGTGTATGAGAAACCTCTCTGCCAATGAGATGAAATTTTTTTTTCCTTTTTTCAGAAAGCCTTGCCAAGTTTATGAGCCAAGAAATAGCTGAATTACAATGGCTGGAACTTCAAAGAGAAAGAAGAGTGAAAGGTATTAAAATATTTTTGTAAAAATCCCTGACTCTTGAAATCGGCCAGGGCTGATCGATCTGAGACTAACATAGTAAATTTTATGGATAGGCCAGGGAGGGGGCTGAATATCTGGTGATAAGAAAGTGCCCCCAGGTGGAGCCTTCTTGCCTAGTTATTCTCAAGCTCAGGGGGAAAAATATGGCTGTAAAATTCAAGGGAGAAACATGTCAGATGAGCAGGAGTGCACTGTTTCTCTTTTGGCTTAACACAAGTTGCCTTGTTGATGTGATTCACTTTTTCCCCCTTTGTTTTGGAACCTTCCAAAAATCTCAGTACAAGTCTCTTGATCTCTCTTCACTTTATATTACAGTGAGCCAGCTTATTATCTTTTTAGTTATTTGGTATTCTACATGACACCTACAAGCACCTTTTCAAATTTCACCCAAAAGCCTTCCATCTGTACTTTGGCTCTCCTTGCCAAAATCTGCTGTACAGAAATGGCCCTAAATTCTACAAGGATACTTCTTCCGGGGGACTTGCATTTCAGCAGAGATCGAAGCTTAAGACTAACAAGACCCCATCGCCTTCTAAATTTAGACAATAGTGAGTGTTGTACTCCAGATACCAATTAGGAATTATGTCTGACTGCTAGTAACAGAGATTAGAAATAACGGTGACTTAAATAAATGGAGTTTTGTCTGATAAAGCAAGTCCAGTTAGAGGCAGTCCCAGAATTTGGGTGCTCCATGGTCAACAGGAATGTAGTCACTTAAACTTTACTGCCTCTTTATACTGAAAGCATAACTGTCATCCTCAGGTTCACCTTGAGGGTGCTGTCATTATGTCTATCCAGGCAGGAAAGTGGGTGGGGGAGGGTGTATTGGTCTGACTTCCACCTTTAATGGTGTTGCCTCACAAGCTGTCCAGACAACTTGGGCCATCTTTTTACATCTTATTGACCATTGCTTTGCCTTGAGGATATCTGTGCCCTCAAGGGGGGTTGATGTTAAGAAAAAAAGAAGACCGTAATTATTGGATAGATGACTGGAAGTTTCTGTTGGACCTCTTAAAATGCAAGCTTCCTGAAATTGACCTGCCTACCTCAACTATGTCCCAACTCAGTCTTCCTTGTTAGCCAGCTCTATCACTTTTTGAAAGGACCCAAAGTATAGTTAATATAAGGAATGAAACACATGGTTCCATAATCAAAAGAGTGGTTCATTTCTTATCCTCAACTATATTGAGAATAGCCGATTGAGCATATTTATTGCTCGTTAGTTTTTCATGATTAGGTAACCCTTGAGTTTTCACAGTAATGGAACACTAGATTATCATGGATAAACAACAGTGGAAGGTGGCAAAATGCCCAAATTAAACAACAGTTTTCAGAGTTTTAAAAAAGAATCCCCACTTAAGTTGTCAAGTGAGTTTCACACATACGAAAGTAAATGGAGAAACCATGTACTTTTCTAAGTAATCTCAAATTCTGTGCTTGTAGACAAACCCACACACAGAAGAAAATTATAGTTCATATAAGTGAAAAAGACAGAAGGAATTCTTCTTGTTGTTGAAAGGAAGTTGTCAAGAAAAGTGTCTTAATATTTTAGTCTGTTGGTGTGAATTATATATCGCTCAGGGATAAACAACTAAGGTAATAACTTTTTAGTTTCTCTCTTTTGCCTTTCCCTGTTTACCCTAACAGAGTGGGGTTAATGAGGAGTCAAATGGTAAAACTCTGAAGAAAGCCAGAGTCAGGGCTGCCAGAAAATACATGGTTAGTGCCTCCTGAAGGAGGAAGGGGAGGACATACTCGAATCCACAGAATGTGTCATAGGAGCCATGAAACTCTTCGATTGGAACAGCTCTTCCACTTGTTCAGTTAAGACCTTGACAATGGTCAATTGATGTCTTTTGCTCAACCCAGTTTGAGTCACGAGGGCCTCTTGTCTTGGCTTGTCTTGGATGCCAGACTTGTATTTACACATAGTTGGCTTCACATCCTTGCTCTACTCCTTAGGAGACAGGAGTCTTTGGGCAAAGGACCCAAATTTTCTTTGGTTTGGTTTGGTTTCTTTACCTCTGAAGTGCTGTTAGGAAGATAAGAGAGAGAACATGAGGAACAGACTTGTTACCTGGTAGTGCCTCAAAAATTAGGTGCTAAAGAGAAAAAAGAGGCTAAAGGGACGTGTTCTTTTCCTTTTATTATCCCTTAGTGCAATGTGATAGTCAGTTGAACATCTGAATATTGAAATTTGTTCTATATACTGTATATAAATAACCATAAATGATCAATTTTGATATAATCTGTTTATAATAAAATGTAGTTAATACCACACCTATTATAAACATCATTTTTGAGCTGTAATTGCCATATATTAGTTTCAGATATACAGCATTACAATTTGATAACTTAGACTTATAACATTGAAACCATCCATTACCCAATAGTTAGAATTTTTTTTTTCTTGTGATGGGAACTTTGAAAATCTATTCTATTAGCAACTTTGAAATATGTGATATAATCACCATTAAAGGTTGCACCTTTTGACCACCTATAAGTTGCTTCCATGTCTTCGCTATTGTAAATAATGCTACTGTGAATATGGGTACATACATTTTTTTTTTTAGATTTATGTGTTTCTCCCTTAAGCCTGTTACTATGTGCTTTATATATTTAAGTCCTCCTGTATTAGGTGCATAAATATTTACATGTTATATCCTCTTGTTGGACAGACCCCTCTGTCATTATGTAATGATCTTATTTGTCTCTAATTATAGTCTTTGTTTTAATATCTATTTTGTCTAAGTATAGCTTCCTAAATTTTCTTTCATTTTCATTTGCATGGACTATTTCTTTTCATCTCCTTACTTACAGTCTGCTATGTCCTTATATCTAAAGTGTGTTCCGGAGTTACCGTTGTGGTGCCGTGGAACAAATCTGACTAGGAACCATGAGGTTGCAGGTTCGATTCCTGGCCTTGCTCAGTGGGTTAAGGATCCAGTGTTGCCATGAACTGTGGTGTAGGTTGCAGATGTGGCTGGGATCTGCTGTTGCTATGGCTCTGGCATAGGCCAGCAGCAACAGCTCTGATTAGACCCCTAGCCTGGGAACCTCTGTATGCCACAGATGCAACCCTAAAAGGACAAAAAAAAAAAAAAGGTGTGCTGCAAATGGCGTTATTTTATTCATTTTTATGGCTGAGTAGTATTCCATCGTGTATATATACCACATCTTCCTAATCCAATCATCTGTCGATGGACATTTGGGTGGTTTCCATGTCTTGGCTATTGTGAATAGTGCTGCAATGAACATGCGTGTGCAAGTGTCTTTTTCAAGGAAAGTTTTGTCCAAATATATTCCCAAGAGTGGGATTGCTGGGTCATATGGTAATTCTATGTATAGTTTTCCAAGGTACCTCCATACTGTTTTCCATAATGGTTGTACCAGCTTACATTCCCACCACCAGGGCAGGAGGGTTCCCTTTTCTCCACACCCCCTCCAGCATTTGTTGTTTGTGAACTTAATGATGGCCATTCTAACTGGTGCGAGGTGGTATCTCATGGTAGTTTTGATTTGCATTTCTCTAATCATCAGTGTTGCTGAGCATTTTTTCATGTGCTTGTTGGCTATCTGCATATCTTCTTTGGAGAAATGTCTGCTCATGTCTTTTGCCCATCTTTCAATTGTGTTGTTGGCTTTTTTGCTGTTTAGTTGTATAGGTTATATATTTTTGAGATTAAACCCTTGTCAGTTGCATCATTTGACAATATTTTCGCGCATTCTGGAAGCTGTCTTCCTGTTTTCTTTTTGGTTTCCTTTGCTGTGCAAAAGCTTGTAAGCTTGATTAGTTCCCATTGGTTTATATTTGCTTTTATTTCTGTTGCTTTGGGAGTCTGATCTGAGAAAACATTTGTAAGGTTGATGTCAGAGAGGTTTTGCCAGTGTTTTCTTCCAGGAGTTTAATGGTGTCTTGTCTTATATTTAAGTATTTAAGCCATTTAGAGTTTATTTTTGTGCATGGTGCGAGAGTGTGTTCTGGTTTCATTGATTTGCACACAGCTGTCCTGGTTTCCTAGCAATACCTGCTGAAAAGACTGTCTTTTTCCCATTTTATGTTCTTGCCTCCTTTGTCAAAGATTAATTAACCATAGGCATCTGGGTTTATTTCTGGGTTCTCTATTCTGTTCCATTGGTCCGTATGTCTGTTTTGGTACCAGTACCATGCTGTCTTGATTATTGTGGCCCTGTAATATTGCCTGATGTCTGGGAGAGTTATGCCTCCTGCTTGGTTTTTGTTCCTCAGAATTGCTTTGGCGATTCTCAGTCTTTGGTTGTTCCATATAAATTTTTGGATTGTTTGTTCTAGTTCTGTGAAGAATGTCATGGGTAATTTGATAGGGATTGCATTGAATTTGTAGATAGCTTTGGGTAGTATGGCCATTTTTACGATATTAATTTTTTTCAGCCCATGAGCATGGAATATCCTTCCATTTCTTTGTATCTTCTTTGATCTCCTTGATTAATGTTTTGTAGTTCTCTGCATATAAGTCTTTCACCTCCTTGTATCGGGTTTATTCCCAGGTACTTGATTTATTGGGAGTGCTATTTTAAAAGGTAAAGTATTTTTGTATTCTTTTTCTAATATTTCATTGTTAGTATACAGAAATGTGACTGATTTCTGAAGGTTAACCTTATATCCTGCTACTTTGCTGAATTAGTTGATCGGTTCAAGTAATTTTGGGGTTGAGTCATTGGGGTTTTCTATATATATAGTATCATGTCATCTGCATACAGTGACAGTTTTACCTATTCTCTTCCTATTTGGATGTCTTTTATTTCTTTTGTTTGTTTGATTGCTGTAGCTAGGACTTCTAATACTATGTTGAATAACAGTGGTGAGAGTGGACATCCTTGTCTTGTTACAGATTTAAGTGGGAAGGCTTTCAGCTTTTCCCCATTGAGTATTATATTTGCTGTGGGTTTGTCGTAAATGGCTTTGATTATGCTAAGGAATGTTCCCTCTATACCCACTTTGGTAAGAGGTTTTTTTTTTTTTTTAATTTTCATTTCAGGCACATTTATTATTTTCTTTCTAATTTTATAAGATATGTTCATTGCAGACAGTTAGAAATACATAAAAGCATAAAGTACAAAATCACAATAACCGATGATCCCACTCCTTAGTGATATCCATCATTAGTGTTTTTTTTTTTAATTTTTTTTCCCTCTTAATGGATTTTATTTCAATTATAGGTGTGCATAAATCATCACAAGTCAATTTTACAGATTTTGTATCCCAAACCCCCAGTGCATCCGCCCACCCCCCCAGATTGTCTTATTTGAAAAACCAAGGTTTTCCAAAGTCTGTGAGTCATTGTCTGTTCTGTAGGAAGGTTCCTTGTGTCTTTTTAGTTTCCACATGTAAGCGGTAGCATTGGATGTTGCTGTCTAATTGTCTGACTGGTTTCACTTTGCATGATAATTTCTAAGTCCATCCATGTTGCTATAAATGTTGGTAATTCGTTCCTTTTAATGGCTGAGTAACATTCCATTGTGTGTATGTACCATATCTTCCCTATCCACTCT
>PVHT020004020.1:27229472-27244104 GCA_004024745.2 Catagonus wagneri
GAGGCTCAGAACTCTCAGTCCTGTAGCTGAGTCTCTGTGATGCAGTTACTTTCCAGTCTGTGGGGCTTCCCACCCGGGAGGTATGGGGTTGCTTCAATCGCGTAATCGCCCCTCCTACCTCTTGATGTGGTCTCCGCTGTGTCTTCTGGAGCAGAGTATCTTTTTTGGAAGTTTACAGTCCATTTGGTTGAAGGTTGCTTGGCATTTGTTTGTATTTTTGCTGTTATTTGGGAGAGAAGTTGAGCTCCAGTCCTTCTATTCCGCCATCTTAATCCAATCTCCTTTGGTAAGAGTTTTGATCATGAATGGATGTTGGACTTTGTCAAGTGCTTTTTTTGCATCTATTGAGATGATGATGTGGTTTTTGACTTTTCTTTTTTTAATGTGGTGTATGACGTTGATTTGCGTACTTTGAACCATCCTTGTGCACCTGGGATGAATCCCACCTGGTCTTGGTGTATGATCGTTTTTATATGTTGTTGGATTTGGTTGACTAAAATTTTGTTGAGAATTTTTGCATCTATATTCATCAAAGATATTGGCCTATAGTTTTCTTTTTTGGTATTATCTTTGTCTGGTTTTGGTATTAAGGTGATGCTGGCTACATAGAAGGTCTTTGGGTGTGTTCCTTCTTCAGCCTTTTGGAAAAGTTTAAGGAGGTTGGGTTTGAGTTCCTCTTTTTATGTTTGGTAGTATTCACCTGTGAAGCCATCTGGCCTGTACTTTTATTTGTAGGGAGTGTTTTTATGAACTCAATTTCGTTTCTAGTGATTGGTCTATTTAGTTGATCTATTTCTTCTTGATTCAGTTTTGGCAGGGTGTAAATCTCTAAAAAGTTGTCCATTTCTTCTAGGTTGTCAAATTTGTTGGCGTACAATTGTTCATAGTATTCTCTCATTTTTTTTGTATTTCTTCAATCTCCGTTGTTACTTACTTCTCCTTTTTCATTTCTTATTTTGTTTATTTGGGTTTTTTCTCTCCTCTTCCTGATGAGTCTATCCAGAGGTTTGTCAATTTTGTTTACCTTTTCAAAGAACCAGCTCTTGGTTTTATTGATTTTTTTTTTCTATTGTTTTTTGAATCTCTATTTTATTGATTTCCACTCTGATCTTTATGACTTCCTTACTTCTGCTGACTTTAGGGGTTTTTTTGTTCTTTTTCTAATTTAGGTGATGGGTTAAATTGTTGATTTGAGAGTTTTCTTCTTTTTTGAGGAAGACCTGTATTGCTATGAATTTCCCTCTGAGCACTGCTTCTGCAGCATCCCATAAATTTGGAGTGGTTGTGTCTTCATTATCATTTGCCTCAAGGTATTTCTTAACTTCCTTCTTGATTTCCTCATTGACCCATTAGTTTTTTAGTAGTATGTTGTTTAGTCTCCATGTAATGTGTTTTTTCTCATTTCCCTTTCCTGTGGTTGATTTCTAGTTTCATGCCTCTATGTTCCAAGAAGATACTTGAAATAATTTCTATACTATGTTGAGGTTAGCTTTGTGCCCCAGTATGTGATCTGTCCTTGAGAATGTTCCATGTGCACTTGAGAAGAATGTATGTTTTGATTTTTTTGGATATAATATCCTGACAATGTCAGTTAGGTCTAACTTCTCTATTGTGTCATTTAGGATCTCTGTTGCCCTACTGATTTTCTGCCTAGAGGATCTGTCCATAGATGTGAGTGGAGTGTTAAAGTCTCCTGCTATTATTGTATTCCCATCTATTTCTCCTTTTATGTCTAATAGTTCTTGTTGTAGGTACTTGGTTGCTCCTATATTACACCCAATATATATGTAGGTACATATATATTGATGATTGTAATATCCTTTTCTTGAATGGATCCATTAACCATTAAATAGTGTCCTTGTTTGTCTTTCTTTATGGCCTTCATCTTAGTCTATTTTATCTAATATGAATATTGCCACTCCTGCTTTCCTTTCTTGTCCATTGGCATGAAATATCTTTTCCTGTCCCCTCACTTTCAATCTATCTGTGTCTTTTGCCCTAAGGTGAGTCTTTTGTAGGCAGCAGATTGTAGGTTTTTGCCTTTTTATCCAGTCTGCCACTCTGTATCTTTTGATTGGAGCATTCAGTCCATTGACATTTAAGGTGATTATTGATAGATATGTATTTATTGCCATTTTAGACCTTGTTTTCCAGTTGATTCTATGTTTATATTTTCTTCTTTTTTTGGTTGGATGGTTTCCATTTATTTTATGCTTGAGTGCTTTTCTTTTCGGTATTTGTGGGTGTGATGTTCCATTTTGATTTGTGGTTGCCATGTTTTTTATATGTTAAAACCTTCTTAAATCTGCTTGCAGTACCCATATAGGCTCAAACACATCATTAAAAAAAATTTTTTTTTTACTCTTTAAAAATAAAGAGTCTATATTTTCTTATTTTCCCTCCCCATAATGTATGATTTGTTGTCGTTTTTTGTTTGTTTTGTTTAGCATCTTTATGTTTAGATCTGTATGCTGGCTTTTTTGAATGATTTCTTTCCATTTGTGCTTTCCTCCATTCTAATTCTTTTTCCTTTTTTTTTTTTTTTGATAGGAACCCTTTCAGCATTTCTTTTAGAAAGGGTTTAGTATTGCTGTACTCTTTTAGCTTTTGTTTGTTGGAGAAATTCTTTATTTCCCCTTCTATTTTAAACAATGTTTTTGCTGGGTATACTAGGTTACAGTTTTTTTCCTTTCAGCACTTTAAATATATCTTGCCACTCCCTTCTGGCCTGTGGTGTTTCTGTAGAGAAATCAGCTGACAGCCTTATGGGGGATCCCTTATAATTAACGCTGTGATTTTCTCTTCCTGCCTTTAGGATCCTCTATTTGTCTTTAATTTTTGCCATTTTTAATATAATATGCCTTGAGTGTGGGTCTGTTTGGGTTCAACTTGTTTGGGGCCCTCTGTGCTTCCTGTATCTTGATGTCGGATTCCTTCAGATTTGGAAAGTTTTCAGACATAATTTCTTCAAATATATTTTCAATCCCCTTTTCTTTTTCTTCTCCTTCTGAAATTCCTATTATGCATAGATTGGGCCACTTTATATTACCCCATAGATCTCTTATATTGCTTTCATGTTTTTTCATTTGGTTTTCTGTCTGCTGTCCTGACTGGGTGATTTCCATTATTCTATCTTCCACGTCACTGATTCGTTCCTCTGCATTATTCAAACTTCTCTTTATTGCCTTTAGCTCAGTTTGCATCTCTACAAATGAGTTTTCTAACTTTTCTTGGCTCCTTCTTATATTTTCTAGTTCCTTTCT
Source organism: Catagonus wagneri (assembly GCA_004024745.2). NCBI lineage: Eukaryota > Metazoa > Chordata > Mammalia > Artiodactyla > Tayassuidae > Catagonus > Catagonus wagneri. The sequence continues at coordinate 27,232,736 of PVHT020004020.1, forward strand.
AAGGGAATCTGCATTTCTATTTGTGTCTTCTCTTAATGCCTTGACAGTCAGCCTTAATTCCTCAAGTATTTTCACTACCTCGCTCTGAACTCCATTTCTGTCAGAGTGCAGAGGTCTGTTTCATTGTTGACTGCTTTAGATGACTTGTCCTGTTTCTTTAACTGGGAATCGTTTCTGAGCTTCTTCATCTTGCTTATGGTTTTCTTTTTCTGTGAGTTTGGGGAAGCCACACTGTAGTCTTGTAAGGCTGCTTCTAGGCAAGAGCACCCCTTTGTATTTTTTGGTGGAGTTACTATTTATTTCTGGTGTGGGAGTTTGAATATTTGATGTCTCTTTCTTCATTGTGAGCAGGCTGTTATCTCAATGGTGCTCTATGTGTTTTCAGGGAGAATGAAGCAATGGGTAGGGTCAGCAGTTGGTGCCTGGTCTCTGGGCTCTCAACAGCAGCAAGGACCTGCAGGATGGTGGCACCGGCTACTCCTAGTTGCAGGGCCCTGTGAAGTGGTGATGAGCTCTAGGAAGATCTACCATGTGCCCAAAGTAATTGGCAGTAGCAGCAGCAGGATGTGTGAGTTCCCAGGGCAGTGAGAACCATAATGGCTAGTGTTCGATTGCAAAGCCCTCCTCTAGGGTGATTGGAACCACAGGTGGCACCTGTTCAGGGACTCCTAGTGGTTGCGGGCCATGATCATCTCTGGAGCCAGTGATAACTGTGGTGGTTTGCCCCCTCCACCTGCAGTCCATGCATGAAGCAACCCATCTTACTTAGCCCACATAGGAGATGCTGTACAGGTTGTTCCTAGTTGCAGGGTCCTGGAAAGTGATAGAGATCAGGTATCTAGGTACTGCCCAGAGCATTTAGCAGTGGAGCAGTGGGGTTGGTGTGTTCCCAGGAGTGCAAGAGCACCTACTAGTGGTGTTTAGTCCCATGCCCTCCTCTGTAGTACCCCTAGTAGTAACGTGTCATTCCCATCTCTGGAGCCAGAGATAACTGTAGTGGTTTGCCTCTGCCTCCTGTAGACCATGCAGGAAGTACCTCGTCCTGCTTAGCCCCTGCAGGATGTGCTGCACAAGGTGCTCTTAGTGATAGGATCCTGGGAAGGGACAAGCATCTGGGCACTGCCCAGAATGTTTGGCAGTGGCGGGTGTTATCCCAGGGGAGCAAGAGCAACAGCAGGTGGTGTTCCATCGTAATGTCCTTCTCTATGGTGCCCTCTGAGGTGGTTGGGGCTGCAAGTGAATTTTGTTCAGGTGTCCCCTGTGGCGGTAGGCCACGCCCTTCTCTGGAGTCAGGGATAACTGCAGTGGTTTGCTCCCACCCCCTATAGGCCACCAGGAAGCACCGTGTCCCACTTAGACCACAAAGGAGATGCTGCACCAGTTGCACCTAGTTGTATGGACTTGGGAGAGGACAGTGAACAAGTGTCTGGGCACTGCCCTGAGGGTTTGACAGTGGGAGCTGCAGGGTGGGTGTGTTCCCAGGGGAGTGATAGCAACAGTCTCTGGTGCCTGGTAGGCCTCGTGTCACATTTAGTCCCCTAATGCCCTTAGCCCATGCTAGAGGTGCCTGGTCACCGGTAGCCTGCACAAGAAGTGCCCAGTCTCCGGTATAGGAGCAAAAGTCTTATGGATGGTTGTGCTGCAGATGCCAGACCACTGCGGACAAGCAGTCGGACTCCCTGTTGTGAGCAGTCTGCGCCCCAGGAAGCCTGGTCTGCCGTGGTCTAGCAAGCTGCTTCCCGTCACAGGTGAGCTGTGCCCAGAGATGCCTGATCCATAGCAGTCCAGCAAGGGGCTTCTGGTCGCATGGCAACAGTGGTCTAGCAAGTGGACTCAGATACCCAGCTACCACGGTTTGCTCTTGAGTCACCCCACCCTTTACAAGCTCCCCTCTGGCTGCTGGAGGTTTGCGCTTGATTTGCCCCACCCTCTGCACTGGTTCAAAGTGCTTCCTATGGTGGTCAGCCCCTCCTCCTCTCTTCCTCCCCAACAATGGAGCCTTGCCTCTCCTGCAGGCCAGACCTTCTTACAGGTTCCCCGTGTCCTGGTGTGTCACTCCCCAGTCTGTAGAGTATTGCTCTCCTGCCCTTGGCGCACTGCTCCTTAGCCCCCTAGGCTGTCTCCACGCCGCCAAGCCCAGTCCTCTCCCAGGGATTGACCTCCAGAGCCTAAGTTTCAGCTCCCAGCCCCTGCCCGAGCGTATCTGTGCCGATGTTCAGATGATCTGTGTATGAGACTCTCACTCCGCTTTGCCATTCTCAGTCCAGCTGCTGTGCTTTTCTCAGGCTTTGAGGTCCCTCTGATTCAGGTGATATTTCTGTCAGTTAGATGGCTTCCCAGGGTGTGGATTCCTTTTCTCCTTCACAGCTCCCTGAGTGCTGGTGCCATCCTGATTCCTTTTCTCTCTCTCTCTCTCTTTCTCTCTCTCTCTCTCTCTCTTTCTGTTGTTCTACCCAGTTATGTCAAGAGTTTCTTGCCCTTTTTGGAGGTTTAAATTCTTCTGCCAGCATTCAGTTGATGTTTTGTGCAAGTTGTTTTACATTTAGATATGTTTTTTCGATGTGTTTGTGGGAGAGGGTGAGTGTGACCTCTTACTCCTCCACCATCTTGCTGCAACTCCCTCTTTTCCTTTCTGATTTGTTAATTTTCTGTAATGGTGTGCTTAGATTCCTTTATCTTTGGTGGATTATGAGACTTACATAAAACAACTTATATTTTATGGGTCTATTTAAGTTGATAACATTTTCAAGTTTGATCACATTCTAAAGCTCTACATTTTAGCCTCCCTCATATTTTATGCTTCCTGATTTCAAATTTTACATCTTTTATTTTGTATATTTCTTAACAAATTATTTCAGTATTGGTTAACGTTCATACTAGCTTTACAAGTGATTATCTTATCAATTTTACTACATTAGATTTAAGTGAGTTTTGCTGTTTATCTACCAGTAAGATTTATACTTTCATATGTTTTCCTGTTACTAATTAGTGCCCCCTTTTTTAGTCAAAAGAAGTCTATTTAAATTTTCTTGTAAGGCCAGTTTAGGGGAAATGAACTCCTTTATCTTTTGCTTATCTGGAAAACTCTATCTCACTTTTAATTCAGAAGAATAACTTTGACAAGTAGTGTGTTCTCAATTGGCAGGTTTTTGTTTTGTTTTCCTTTCTTCATTTTGAATATATCTGCCACTCGCTTCTGGCCTGCAGAGCACCTGCTCAAAAATCTGTTGATTGTTTTACATGAGTTCCCATGTACACAAGTTTTTTTTTTCCTCTTGCTTTTTTAAAGATTCTTTACTTGTCTTTAACTTTTGACATTTTAATTATAATGTCTTGGTGTTGATTTCTTTGTGTTCTTGTTTGAACTGACTGGGCTCCTTGGATCTGGATGTCCATTTTCTTCCAAAAGTTACCGAAGTTTTCAGCCATCATTTCCTCAAATAATTTTTCTTCCCCTTTCTCTCTCTTCTCTTTTTGGACTTTTAAAATGTGAATGTTAGTTGCTAAATATCCATAACCCCCTTAAACCATCTTCACTCTTCTTTATTCTGTTTTCTTTTTGCTTCTCTGAGTTATGCTATACTGGCTTTGAGTTATTTTTTTTTCTCCTGCATCATCTAGTCCTTTGTTGAACCCCTTATATTTTTTTAAAAGTAGAATGGATGGAGAGACCTATACCAGATACTCAGATCTAATTGTTATATAGCATTATGGCGAAGCATGAAACAATCCAAATTAGTCCAAATTAGTCCAAGAGAAGTCCTAATCCTTAAGATCTGAAAAAGAAACACCTATCTGAATGTAGCCTTTGTCAAGAGCTATTTAATATGCAGTCTCCATTTCTGTAGCCCACCTTCCTGGAGGCTACCTTAAATTTTCTGTTGTCAGGGTAATTTACATTTCATCTGTTGTGCTTTTCAGTTAAGTTTTGTATTCCTCAGCTCAATGGCTTTTATTTAGTTCTTTTAAAATATTTTCTGTGTCTTTATTGAAATTTTCTTTGTTGATCCATTCTTCTGAACTTAGTAAGCATATTTATGACGATTATTTTGAACTTTTTATCAGGTATATCATTTATATCCATTTCAATAAGGTCTGTTCCTGAGGTTTTTATCTAATTTTTTAAAACAGATTCCACTTTTCTTTCATTTTGCTTGACTGTCATTTGGTGTATACGTGTTACATAAAATAGCCACCTCTTCCCATCTTGAAGGACCGTCCCTGGTTCTTGGTAATCTCTCAAACATGTCAAAACTGTTCAGTCCATCTACTTTATTTTTAGTGACTGGCTGTACTTGAGAGTTTTCCAAAACCTGTCATTGTCCCAAAGAGAAGATCTCAGTTATCACCTAGATTCAGGCTGATTGGAAGCTAGACTCTGGGGCAACAGCATTTAAAACCTCTTTCAGGGAAGACTAGGGGATTGGTTTTTCTTTCTACCCTCTCTGTATTGAGCCATGGGGTGATTGCCAGGTAAGAACTGTTGGTTTCTTTTCCACTGTCCCATTGAACTTGTGAACATAAGCCCCACTTGCCACCCCCATGGGGTGATCACAGCGATCACAGACAGCCCTGCGATGACAACCAATAACTGAAGCACCAAACGTGAAAACAGGAGCACCGGGTACATGTACAGGCTCCCCTCTGGGAGTTACTGGTGTTTGGGAGAGTGGCAGAGAAAGAGTATGAAGTTATCGCTCACCTTGCAAGGCCTCTGTAGAAGAATAAGTCAACCCTTAGATGTGTATTTCATTAGAATTCTACCCCTTGGGTCTCAGCTGTGAAGACAAACTAATAAGCCTCTTTCACTGAAAATGGGTGCCAGTCTCTTGTCTCTTTTCTGAGCTCTGGTGAGAATTCTTTCTTAGTTCAAATTCTATGGAACCCAGCAAAAATTGAAGTGCTAGACCAAGATGCAAGCTTCTCTCTGAGAGATTGTGATGAGCAGGAGTGACGCAGAGAAGAGGGTACAAAAATGCCTGTCTTAGAGGATATAGCAGTGGTCTCCTAGATGTGTGTTAAATTAGACTCTTTCCTTCTCCCCCGCCCCTGCCAGAGCTAAACTTTAGTATTAGCAAATAAGCCTCTTTCACAGATTGTTTAGATGCTTTCAGCCAGGTCCTGGGGTGGGTAAATCTGTGTATGTGAACTCTTTGAAAACTGCTTCTCAGTTTGCTGGGTTTACTATAGTCCTGGGGTCTCATGGACACAAGCCCCACTGGCTTTCAAGGCTAGATGTTTTGGGGCTGATCTTTCAGGTGTAGGTCTTAAAAGCTGGTGTGCCAGAGGGGGGTTTCAAAGCCTGTGCTGCTCAGGGAGAAGCTCAGGGTTTTGAATTACCTGTTGATGATGGGTCACTTAGCTGGAAGCAGGACATATGCTAAGATTGTCTCAGCCTCTCCTACCTACTTGTGGGTTTTTTCTCATTTGCCTCATATATAGGTGTCACTCAGCTACTTTTAGATTTATTTTTTTTGGAGGAAATTGTTCTATATAGAGCTGCAGATTAAATGTATCCATGTGTCTGGCTTGCCGTCTTGAACCAGAAGCTTCATCATTTTTTTTGATGGTTCATAAAGTTTGCTATCCTGTACACCTTGGAATGACCATAATTATGGGAGATTTTTATTGTACTGCCAAAAAATGCTAGTAAATAAAAAGCCCAGTAGCAGAATATTGCTCCATTCAGAATACTGCTGCCTTCACATGCCTTGCAAGTATTATTAACTAGTTTCTAGTTTGAGATGGTTCCATTAGTCCGCAAGAACTTTCACACCACATAAAATGCACATCTTTAGCTGAAAAATAAGTCTGATGCACTCTGTAGTAAACATTTCTAATTGCTTAATTTTTCACACATTTTTATTATATGGTATATTACAGATGTAAGAAATGTCACCATCTCTATGTCTATAAGACAAGATTATAAGGTGATGATTGTGACTGTGTATTTTAAACAAACAAAGTTAAGTAGCAAAAACTGTTGTCCTTCCAAGGAATAACTTTTTAAACTCATACCAATTCCAGAAATACTGAATTTATTCAAAATATCTTAGGACTTTGTCTTGGAAATGCTTAAAAGCCATGCAAGAAAAATCACAAACTACATCTCATTTTTGCTTAAAAACAGTACTACCCATTTAGACAACCTTCTGTATTTATCAGTTTTGTTTTCAAGAATTTTTGGCTGTGTCTCCAAAGAAGTGTACCTTTGAAGCACACAAATTTATCATCACTGAAGACACTGAAAGATTTTTAAAACAGTTAGAAAAGGGGAGTGTTTAGAAAACTTTCTCAACAAAGGTAGCAACATAGGGAGCGTGTGTAATGGCCTCCAGAGCACTGTTCAGAAGCAAAGGATTCTAATTTGACAGATACATTGTGATGGGTTTCTTTTTATAAAGCTCTCCTATGAGGTGTACCATCTGTAGACCCTGGTTGATTCTGTCAGACAAGAAAATTCTCATCATTCCCCCCATTCTTTGGGAGTGTGACAAGCAATAGAGATCAAGGTAGGATTTGGTAGACATTCGCATCTCAGGTTAAGGAGAAAGAAAGATAGGAAAGAGAAAGTCATAGAAGATAAGACAAAATAGGAGGAGGTAGTTTCCTTGTTCAAATATTTCCTAGGTACCGTTTTAAATATTCTTGCTGGTGATAATTATTACTAAACATTTACTATGAGCCAGTCACCATGGTTGTTGTCACAATGTCTTGCATAACTCTTCCAATAACTGCATTTTAAGGGAAGTGTCCTGCCAGTTCTTTATGGGTAAAGAGGTGGCGAAGGTCTTTTCCTGTAAGTAAAAGACCTAGACAAGATTCAAACTCTTGCTTATCTGATGCCAGAACCAGTGATCTAGTAAATAATACCAAGAAGCTAACAGAAATCAGCATCTCAGTGGTCATCTTCCATAAAATGGCAAGTTTAGATACAACTAAGTCTGTTATGGAATTATGGCAGCCTGTTTGTCACTCCGAGCCTGTTTCGTGGTGTTTCTGTGGATTGCATCATGTGCCTTTATTTTAGACTTGGCCCATCTTTTGAGATCTTAAAACACATGCTTGGGGTCAAGGGAACCACAATTAAATTGAAATTGTATAGTCATTATAGTACTATTTAGTCTTTTTATTTGATTGGTTTACTTTAAGACTATAAATTTTTGCCTCATAGGTTTTTGTTTCATGTGTTGTTTTCCCAATGACCTCAGTACTTCTATGCCATGAAAGGCAACCATTAAGAATTAATTACTTTAATTAAATATCTGTTGAATGGAAATAGCTGACACAGGCTAGCACTGATATTTTTCTACAGGTCGTTATTGCTTAGGTTTTTTCTTTCTTTCTTTTTTTTCCTCATCCAACACATCCCTCACCACTCATCCTTTGTAAAGCAGAAAGTCTTTTTACTACTGGCCTTCTGACCCCAGATAACTACTCAAACAGCCTATTTTAAGTGGTCATTTTCCTCCAGTCTCTGTCCTAGATGTTTTATCAATGGTTTTAGACATCAAGTCCTTTATAGTAGGACTCATGTCCCACTAAGTACTACTCTGGATCTCCAGCTGACCAGGTATGACCATCATGCCCTAGTCAGAAGCAAAGGTTAGGTCTGAGGTCTTAACGTTGTGGTGGTACCATCTTTTTTTTTTTTTTTGTCCTGTCAGCTGTTACTGTACATGTACAAATACATTGTTGGGGCTCCTAGTCCATGGAATTTGATCCACTGGAATTAGAATGTACCTAAATTAATTTCAGTTTTTGGTGTGATTAAGCCTTTTGTATGGTTAAAAAAAAGAAAAAAGAAAGAAAAAATAGAAGCCTGCTTATTTCTTCTAAAAATTTGTTGGGCTATGCAGGTGGCAAGAACAGAGTCCTTCCTTCCAAGGCTACTTCTTAGTCTCCTTTCCATTGGGCTTTCTTTCCCTCCATCCTCTCTTCTTCCTTCCTTTCTAATTTTCCCAATTTAAGCTCTGCTTCTAATCCCTTGGGTAGGCAATCTATAGTCTATCCTATAAGAATCCAGATGAGCTTCCAGTTACCCTTCATGAAATACCCATCAGCAGCTACTCGAACTTTAATACCTAGACAGATGTATGTGCTCCGTTAAGGGAGAGAGGGCTGTGGAATGCAGCAGGTTGTGTGGCAAGACTAATCTTCTATTCCGTAGATGTTGGTACTTGGTCTTGGTTGGCTGGGCAATTGCTCTGTAGCTTTTGCTTAATGTCTGAGTAATTGGAGGGAGAAGGACTTTGGTCTGTAATTTCTCCTTTTGTGACTTCCTCTTTTTGCACTTTATTTGAGATTACGAGTGAGTGTGATTTCAGATAAGAAACACTTAACAGTGAGTCAGGGAGATGAAATTTCACTGAGATGCAGAACACAGGAAGAGAAAATGCGTGAAAAATCACGTTGACGGGGTTTTCTTGGTAGCTGGTAAAGCAGAGAAAGGAAATTCCTACACAGCAGGCTCTAATAAAGTTGGCAGGCAGGGATGGTGGACTGTGTGAGATACTGATGGGGAATATAGAAATGGAGAGCAAGTGAAGGAATCATAGAGGCCTATCAGCCATTCTTTCTCTGCACCTAATTTACTCTCTAAATGAGTTTCCAGATGAGAATTGTTTTCCCATAAATTTGCATCAATAGATTTACAAGCATGGTTTTGGAATTTCCTAACACAGGGGTTAACCAAATATTAGGCAGTATTATTGTTCGGTATTTGTTTTCCAATCCTAGGGATAGCTTATGAAGAGTGACATTTATGTGTGTGTATACCAAACTCAGTATATGGAAATTCGATTTCCAAAGGAGATAAAGCAGGTCGTGGTCATTATTGAAAGAATGTACTCATCATGTGATTCTATTAAAGATACACACTCCTTAAGGACTTTAAAAATGTTTGATTTTCATACAGCTTTTCTGCATTTTAATATTTATGACATCAAGCAAGCTAATTACCAGGTTAACCATGGAAGTCCTATTTCCTGGTTGCCTGAGTCACCATTTACTTGGTTTATGAAGTGTCCAACATTTACTTGGTGTGCTTATTTTTGATAGTCTTTTCCACCTACCAGTTGGTAAGATTCTGGAGACAAGGCCATTGTTTTTCTTCTTTTTTTGTGTTTTTTGTGGCATGCAGTAGTTGCTCAGTAGATTTTCACTGACCGAGAATGAGGGATCTTGAGAGATGGGGCAGGTTAGCTTCACATGAATAGATCACCTAAGCCAAAGGTGGCAGCTAGCCCAGAACTCCTTGATCTAATCCCCCATTATGTCAATAGCTGTCCTTTGTGTCACCACCAGGGTTTTCATGGGACAGGGCAGTATGCTTCCAGGACAGGCTGCAAGAGGCTGGGAGCTGGGACAGAGAGCCTGTTAGGGCCACATAGGGAATTAATGGCTTTAATACATGGAATTGGTGGGGATAGCAACTTTAACATTTATCTTTCGGAAACTTTTGCTGAAGGCCCTTCCCAAATTGAGGTTTATGGCCTGTGAGAGAGTGAGCAGCTTCCTGAGCAAGGGCCCAGCAATATTAGCCTCCACTGAGTGCTTTTTAACTAGTAACTGTCTCAGAAGAGGCAAAGCAGCAAATCCTGCCTGGAGACTGAAGCCTGAAATAAATAGTGTTGTTACAAGTGGGAGGTCACTTGACAAGGATCACTCTGGAACTCTGAGTTTCCTTTACCTCCATGAGCTTAGGCATAAAGTAGGGATAAAATGCTTATTTTAGCTGAACATATCTGTTAAAAGAGTGGGGAAAATAGGCTAACCCCTGTGCCCCTGCTTTGCACTTGGTTCTGGTAAGAGAGGAGGAGAGGCCCTCAGCTCCCGCTGTGCTCAGTGGGGTCCCTCCAAGAGCTGCTCTTGTATTAACCACTTCACTGTTTTGTCCCCATCTCGTTATCTGTACTTGTTAGAATCTTTATTATTCATGGATGCAAAAAAAAAAAAAAAAAATCCCATCAGTAAACCATCATAAATATTCATAACACTTTGCAATTGTGTGCATTTCATTTAGCCACTTGGCAAAACTTCTCTGAAGTACCAAGAGTTTTAAGGAAATCTGGCTAATGAGACCAGAGCTCAGGAAAGGCAGGGTGGCTTTCCTACTTTCGGTTATTTGATTTTAACCTGAAAACAAATGTAGAATATAAATAATAATTAAAAGAGATAAGCAGTCCCTTGCAGTGAAGAGCCACACATTCCTCGGCTTTGTCTTGATTTTGCTTTTGTGTCAAGCCGAAGATAAGGGTAAACACTGTACTACAAGAGAGGGACTCACGGGGCTGCAATGCAAATGGATTTATCCAGGAGCCTACAAAGGCCAGATAAACCCTCTGCTTTGGTTAACAGGGACCTCTCTTCTCATGTTCAGTATAATTACTGACGTCAGGTTGGAGTTGAGATAATCGTAACTCCTTTCTTGGTCTTATTATAGGAGATGGCCATCCCATTTTTAGTGTCTAAGGAAGAATTATATCTATCTCTCTCTCTTCTTCTAATCCAGTTTATCTAAACTGTGCACTTTGCATCAGTACTGACAGCTTTTCATGGGAGTCAAAGAGAACCCAGCAAACTTCGGCAGCAGCCCAGTGGAATTGGAATAATGTGCTCCCCACTGCCACCCCTCCCATTCAGAGCACACAGATTGAAACCAGTTTGGGCATCTTTTGTTTTGCACCACAAATTTATGCCTTGAAACATTTCTTTCCTGCCTTTTCAGCTTAAGGATTTCTCACCACTGAAAAGGAATTTTTAAACTGTATGAGCTTATATAGAGAAAATATTTATACCAGTTTGTCTTGTGGCCCTTGCCTACACTGGCTGAGGGATTCCTCCACGCTGTTATGACAGCCTTTATGTCGGATAATGAAATTCCTTCCCTACATAACATAACAGGTGCCGGAAAATACTGGTTACAATCGGGACTGCTCAGCAAGTTCTGCTTTCCCTTAGGAGCTTGTGCCAAGTAGAAACAAGTTACCACCCATCCTAGTATTAGCCTGGCAGCTTATGTACATCACTTTGCTAAGGAAATGTCACATGTTTATAGGAGAGTGCTCCAGGTTCCCAAACAGAGGACCAATTATAGAAGGTTCTCCTTGGTCTGCTTCTATGGAAGTACAGTGGGTCCTTTTTCCTACTCTTGATCCTTGAGCTCATTTGTGGTGGTCTTTGGCATCCTTCTCATTGTTTGTTGGCCCATCTCAAATATTCTCTAATTAGAAAATCTTGTACCTTTTCCTTGTTCCAGCTGATATGGGATATCAGCAGAGAGAAGAGGCTCTTTTCACTATTTTTTATATTTGACCCCACCAAAAAAAAAAAAAAAAAAGTGTTCAGGAAAATCAACTGTATCATTT
>PVHT020004020.1:27244204-27311335 GCA_004024745.2 Catagonus wagneri
TAGGGGTCTAATCGGAGCTGTGGCCACTGGCCTGCGCCGTAGCCACAGCAACGCAGGATCCGAGCCGCGTCTGCAACCTACACCACAGCTCACGGCAACGCCGGACCATTAACCCACTGAGCAAGGGCAGGGATCGAACCCGCAACCTCATGGTTCCTAGTCGGATTCGTTAACCACTGCGCCACGACGGGAACTCCCAACTGTATCATTTTAAACTCCTTGTGTCAATTTAGATATCATGACCTTTGAAATATGGCAAATTCCTTCAGTACTATGACATTGAAATTCAAAATTAGTTTTTTTAAAATTCTAGCAGTGTTAATTACTCCCTCTGTGCTTCGATTGCACTTTCTTCCTAGCCCTCTTATCCTATCATATTTGTTTAATAGACTATTTTGCTTGCAAGGAACTGTGATTCACTCAGGCTACCTCAAATAATGAAGGCTTATTTTAAGGATACCTATTTTAATAATGGAGTCAGAATCTCATGACAGCTTCAAAATAGAAGCCAGATAACGACCAGTGATTAGAACTCAAAAGTGGTTCTGTTTTTAAGGAAGCAGCTCTATGGATCTGAGTAGGTACAAGTTAGGGCTTTATTAGAAGAAATGTGACCAAAATGTTTTCCATACATTTGCTCTTTTTTCATTTATCCCTCTCTCTTCTGACTCATTCTACTTATACCATCTCTTAAGAGGGCCATGCTAATTGTCCTGCGTAATTATTAAATAGCAAGTAAGGGCAGAGGTGTTTTTTCCTTGCCAAGACACATATAGGACCCTGACTAGCCTTTGGACTGCCTCCCTCCGAGTCAGGTGCCCACTCTCTGTCTAGTCACCTATGACCATGAATGTGAACACATGGCTTCTGAGGACTGCCTCCTTTCTTTTCCTTCCAGGTGACTGTGGATATGACATGTTGTGTGATTGGTGTATACGGCTCATTATTACTGGGGGCTTTACCTGGGTCTTTACCTCCTATCAGAAATAATCCACCGTGCTTAGCACAGGTTCTGGCATATAGTCTGTGCTCCAAGCAGTATATCCAAATTAAAAGTGAATCTTAATATTACTCTTTCTAGGGGCTCGTTTTAGGTGAAGTGAAATAACTTGCACTCTGCTTGTGATTTGATCTCAGTATTTGCCAACAGCAAGGAATGACAGAGGGTTCTAGATTCTAAAGCATGGTATATCTTTTTTTTTTTTTTTTTTTTTTTGCCTTTTGTCATTTTAGGGCCGCACCTGCGGCATGTGGAGGTTCCCAGGCTAGGGGTCTAATCGGAGCTGTAGCTGCCGGCCTACGCCAGAGCCACAGCAACGCAGGATCCGAGCCGCGTCTGCGACCTACACCACAGCTCACGGCAACGCCGGATCCTTAACCCACTGAGCAAGGCCAGGGATCAAACCCGCAACCTCATGGTTCCTAGTCGGATTCGTTAAAAAGCATGGTATATCTTACTTTCCCTCTGTTCTTTCCACTAGATTATTTTTTCTTGATCTGTAGCAATCAAGATACTGTGGTAGAGTCAGCAAGTTAGTATTTTGTGATGTGAAGGCTGTCTCAGTCAGCTTGGGCTGCTGTAACAAGTACTGTAGACTGAGTGGCTTAAAAATAGAAGCTTGTTTCTCACGGCTCAAGGCTGAGAAGTCTGAGATTAAAATGTCAGCATGGCCAGGTTCTGGAGAGGGCCTTATCCCTAGTTTGCAGAGAGTGGTCTTGCTGTGTCCTCACGAGGTGGAGAGTAGAGAGAAGCAAACTCTCTCCTGTCTCTTCTTACAGGGACACTAATCTCATCATGAGGACTTTACCCTCATAACCAAATCACCTCCTAGAGGACCCGTTTCCAGAACATACCACACTGGGGACTCTGGTGTCAACATATGAATTTTGGAGGTACACCAACATGCAGTCTGTAACAAGGCCAAATCTCATTTTAAAATGAGAAGCCTGCTATGGTTCCAGCTATTCTATGTCCCTGGAGTTACTCTCTATAGGAGACTAGAATAAACCCCTGCTAACTTCCATGGGAACAAATTGTTTTGGAGAATATAACATACATTTATTTATGTATGTATGTATGTATGTATGTATTTATTGCTTTTTGGGCCTCACCTGTGGCATATGGTAGTTCCCAGGCTAGTGGTCGAATCGGAGCTATAGCTGCCAGCCTACACCACAGCCACAGCACACCCAATCCGAGCCTCATCTGCAACCTACGCCACAGCTCATCACAAAGCCAGATCTTTAACTCACAGAACAAGGCCAGGGTTCGAATCCTCATTCTCATGGATGCTAGCTGGGTTTGTTACCACTGAGCCACAAAGGGAACTCCAGAGAATATAAATTTGTAGTCTAGTTTTAAGGAGATCTGGAACTGTTTTTTTAGGGGGAGCCTGGAGATCCTTCCTCACTTAGTTAACTCCTCCCACTAAACTGTGTGCTCTGCAAAGGCCACGGACAGGTGTCACAGATGTTGGAAGTAGAAGTTGGGGTGGGAACCCAGGTCAGCCCCTCACTGGGATTGCAGGCCCATTGTATGACTGTGCTTCAATCCCTTATGTGGATTTCCCCAACGAGAGGGGCTCCAAGTGATGGTTGTACCAATATTCTATGCCCACAGTGGGCACTACAGATGTGCAGTACTAGTTACAGGTTTATACTGGACAAAGGCGTCTTCGTGTCTAGGCATGCCTCCCATCCCACGATCAACATGCAGTTGTTCCTGCCCATACATTCATGAACTTGATCAAGGCAGAATATGGAATTAGAAGCAGAGAAAATATTGTAGTGAGTGGAAAAATCAATCTTCCCTTTTGCAAATCACCCAACAATAACAACAAAAATAGGAATGTCCTCTCACTTAGGTTCTTTTTTTTTTTTCCGGTCTTTTTAGGGCTGCACCTGCAGCATGTTGAGGTTCCCAGGCTAGGGGTCAAATCAGATTTAGCTACTGGCCTATGCCACAGTCACAGCAATACAGGATCTGAGCCATGTCTGTGACCTACACCACAGTTCATGGCAATGCCAGAAGCTTAACCCACTAAGCAAGGCTAGGGACCAAACTAAGCAAGGCTAGGGACCAAACCTGTGTCCTCATGGACGCTAGTCATATTCGTTTCCGCTGAGCCGTGATGGAAACTCCTGAGTTAGGTTCTTGGTTCTTTCCATATAGCTTGAATGAAAAACATTTTCTGGTCCTTGGGGGGCAACTTCCGAATGGGCCTATATACCTATAGCACACAATAACTTGGCTTACTGATTGTGCCTTTTCTGCTGTCCCTTTTGCTTCCCTGTGGCATTCAGGGAAGCTTTGGTCAGTTTCTGTGGAAATGTAATGCTCCCCCACTTTCTCCCTCTTCCTCTCTATGGAACTGTCAGAGCTTGGGTTGGAGCAGTGGGATGTGTGAGCCATGCTTTGAACACCTTAGCCAAGGAGCATGGTGTCCCCAGGAGACAGAGTAGAGGATAAGCCTTATGGTCAGGATCAATGGTAAAAGGGAGGAACAAAAAAGCAGAACTGAGAGATGAGGACAGCCAAAAAGATTACAGCTAAAGCTGATTCAGCTTGCTAATGAATCCACGAGCTGGTACTGAATTCTCCATACTCTCCTTGCTTCTCAAATCAAGTTACAAAATTGATTCCATGCCAATTACAAGGGGCAGAGCTGTCACGTACCAGGGAGATTAACTTGCTTTGTTGAATAGTGACAGGGACCAGAGAAGGGCAGGGCTTACACAGAATGCAGGGCACTCTAATTCATGGTAACTTCAAAATCTGAAGGAGAAGTAAATTGAGGTTTTGTAATCGGCACCAGTGTCTGGTTCTGACTAAGGTTAACCTAGAGAGAGAGTTGAAGGAAATCCCTCACCACTGTGAAGATTTTTCATGCCTGTGGCCCCTTGTGCCTTGGCTGGTCAGACCTTTGGAGGAATAGATCCTGATCCTCTAAGTGCTCATAGTCCATGCCCTCATACTTAGCCAGCGAAACCCACCAAGCACATTGTGGGTCCAAAGATTTGTGTAATGATGGCTCTGCCCAGCCCTGCAACTTGGGAAACTCCAGGGGTAGGGAGGTCAGCTGAGTGGAGGAAAAGACACCAAGGATTCAAAATGCCACATGATTCTCCCTGCCAGTGAAGATTTCCAATTACAGCTGGGTTCTGGGAAACTGTCTACACTGTGGTTAGATCTGTGAACACCACAGGGCTGGCTGGCCATCCCCCAGCAGGATTTCCTTTAACCACTACATTTTTGCCCTGTGGTTTTAGATGGTATCAGACTGATGTTTAAATGTATGTAAAGTGACCCTCAGTGTCTTTACACTGCTTAGCATAGATGATGTCAAGAAAAAGTGCTGTGAATACATAAAATTAGAAAAAATGTAGAAGTGTGAAAGTGTATGTGTGGGGCAGGGGAAAACCACTGAAAGAAGAGATAAAACAAATTATTCTCCTCACATTCTTCCTAATGTTTAGATAAGTTTGAATATATTGCACAGAAGCTGGGGATACCTTGAGAGATTAAAGAGTTAAAGTGACGTTTGAAAAGTCCACTTTTGGAGTTCCTGTTGTGGCTCAGTGGTTAACGAATCTGACTAGGAACCATGAGGTTGTTGGTTTAATCCCTGGCCTCACTTAGTGGGTTAAGGATTCAGCATTGCCGTGAGCTGTAGTGTAGGTTGCAGATGCAGCTCCGATCCTGCATTGCTGTGGCGGTGGTATAGACCAGCAGCTACAGCTCTAATTAGACCCCTAGCCTGGGAACCTCCATATGCCTCAGGTGCGGCCCTAAAAAAAGACAGAAAGACAAAAACAAATCCACTTTTATCATAAAACCATTGACTCACAGACAAGGAAATTAGGGGACGTTGCCTAATGGCCCTCTCCCAGCTGCACTGCATTAGAAATCTCTTAAAGACGGTATAAACATACCATTGGTCTTCCTTCAGCTAGAGCTCTTAATCAAGTTCTTAGGAATGAAGAGGAACAGACTGGGGGCCTCTGTCCAAATTTTGGATCAGCTTGCCTCTGGTTCCTCCCCTGGGCTACCTAACGAAAGTCACTTTCTTCTTGCATCTCCAGGGAAGAGTGATAACAATCCTCCTTTCCATTTAATTCTTCCCAAGCTTGTGGGAAAGAACCATTAGTTTATGTTTTATTCTTTATACCTGTAAGATCTTGGGATGAAATACTCTCAATAAACCACCAAGCCTATTACTATTTTAAGTATCTGCATCTTCGAGGAGAAGGAACATGCTGGCTCCCTGCAGGAGAAATAAATGGAGTCAGCTTTCTGGCTGGCACACTGTCTTTAGGAAGGAATAAAAAACGACACAGATTTTCTTGTTCTGTCTACTGCAGAAAATGTGTCCGAATCTAGTAAAGCAAAGCACAAATTTCAGAGGAGTTGTGAGTTTCACACTCTGTGCTACACAAATTGGGACCGTTGCTGCTGTTGTGGTTGTTGGGTCCAACGGAACAAACTCTGAACACAAAAAGGAGAGGATAGTAGGGTGTTCATAAAATGCATTTTCTAGGATATGTATAGGAAGAAACATGTTCTTTATGTGATTTTAGTGTATTGTTTCATGGCCCTGACAGAAAGGAAACAACTTTGGCTACCTGCATCTCAAACGATACATGCAGTTGGAGGGAGCACCTGGCACTTGTGAACAAAACAGCCTGCAAAAATATTGTGTTCTATTTTACCATTGTAATCTCTTTGAGAGAATTTTTTTTTGTCCCTATCTTTGTGTTCTTGTCAGGACCGACAAGCATCCATGTGTTAGCAAGTGACAAGAAGTTCTTGCTTGAATAATCATGACTAAAATCCAGGATATTTCAAAGCATGTTATTGACTCAGAGAGCCACCCACTAGATTGCATTCTTCTGAATTAACTCTGACTGACAACATCAGGGAAGCAGTTCTTTTACCCCAAATTGTCAGTCCTCCCATGTCCACACCATAGCTCTGATGGCTGGCTTCCCCGTTGCAGGGTGTTTTGGTAACAACTGTGTGACTAAAAAGGTTTCTTTCATTCATGTTACAGAAACCCCCACACTTAGGAATTAAACTGAGTCAAAAAAGCAGACAGCAAGTAGAGGAACTGAAAGTTCTTTTTATTTGACCTTCAGGGTGGACCCTAACTCATGCCACTGCTGGGAGTAAGATGACAGAACTCATGGGACACTTAGAATGGAACCAGGGATGATTTTTAATAAAAAGTCATGAAATCATGTTTTACTCTCAGCAAGTGTGATAGGAATAGTCAAAGGGTTATTGTGGTGGTATATCTGTACACAGGGCCTTTGGTCCCCTTTCTTCTGTCACTCTAGAAATTATGGATAGTACAGGAAGAGCCTAGAAGCTGCTTTTTCTTTGGAAAGGGGAAGAGAGGGAGGGAACTTGCCTGGAAGCAGCATTTGTACAGCAAGCTTACTGTTTTTACTTAGATATGGTATATATGTATATACTTGTGTGTGTGTGTATACATTTCTTTTTTTTGAGTGGTTCAGCTAATTAACCCTCCCCTGAAGCACAAGAACCCTTGGTGTTGCCCTTGACCATTTCTTTGGGCAATGCAATTACTTGCCCTTTTTTTTTTTTTTAAACCTCACACATTCATTTATCATCCACATAAAAAAAGGACACACAGGTATTGCAGATTTACTGCTAACAGGGTCCATCAGCAGGTACAGCTTTCATTTTTAAAATAAGTACACATGTGTATTTAACATCTGAACGACTTGACTAATATAGTGGAGTGTATCAGACCAAAAACTGACAGAGAATATTGGCCTGATTAGTTATTTATAATCATTTTCAGAAGTGCTTGTTTTCCGGAGGGACTGTGCAGAAATCATCATGCTTTCCACAGCATTTTTGCCAGTACTTTCTTGAAGTATACTTATGTTATCAGCATTATATGAAACTAAGCTTTGCAAACAACCTTTTAAAAAACTTTTTCAAAAAGTTCCTAAAAAACTGTTAGAGTGGCCAGTGAACCCATGTTTAATTAGAATTATCTTGAGCTTCCTTTGTGGCACCTAGGTTATACACTTGCCTATAAGAAGAGATAAAAGAATATAATCATTATCGCTGGGATAAGGGATTCAGATTATATATGTCTTATTCACCACATTTTCTCCTTCAGTTCTTTTTGGAATCACCTTAGGTGATTCCAAAAACTTTGCTACCAAAGTGTGCTTCTTCCCACACTGCTCACGTCCTGTCTCTGATCCTTCCTGCTTTCCCTTTACATGTGCAGCACTATCTGTCGGGAACTGGCCTTTTAATCAAGGACTCACTGTCATTTTCAAATGCTTAGTCTCCTTTTGCATGTTCTGTACTTTATCCCTTTGCTCTAATCTGAGAAAATGTAGGCTTCAGGTTGGTCAAGGTCCTGGACTTCTCTCAGTTCAGTGTAGATACAGTCTCAGCTTCAGGAACAGGTTTAGGATTATTCTCTAAAGCAGAAATTGGCATCTTTTCATCACTTCCCCTACTTTCTTAGGGCACTGGTGTGATTTCTTTGGACCAGTCTCCTCCTGATTTGCTTCAGTGATACTTAGGTTTTCTCATCTCCAGAGTCACCTCTGTAGCTGCTACAGAAATTTACTCCATGCACTTTACTGTCCTTTCTAAACCCACAATGGTTTTTTAACACACCAGATTTTCTGTTTTGTAGTAAGGTCTTGACCCCATTTTAACTATATTAAAAATAATTTCTTCTGAGCTTCCTTAAAATCCCAGTTTTTTTTTCACTCACTTTGTTTTTGAACATCTATCTCCTTCCTCATTTATGTATAACATGCATGCTTGAATTTTATACTTTCCTGATAAAGCATTACAATGTTTTGCTTACACATCATGTCTGCCTTATGTTGTAAACTTTACAAGTACAGGTTGTGAACATTAACTTTATTCTGCACAGCACTGAGCACAATGTCATGATCGTTTAAATGCTTTTGATGATGATGGTGATGATGATAATGACCACATAATGCTGTTCTGGTTTGAAAATAGCACATAGGTAGTCCAGTACATCTTTTTTTTTTTTCTTTCTTTTTAATGAGTTGTTCCTCATTCTATAAAGCTGTCATTCTTCATTAGCAAAAAAGGTTACAGTAAGTTATAATTAGTGTTTAGTGCCCTGTCAAATAATTAAGTATAATAAAAAGCTTTCAATGAGTTTAATGTTAACATGGTATAATTAAAGCCAAGTCTTGAACTGCATTAGGCATCTATTATGTTAGACATTTGATGCTTTTTCCCTCAACAGATGAAATTCTCAAATTGTGCTTATAGCAATGTCATCATCAAAGACAAAAACTCACATCACTCAGATGCAGAATGAGCTTTGCAGTGTCCAACAAGGGCAATATTTAAAAAAAAAAATTAAGCAAATCACTTGTACAACCCTGTTATTTACTGATAAGGAAATGAGTCCCAAAGATATTGTGTGACTTGCCCAAGGTCACACAGTAGTAAGTTAATTTTTCCTTTATAGTGAGAATTGCTGTTTTGGGTTGTGCTGGGGTGATTATTGCTATTATTGTCATTCTTTCTTTTGGAAGTGTAAGATGTTTGCTGTAAAATGATTATTTTGTCTTTTTCTTGATGGGGTGAAAAAATAGGTGCAAAGTAAAAGAACATAATTTTTATTTAACTCTGGTATTTAACAGTTGTTTTAGGATGCAGGGCTTGTCATAGTGCCTATTTTAAGGCTCAAATACTGAGACGAGGCTGAACTCTCACTATTTTCTCATCAAAATAACTGGAATGTGCCTAGGTATTTGGCCGTTTCGAACCCTGCATTCTTTGACCTTCTCAGGCCTTCTCTTGTGCATGTTGTATTATCTTTTCTGTCCACAAAGATTTTGAAAAAAATCAGCAGAGTACAAGTAGCCCCTGAAATAAAGGCGTCATTCAAGGAACAAAGAAGTAGAAGGAGGGCTCCAATTAAAATGATGAAAATCTTTAATTTTTATTTAGGTATACTTGTACGGACACGTGTATATACAAATACAGATCGTATGAGTTTGTTTGTGTGTGGGTTTTTTTTTTTTTTTTACATTTTCTTTTACGTTTATATAATGTCAGCATTTCAAAACAGCACTCGATGAGTAAGTGCAAAGGAACTGCAAAGCGGGCAGTACAAGCACAGGACCACACGGAGCTGGACTTCACACCCAGACGCACACACAATGAGTGGCTTCAATGGGGTGTCAAGAGTAAGCATGGAAAGCGGATTTCGACTCATGGGTAACCTCCAACATGCCAGCATCTATTAAACTGTACAGACAATGGGAGCAAGCCCATTGTAGGGAGATTTGTCTCACATCCGAGCAGCTCTGGGGCAAATGCATGGGAAAAACTCAGTGATGCCAAACCAGAGACAGACCTGCCCATTCACGGTTCTGAGGGAAAATAAAACTTGGGAGGAAGGCGAGAGACAGAAAAAAAAAGGAAGAAAAGGGTGTGTGTGTAGGCAAACAGGGGTGTTGGTGGAGGTGGTTTCGAAAAGAAAAACTAGTGATCACAGTTCTGAGAGCAATGAATGGAGGGGAGGAGTTTAAACTGTTTTTTTTTTTTTTTTAATTTAGGGAAAACTATTAAAAATGGCTGCTGCCGTTGCTAAGGCACCAGAGGAAAACAAACTTCTGGAACGTCCACAGGTACCGCATGATTCTTCCTTTGACAATGACAGAGAAAGAACCCTCATTTAACCTTCCTAAACAAACTGGTCTGCAACCTTTCCCATGCCTGAGTTGCACATGATACTGGCGAGACTCTTTCTGGGGAAAAATGAAAACAGTGTGAAAAACACCACAAACAGAAAATCCAGAGTACAAAACCGAGGCTAAATGCCCTAAACCTTTTCAGACCAACATGCTGGGGGGAAAAAAACACCACAGGGCTCCAACATCAGACCTTGAAAACATTGAGGATAAAATAGTGATCAGAAAAAGTCATGTTGTCCAGGTCCCCAGATGGTGGAGTCTTAAGATCGGGAGGGCGATGACCACACGTGAGTCCTGTATGGAGCAGTGTCTTGGCCATTTGTGACTCTTCTTAGCCACATATACATTGGATGTTTCAAAGCCTCAATGCATGTTTTGTATCCTGAAAGACTATTGTTCTCACTTACAAAAGACATAAGAATCAAATTAATACTTTATTATCAAACACTATATACAACAGAGGTTGCTAATAATACAGAATTTAAGGAACGCAGTTTTTTTTTTTTTTTTTTTTTTTAAATGTTTTACTTTTCTTTCCTCTGCCACCCAAGAAAGTACAGTACAAAACAATAGTCTAAACTAACACGGACTATTACCTGGTCTATTAAAGGATACACAGTATCCACTAAACAGACAGATCCTTATTTCCCTGCTTCCTGTTGCAAAGCCCTTGGCAACCAGGGGCAAAGGTCGCTGGGGTTTGACTAACTGGGGCTGAGAGGCAGCGAAGGCTGCCCTTCAGACTTTTGAATTGTTTTTGAAATTAAAAGCTGCTACAAAGTCGCATCGACATCCTCCTAAGCCCCCTGAGGGTTGTAACATCATAAAAGGCCACCAGCACATTTTAGACAAGATGAAAACTGTCTGATCACCAATCATCTTCTTGAAAATTCCGTGGCAAGCATTACCTACAATTACGTATGTCACTTATAGGTAGAGAAGCACATTGTCTACTGGTGTGGATAGTCTTGCTTTTTTTTGTTGTTTTTTGTCTTTTTTTTTTACACTTAATTTGTAGTGGCACAATGGTGAAGTAAAGGGGTCTAATTTCACTGTGAAAAATGAAAGACAATGGCAGAGAGGGCCATGAGTAATTATTTTATCATTTGTTAAAGACAAATGCTAGAAAAACCACAGAAGTCACCATTTCTAAAATGAAATTAGCACTGCTAATGTAGTTATGACTAACTGGAATCATTACAGGATCATTTGATTTCCTTGTGGTTATAGAACATGCAGTATTATTTTGGTTCTGACTATCGATCCATTTTAGAAGGTAGATTTTTCCCCCCTTACCCAAATCCCACTGGACCAACAAGCCTGTAACTATTAATAAAAAGTATTACTGGATATTACTGAGAGTACTGAGTATATAAAGAGTTAATGCAAAAAAGAATCCAATGCTGTGAATTGTTGTTTCAGTGAAATGGTGGCTGCCTTCCGTGATAAGACTCTGCCACTCCAGAGAAGTTCCTGATGTCTGGGGGAACAGGACTGATGGTATCTGCGAGGCCGGCAACCCGACTCACATGGTTCCAAGTGCGAAGAGACCCAGCATTAACATCCACTCCAAACGGATCAGGTAAGCCCAGATTACATTTCAACATGTGTACAACTCTCAAGGGTGCAGTGCCTTTACAGCTGCCTTTCATTCACATATTTCTCTGATTCGTACCTATTCACAATTCTTAGCAAATTCCCATTCATGAAGTGTGTCCATAATATGACCCCCCCTTTTTGTTAACATGTACATTTAAAAAAAAAAACATTAAAAAACGCGTATTGTGCTGGAATGTTTCCAGTTTCTCGCACTTCACACGATCATTGCATTTATGTTTTGTTCTGAAAGGCATGGTTGCTGTTGACGTGTCTTGCAATAGCAAAAACAAAACAAAAAGTCTTGATATATTTTTTTTTCCCCCACATGTCCGACACTTTTCCCTGTCTAGGCTTTGGAGTTCAAAGTTCATGACAGCCTCCCCAGTAGAAACCCCCAAGGCTTGCATCTCCTGGTAACGTTCTGGAAACATCCCTGTTGGCCATGCTAGGATTCCTTAAACAGGGTCATCCTGCGTTTGCTCTCCTCTTGCCCCACCCCCACAATGAAACAAGATAGCCCCCCGTATTTCTAAATGTATCAAGGGATACCACTTTTTCTCACAAGTTTAAATAGGACAAGCATATATACTCACTCTCAGCATAAAGTATATCTAAATAATGTATTTTCTATTCTAGTGGATTTTTAAAAAAATATTTTGTTAAAGTCTTTGGGACTCCATCTTGTTTATCTCCCACAGATAAACACATGTTCCCCCTATGCTTCAGGCTGTGTCAGAAAGGGAAAGAATATAAAATCAACTCTTGAATTTTTTTCATTCCAAACTTTGGAATTTTTATTCCAAATTTCCCTTTATCCCTCCCAAGTAGTACTGACCAACTCTCCGGGGGACAGGGGTTTGAGTCTGAGCCCCTGTAGTCCGTGGGATGTGGAGCAAAATGTGGGTACTAGGGTGGGAATCGGGGAAAGGCCACAGCACACTGGCGCTCCAGCAAAGCCAAATTACATCTCCTCTGCCCACTGACATCTTTTCCTTGGTACACACTGTCCCCCAGAGGAGTATCCAAAGCTATTTCATATACACTCGTCAACCCTGGCTTGTCAGCCTCGGGGAAGGTCACTTTATTCATAAAAATGCCTCTTTTAGTTTCTAAAAAAAAAAAAAAAGTTGTAGCACCATGGTGATCAGTATTTAGAGGAAAAATAACATCTGGTGTGTACTGCCCAGTCACCAAAAAAAAAAAAAAATGAGGCACTAATACATACGTATACCCCCACAAACCTAGTTTTCTGTTATCACACTTGCTCTGTGCTAGGATTCCAGCACCCAACGCGCCTCCTAGGAAAAAAGGCTTCTTTTAAGGAGCACAAGTTTTGCTGTCAAGGATGCTTTAAGACAGTCATCTTTTTTAAAAAAAGCCAGTGTCTCAACCTTTTAGAAGCCTGTTCATTTATACACTCCTAGAGGAAATGGTGTAATATTATCTCTATTCTTAATACCTCCCCTCTGGACTTGACATGGTGACATGATGCCTTGTGCGATCATCTTACAGTCCTGAATGAAGAAGGCATAAATATTGTATGGGAGAGTAAAACCCTCCGGGGCCTCGCCATCACCGGCTGCATCTGCCACTATCCTTCCTTGTCCATATACGCTGACAGTGCGCTAGCGGAGGTGAGCTCTTGGAGGAGAATGCACAGGAGCTGACGACCACCGGTGTCACTACGACAATTTGGCATTTTCATCTGGAGTCCATTTAATTCGGAAAGGGCGAGGGAAGTCAGGAGCCAGGGCAAGGGGGTGGGGTGGGGTGGGGGAGGGAGGCAGCAACTACTTTAGGCCCCCCCTGGCCCCAAGTTGTTGCTAAGAATTCAGGCTGAAAGAAAGAGAACAAATATCTGACATCTGCCAAAAAACCAATCAATCACAAGTCCCTTCTTAGGATGAGCAGTTAGGTGGATCTCTGGTGTTCCAAGACCCTGATGTTTTCTGTGACAGGTGATGGGAGGAGGCTGTGCTATAATGTCAAAAGCATCGCCAGGAGGAACAGTAGGATTGCCAAAAGGCGGCTGGGTATCCTTGGTGTTTGTGCCGCGTTCTCGCCGCGGGATGGCTCGGCTGACTCATGTACGGTGTCATCTGTTCAAATAGAAAGCACACATTCCAATGAGATTTCACATCCTTAATAACTCTCTTGCAGCAGCCTGCTGTTAACAGACCTCGCCACCCTCTGCAAAGTAGGGTAATGAACCTTGTGCCACCATTGACTTTCATGTCTGCATAATCACTCATTATTTACAGCAAACAAAGGAGAGGCAGAGAAAATTGGACTTTCTCAGCAATATTAATACTTTCCATAAAAACAGAGATGAAAAAATGTGCACACACTGTAACCCTTGGCGTGTGAGCTACTCTGTTTTTGCTAGTACACAAACTTGATATCTGCATGTGTCTTCTAAACCCAGGATGCCAGGGAGAACCCAGTAACAAGTTAGGGGGCAGGGGCAGCAGGATGCAGTTAATGTTGGCATATTAGTGGTTAACCAGAACGGGCTGCCCCATTTTCCTCTTTTTGACGGTTTCATAGGATTAGTGTTAAATGCCTGGTTGTTGGATGCCTAGATGAATTTTCAAATATGAAGAATTAGATGCAGAACAAATGGCATTTTAACTAAACTATACATAATGCTCACTAAATCTAACTAAATCGGTGCCCACTGGTTTGCCTACAATTAGGAATCAATTATGGTGCTATTTCTATTACAAACCCTGTATCTCTAGGATTAAATTACTTGAACTTGACTATTTTTATTTTTATCAGGCTGAAGCTGGGCACATAAATTATCAGCGTGGATGCAAATTTTCCTCTAAAGAAAATGGATTAAGTGAGGTAAGCTTCTTTTATTTAGCTATAAAGTGTTCTAGGAGGCTGCCTCTGACTTTGGAGAGCCTTCCTGATCTGCATGATTAACAGGCTTAACTTCAAAACAGGAACTTTGCAGCAATTAGTACCCAAAGATAGATCGGAGGCTGGCTATGACCTGTCCAATGCTCTAGTACTGCCGATCTTCTTCCTTCCTCCTGGCCTGACTGGTGCTCTTTAGACTAAGCCCTCTCTGAACCACATGCTGGCCCAACAGGGGGGTGCTTGGGTAGATTTTATTGCAGCAGCAGGGGACCTTCCCATAGGACCTCAGCAGCTATCATGCTGGATTCATTCAATAATCAGTTAGAGAGAATGGGAACAAGCGAGATTCTTGTGGTGGTTCCCGATTCTGTAAACCTCAGTGACTCACCTCACACCCCTTAGTGGATTTAACACTTATTTTAAATTCACTTCCGTTTTTCACCACAAAACATAACACAGTAGGGATGCTTTTTCTTGACCAGATGGAGTCACACTGCCTGTTATTTGTCCTGAAGTGACACTTTTCAGGCTTACAGGCTGGCCTCTGCTTTAGATATGCTCATGTGGGCTGTTTCTGTTCATCACATTCACTCCCCAGTATAACTTAGAAATATGCCTTCTCTGCACTGAGGTTTCTGCTCAGGAGTGCACTTATCGTTTTAGCCTGTCCCCACAAAGAAGCTGCTGCATCTCTGTGTCAAAATGCTCTTCTCTCCTGGACCTGAACAAACCTGCATGGAATGGCTGTTAGCTGAGAAGACTAGAAAGGTTGGGAAGCAAGAATGGAGAGTTAAATGGATGTAGGGCAAAATATAAAGCCCCACATCATGTAGTCAAATGCTTTTGGATTCTTTGCTCTTTCTCAGCCTTGCAAATGTATTGAATCTGTAGTTAGGAGGTAAAATGTAAATGCCCTTAATAGCCCTGAAAGGAAAATCCAAATCAATGTCTTAAGAGCACCAATCTGTTGTCAGAATAATAGAGTACTTTGGGCATCATTGGCAAAGAACCACAAATCCTGAGGATTCATTTTGAAATACCATTTATATTTTATATACCTGCAATTACATTAGCTATTGTTTTTTTTTTTCTCCATCTTATCTTCAGTAACATATTACCCAATCCTCTTCCTTGTAAGGTTTGGAAGTGTGCTGATAAAACACGTGACATTTGGTGTGAGCTTGAAGGGGGCCCGCCTTCCCTGTCTAGCCAGTGTGCTCAGCGAGGCCTCTCCATGCTAAAGTCCCACGCAGCACAAGTCAAGGGAATGAACCTTCCTGAACTTTAAGAGGTAAACTTTTGTTTATCATATAAGTGAAGCATGAGGCTAAATGCGCCTTTTGATCCTTGAATCATGGCCATCTTTGGAATGAGATTTTTACTAAGCAACCAACCAATAAGTGCCATCTTGCCTGCAGATGAAAAAATTGGACCCTTAGGGAACCAGTTCTTCTCCTCTGGGTCTAACACCCTGGGCCTGGCTCAGGATTCTATAGAGTATCCTTTGACTAAGCGGGGCCTCAGTGTGGGGAGATTCTATGGCCTCCACGAAGCAAAATGAAAAACTGGCTGTTACTGGGGTAAATCGGAGCAATTTCAGAATGCTAAGGAGGAATTTATAAGTAAAATCTATCCCAATGTAAATTGCCCCTATATATGAGAGAAGTTTTAACGCTTGTAACAGTGAATGTGGCTTGGGAGAAGAAAATATTTCTCTTCAGAAGCCAAATCAGGTCTTTCCTCCATAGGATTCCACAACACGAGGGTTTCACTGGTTTAACTGAGAGAACACCAGGAATATTTTGGAGCATATTTTGTGGCATATGTCTGCCCTGAGATAATCCTGTATCCCTGATGATAGGAAACTGGCAGGCAGAGTGTGCAAGCAAACAAAAAAGACAAATACATTCCAAAGACAGGTGAATTAGTATACATCGCTGAGAACATGCAGTGGGATCCTTTCGGCCTCTATAGCTTCATAAAGTCTGGGTCTACACTCAACCATCCGATGCAATGGTGAAGAGCTCCAAGTCTGAATTGTCTAAGGAATACAGGGAAGTACTCCAGTTTATTATTGAACTCATACAGCCACTGATCATAGCTCAACTCTGTTGTTGCTCACCAGAACAGCCTTAAGTAGAGTCATAACTGAGTCAAGGAGCTTTTCTGGCGTTTACACCTGCATGTGCATCCCCGGCACACACCCTGACCATATTTTAATTCTTGCAAACTTCTGTCACTCATAGGTGTGACGATTTGGGGGCCATCGTGGATTTAAATGCTCAAAGAAGAAGAGCCTGTTTCCCAAAAGACAGCGAAATATGCTCAGGTATGAATGTATCTTAGTATCTTGGATTTTATCTTTAGTTGAATTCAGAGGCAATTTTCCTAATGTCAGAATAGCTAATCCTCAGTGTGCCTCTTTATTAACGGAGAAAAACATGCAATCTGTTATGTCCATAAACAGCTTCTTGCTTGCTTGACAGGCAGTGGGATTTACCTGGAAAAAAGACTCTTGAAAGCCCTGCCTACATTTTATAACAAACAGCATGCATCAAAAAAATCTTAACTCACGGTAACTCATGTTAATAACATGCCCAGTCCCACTGGTCAGTCTTCACAAGGTTTATAAACAAAGCCGAGCCAGTCAAAATTCTCCTCATGGACATCAGTATGTCTACCAGGGGTAAAACAATCCTATTTTTGTACTAACGTAGGAATGGGAGTTGAGAGATAAGAATATTACACCAGGATCTGTTTTTAACTTGCCATGTGGCCTGGCCAAAGCTCAGTTATAAAAGGAAGCGCGGAGACTCTGGTCCTTAAAAGAGATCACATGTCACTCAGATCTTATGCTGGCCCAAGTCCTCTAGCTTGTAAGGAGTTTGGTACCTTGAAAAGCCACGGAAACACCTCCAGATTTCTAGGACACAATTAAAATGTTTCCATGTGAGCACGCATTCCGTGCAACTTTCTAAAGCATTAAACTCATTTCTGGGGAGCCACTAAGGCCTCTGAGCCCTCACTGTACACACCTCTCCTTTGTGCTCTGGGTAAGACCCCTGCCTTAGAAAAAGAGGATTGCTTAGGGAAAAAAACCTAACTCTTCCTGTCAGTTACAATGTTGCAGTAATGTCCAGAGGCATCACATTTACTTGGAGAAGTTTCCCTAAGGCTCACTGTGTGTCCCAGTAACTATACTCAAAAGGATAAAGTGGACCTCAAACCTATTGCAAAGGGATGAAACAAAGGTTCTGTTTACATAAGGGGAGGGGCTTACAACCTTCTGGGAAGAGGAAATAATTTTATTGTCCTTAAGCTTTGAGAAAGTCACAGAAGATGGGTAAGGAAATCAGTGAAGATCTCGAGCAGGTAGGGCAAGAAAAGGAAACCATAGGCAGGTGAGCATACAGGGGTTTGGAGGCACACTCCTCAATGAACAGTGGAAGAGGGCCCCCCCCACCACCTCAACATCAGTCTAGGTGCACTAAAGAGCCAGAGTGAATTTGTAACCAAATGGAGTTTACAGATTTACATTATCCACAGTATGCTGCAGTGCAAAGGCTTCCATGAGCGCTTTGGTGGATTTTATTTTTCTTCATAATGATGGGAAAGTTTGGGTGTGTGCAAGTTAGTAGTAGAAAAAATTGATTTATCCTTAATACTTGTTTTGCCTCAGTAATCATGGACCACATTTGGCTCGACAGTCCACTGCTGATACGTTTATGGCAGCAGCAGGTGCATGAATTTGCAGTGTTAGGAGGCAGTACAATTAAACTTCTCCAGACTTATTTCTATTGACAGCAGCACAGATAATATCTGAAATGAAGTTCTTTAGATCAGTTCAATGATGCCTGTGAATTTCCAGAGAAAACCAGGTGTGTTGAATTAGTGGCTATTTTGCACAATAGTCTTATTTTTAGCCATAGATGTGGATATATTATAAAAGTAAAAAATTATAAGCACATACAGTAGAAAATTTATTCTGTCTTTTATGAAAACAGATCCATTAATATTCACCATGACTCACCAGCATGCTCGGAGGAGATGGTAAAAAGCAGTGAGATTTTAACATTCTGAGGGAGCTTCTATACTAGGATACTGTGTTACATCAAACCCATGTCCAAAAAAGAAATGTCATAATTTATCTAACATGCATTACACAAAGATACTGGAGGAATGAGGTAGAATATAAGTAATAACAGCGTTGCTAGCAATGAGCAAAAGCAGAGCAACTATAACATGCAAACATGCGGAGAGGAAGAAAGGAAAAAAAAGGTACTGAAGCACCAGGGAGAGATGCATTTGTTAAAAGAGATTCTCTACGCATACTAACCTGCTGGTTCTAATGAATTTTCTACTTTGTCGTTAACATCGAAAACACGATCATGAACACCTATAGTTTTCATACAGCTATCTATAACAAAAATAGAGATAACAGCCAAATATGTTAGTGAAGACACCCTTCAACTCCCGTTTCTTTCTTGTTTTCTTTCTCTCTAATTTTTCCTTTTATTTATGTAGAGATTGTTTTACAATCAATGGCATGTATCCGAATGCCAATATTGTTCCCATTTGCTGTGCACGTACAACAGGCTAAGAAACAACAAGTTAGCAACTGCTGTGTATTTTAAATAAAAGCATCATGAAAAATGATGAGAAAAAATATAATGAAAACTAAAACATGGATGTTGATATACAAAACAGATACCACACAGGATTTACAGTTAAAAAAAAAAGTTGTACCGCTGTGAACCAGACCACACAATAAAGCATGCGCAGTGAAGCCACCCTCGGAAGCTCATTCTAGTGAACTTACTTGTTGGTCTCACAAAGACTTTGAGCTTTAGACAGGAGCGTCTTCCATTATCTGGGATTGCAGAGGCTGTGGAAAAGATAAAAGGAGCAAGAGAGAAAAGAGAGAACAGTAACAAATTACTCTTCATTTTCAAATGCACATGGTCTATAAAAAATTCTTTCATGAGCAACGTGAGCATACTCTAATTCTTCTAAGAAGACAGAACACAAATACTTTTCAGATTGATAGTGACTGCTATACAAAGGGCTACGTTCCTATCCCTATTTTCCTTTTTCCATACAATAAAAAAAGAATCACATATGGGAATGTTGGTAATCCTCAGAAAAATATTTTGGCTTCTTATTTCAAAGCCTCATTCATTTAATTTGCTATC
Source organism: Catagonus wagneri (assembly GCA_004024745.2). Taxonomy (NCBI): domain Eukaryota; kingdom Metazoa; phylum Chordata; class Mammalia; order Artiodactyla; family Tayassuidae; genus Catagonus; species Catagonus wagneri. Next base: position 27,263,608 of record PVHT020004020.1, read on the forward strand.
AGTTTTCTCTCAGAGAAGAAGATAGCGCTTGAGCTTTCCTGCTTTCACAGAGCTCCCCCCTCTCTGCTGCAGGAGAAGGGGCCCACAGCCCACGGGAGCCCACGGTGAAAATGCTGGCAAAAACCAGTAACAGACAGTTCCAAGGCCAACTTAAACATGACCTAGTTCTGCTGGGGAAAGCAAAGCTTTGTCTGTCCTGAAAGCCTGTCTGTCAGTGCCTTGCAGGTAATTCAATTAGAGGTTTTACTCAGAACTTGGCTCCATATTCTATATGACTAAACCGAGCCCAGCAACTTCCACCAGGCTATTATAAGTACAATATGCTATTGAGAAAGTAGAGTTGTGACGGTACGTTTATTTTTAAAAATTTGCCACAGAGAAGGATGGAATTAATAAAGTGGGCTTACCAAAACATGACAGCATGTTTCAAGTTATAAATCATTTGAGGAAGAAACTTTCTTCTCCTCTTCAAGATTATAAGACCATAAACTTGCCCTGGGTTTGAAAGATTATCTCCCCTCAGTACACCCGGCAGACTGTCAAAGGGATTTCCAAGGCGGTAAGACCCTTAACCATCCCATATGTTTACAAATGCATTCTAGAAATGACAAAAAATTACAGAAATGAGTGCTGCATACTTTCCTCCCTATGTGTTTGCTTCAAGTGGTTTCTCTGTTCAGAAAAAGCATATGATATCAATCAAAACACACATGGCTCACAATTAGTTTGGTAATACCCTCAGTGACAAAGAAATGCAGAATCCCATCTCTGTCCTTTATTCCTACAGTGTCATGGGGAGCCCAGAAAGCCAAAATGCTGATCCTGCAGGATCCAGATGCAAACTCCAAACTGATTTTCCATGAATCATGGAAGAACATCCTGGAAAACTTGGCAAGTCCCCACCTACAAGACCTCAAGCTACAAAGGACCCCGTTGTCACTATTCAACACCTGTTGAAAAAACTCTTTTAATTCCAAGACCCAAGTAAGTACAGAAGAGATGTTTTTGGCCCTCCCCATCTTCCCCTTCGCTCTGACAAGCAGTTAAGAAGTGCTAACAGCTGGCTTTGCTGTAGGCTTTCATTAAATCAAAGTCGGAAAAACTCCCTCTACTGACATTTACAGTAACTAGTGTGTTATTTAGGGCACAGTATTTGCACTCTGTGGTTTGATCCAGGAAATGGTGTCCTTCCTGTGGACCCCAACTGCAAATGTGCATGTCACAAACCCAGTACACATAGGTGACTCCAATTCATTAGAAAAACCATGGGTTCTGGAGGTACTGTATGTCTTATTCATCAGAGATGGTGTGAAAAAGTGACACATGGATATTTACGCTGCTGTTCTATAGATTTCTGAGCTGCGATGAACTCACTACAAGCTTCATGAACTTGATTTGCCACATGCGATAACTGATTTTACCGATAATACTGTAAGACATAACAGGCTCAAGGCCGGATCAAATGTTTAATTGTTTTAGTAGAGGAACGCTTTGGAGTTAGTACAGGTCTTTCAGATTTATATACAAAAGAAATCCTTTAAAACCAGGACATAAAACATCATTGTAGGGCACACTGGAATAACTAAACATCAACAAATGATAAGCCGTCTGGGAAAAATTCAGGAGAGTTCTCTCACCAGCTGACAGAAACGGACAATCAACTTAGCTACTGGATGAGCTACATTTTTCTGTGTATATAAAATAAAGACCTCTCTTCCCCACCAAACTTCTCCAATACTTCTCTGCCTCCCCTCTATCACCAAAAAAGCTGTATGACAATGATAATGTGACTGACACCTTATAATACTGTTTGACTGTTATACTCTAATCCTTAGAAAAATTGATGAGCAAAGAATATGAACATATAACGTGAATACACAATACAGGTGATATTAAATAAACCACTTGACTCCACAACCTCTGATCTCTCATGAAGTCAACTCTTAACCCTTAGGGCCAACCTGAGAGGGTGTGCCTTCCTAGGTCAGTATAACTTAGGCTCCTTATTGGCCACATTGAAAAACAAAAATAACACCAAAAGGCATAAAAACCTTTTTCACATATCAGCAAAACTCAAGTTTTTATGCAAGGCTTCAGAAAATGAGAGTGTGGCTTTATTCCATGTTATGTTTCAGGTTTCTTAACCCCATAGTCCTTCGCTGACAAATAGAGGGTGCCTTTCATACCACTTACAAATGGCAATGATTAATTATTAGTAATACTTGAAGATAGGCAATGTGAAACGGCTTTACTAGTCACAAGTAAACAAAAGAAAAATCAGAAGCTCAAACATTAAAAACACAACATAGGAACTGAAAAATGTAATAGTCACACAAGTAAATTTATAAAGAAAATCCTCTCAGCAACAATTATGAGCAAACTAGAAGATGGACATGAGGGAATAAAACCTTGTAGTATACCTGGCTTTTTTCAGGGGATAGGTAATATTAATCTCTATGATTTTAGAGACATATGGCTTTATAACAAGCAACACTATTTTAGTTGAAACAAAATTTATAAATTATTATGTTGCTTTCCTTAGAAAATTAATAGTGAACGTTTGAAAACTGATAATGGATATTTATTATATATAGTGCTACAGCTTTATCCATCCACTCAAATACTTTCAAAGTTCCTACTAATGTATCAGCTGTCCTATTAGGTACTATGGGTGCAAAGATGTGTAACACGAACTTTCCGTCCTTGTGCTGTGCTTATCCCAGCTAGAAACACAAATAAGAAACAAGGCTTAGAGACTTGGGGCGCGGGGGATCCCTGTGGTAAATAACTGCGGTCTCCATGAGCTGCCAGCATAGCATCATCTGGGTGTCAGAGAGTGTCCTGGGAGTGTTTATCAGAGAGAATTATATCCAGGTTTTACAGGTCCTCCAACAGACAGCCAACAGCAACTGGGGCAAAAGACTAAAAATGTTTAATCCTCAAGTTCCCAAATTGGACCTTTAGAAGCCAAAAAGAGGTATTAACATGCTACAGGTGAAGAAAACCTAGACCTGAACTCTTCCTGTAAAGACAGACGGATTTTCTATGATGAAGGAGTAGAGAAAAGGGAACCCTCTTATTACTGTTGGTGGGCATATACATTGATTCAGCCACTATGGAAAACAGTACAATGATTCCTTAAAAACCTTAAAATAGAACTATCATATGACCCAGCAATCCCACTCTTGCATATCTATCTAGAGAAAATTATCTGAAAAGATGCATGCACTCCTATGTTCATAGTGGCACTATTCACAATAGACAACACGTGGACACAACCTAAATGTCCATTTACAGAGGAATGGATAAAGAAGATGTGATCCATATATACAATGGAATATTACTGAGCCATAGAAAGAACAGAACACAAACATTTAGAGAAGAGCTAATGCCTATCCTTCTGAAACTGTTCCAAAAAATTGCATAGGAAGGGACACTCCCAAACTCATTTTATGAAGCAACCATCACCCTGATACCAAAACCAAAGATAACACAAAAAAAGAAAATTACAGGCCAGTCTCACTGATGAACATCGATGCAAAAATTCTCAACAAAATACTAGCCAACTGAATCCAACAATACATTAAAAGGATTATACACCATGATCAAGTGGGATTTATCCCAGGGATGCAAGGATTCTTCAATATCTGCGAATCAATCAGTGTGATGCACCACGTTAACAAACTGAAGAATAAAAACCATATGATCCTCTCCATAGATGCAGAAAAAGCCTTTGACAAAATCCAATACCCATTTCTGATAAAAACCCTTCAGAAAGTGGGCATAGGGGGAACCTACCAGAACATAATCAAGGCCATCTATGACAAACCCAGAGCTCACATCGTTCTTAATGGTGAAAAGTTGAAAGAATTCCCACTGAGATCAGGAACAAGACAGGGATGTCCACTCTCGCCACTACTATTCAGCATAGTTCTGGAAGTCCTAGCTACAGCAATCAGAGAAGAAAAAGAAATAAAAGGAATCCAATTTGGAAAGGAAGAAGTAAAACTATCACTTTTTGCAGATGACATGATACTATACCTAGAGAATCCTAAAGACTCTACCAGAAAACTGTTAGAGCTCATCGATGAATTTGGCAAAGTCGCAGGATACAAAATTAATACACAGAAATCAACTGCATTTCTATATTCTAACAATGAAAGATCAGAAAGAGAAATTAGAGAAGCAATCCCATTTACCATCGCATCAAAAAGAATCAAATACTTAGGAATAAACCTGCCTAAAGAGACAAAAGACCTGTACTCTGAAAATTATAAGGTGCTGATGAAAGAAATTAAGGATGATTGGAACAGGTGGAAAGACATACCATGCTCTTGGATAAGAAGAGTCAGTATTATCAAAATGACTATACTACCCAAGGCAATCTCCACATTCAATGCAATCCCTATCAAATTACAAAGGACCTTTTTCAAAGAACTAGAACAAAATAGTTTAAAGTTTGTCTGGAAACACAAAAAACCCAGAATAGCCAAAGACATCCTGAAAAAGAAAAATGGAGCTGGAGGAACCAGGCTCCCTGACTTCAGACTCTACTACAAAGCTACAGTCATCAAAACTGTATGGTACTGGCACAAAGACAGAAATATAGATCAGTGGAACAGGACAGAAAGCCCAGAATTAAATTCACGCATCTATAGTCAACTAATCTATGACAAAGGAGGCAAGAATATACATTGGACAAAAGACAGCCTCTTCAATAAGTGGTGCTGGGAAAACTGGACAGCCACATGTAAAAAAAATGAAACGAACACTTCCTAATACCATGCACAAAAATAAACTCCAAATGGATTAAAGATCTAGATATAAGACCAGATACTATAAAACTCTTAGAGGAAAACATAGGCCAAACACTCTCTGACATAAATGATAGCAACATCTTCTCAGATCCATGTGTCAGAGTAAGGACAATAAAAACAGAAATAAACAAATGGGACTTAATTAAACTTCAAAGTTTCTGCACAGCAAAGGAAACTCTAAACAAAACGAAAAGACTACCCACAGAATGGGAGAAAATATTTGCAAACGATTCAACTGACGAGGGATTAAACTCCAGAATTTACAAACACCTCCTACAGCTCAACACCAAAGAAACAAACAACCCATCAAAAGATGGGCAGAGGATCTAGGCAGACAATTCTCCAAAGAAGACATGCAGATGGCAAATAAACACATGAAAAGATGTTCAACATCGCTCCTCATTAGAGAAATGCAGATCAAAACCACAATGAGGTACCATCTTACACCAGCCAGAATGGCCATCATCAAAAAGTCTATAAACAGTTAGTGCTGGAGAGGGTGTGGAGAAAAAGGAACCCTATTACACTGTTGGTGGGAATGCAAATTGGTGCAACCACTGTGGAAAACAGTATGGAGATTCCTGAGAAAACTCAAAATAGAATTACCATTTGATCCAGCAATCCCACTCCTGGGCATCTATCCAGCAGAAACCATGAACTCGAAAAGACACATGTACTCCAGTGTTCACTGCAGCACTCTATGCAATAGCCAGGTCATGGAAACAACCTAAATGCCCATCGACAGAGGAATGGATAGGGAAGATGTGGTACATACACACAATGGAATATCACTCAGCCATTAAAATGAACGAAATAACAACATTTATAGCAACATGGATGGACCTAGAAATTATCATGCGAAGTGAAACCAGTCAGACAATTGACAGTTAGACAATTAGACAGCAACACTCAATGCTACCGCTTACATGTGGAAACTAAAAAGACACAATGAACTTCTTTGCAGAACAGACAATGACTCACAGACTTTGGAAAACTTTGGTTTTTCAAATAAGACCATCTGGGGGGTGGGGGGGATGCACTGTGGGTTTGGGATACAAAATCTATCAAATTGACTTGTGATGATTTATGTACACCTATAATTGAAATAAAATCCATTAAGGAAAAAAATAAAGCCACTTACACTGGGATTTAAAGCCATAAAGCTAGGATTAATAGATACAATTACTATGTATAAAATAGATAAGCAGAGATCCCATCATGGCACAGCGGTTAATGCATCCGACTAGGAACCGTGAGGATGTGGGTTCGATCCCTGACCTCGCTCGGTGGGTTGGGGGTCCGGCATTGCTGTGAGCTGTGGTGTAGGTTGCAAACGCAGCTTGGATCCTGTGTTGCTGTGGCTCTGGAACAGGCCGGCAGCTACAGCTCCAGTTAGGCCCCTAGCCTGGGAATCTCCATATGCAGCAGATGTGGCCCTAAAATAACAAAAGCCAAAATAAATAAACAAACAAATAAATAAATAAAATAGATAAGCAACAAGGATATAGTATATAGCACTTGTGATGCACTGTGGGTTTGGGATACAAAGGAAAGTATAGTCACTACCTTATAATAGCTTTTAATGGAGTATAATCTGTAAAAATACTGAATCACTATGTTGTACACCTGAAACTAATATAATATTGTAAACTACAGTTCAATAAAAATAAAAATCCAACTTAACAAATTCACTTGATTTTGAAGTTATGTCTAATGTAGTAATTCAAGAAAATTAAGTAATGTAAGTTTATGCTTTCACAGAATGCCCAAATAATAAGTTGAATCAATTTTTACAAAAATAATTTCTTGGCAATAAAAATAAAAATAATTAGTGATGATTTACTCTGTGCCAGTCATCAGGCTAAGAGCTTTTTTTTTTTCCTTTTTCTTTTTATGGCTGCACCATATTTTGGTATACAGAAATTCCCAGGCTAGGGGTTGAATCGGGGCTTCAGCAGCCGGCCTGTGCCACAGCCGCAGCGGTGCAGGATCTGAGCTGCATCTGCAACCTATGCTTGCAGCAATGCCAGATCCTTGAGCGAGGCCAGGGATCGAACCCATAACCTCATGGTTCCTAGTCGGATTCGTTTCCGCTGAGCCACGACAGGAACACCTGCACTGAATACTTTTAACTGTGAATAACTTATATTTTTGTGTGGTCAAAATATAAATCTAGGAAAAATGAAAAAAATTAACTTAAATGGGTATTCACTGTATAATGGATTGATTGCCTGTCGAGAAAAATTGTATAGCTGAATCATTTCTATTAATTTCTAAAATTAAAGAGCTCCATTCTTTAAAAGACCTATTTGCTTTTAAATATCCCTTAGCTATCAGACCAGTCTGTCAGGTATGGTTAATTAACAGTAAAAGTAAATTTAAAACTATATAGAAATAATCTGTCAATTTAATAAAACAACTTTCTGATAAAAAAATAAATAAAAAATAAATAAGAAGAACAAAACAATGCCATATGCAGCAACATGGATGGGGCTAGAGATTATCATACTAAGTGAAGTAAGCCAGGCAAACACCCTATGGTATCACTGACATGTGGAATCTAAAATGTGATACAAAAGAATTTGTTTACAAAACAGAAACATAGACATAGAAAACAAACTTATGTTTACAAAGGGGAAAGGGAGAAAGGAGGGATAAATTAAGAGTTTGGGGTTAACAGATACAAACTACTATATATTGATGCCATGGCAAATGGGATTGTTTTCTTAATCTCTATCTTTCATTTTTAGTGTATAGACATGCAAGAGATTTCTGTGTATTAATTTTGTATCCTGCAACTTTACCAAGTTAATTGATGGGCTTTAGTAGTTTTCTAGTAGTTTTAAGATTTTCTTTTTTTTGTTTTTTTTAATTACGTAATGAATTTTATTACATTTATAGGTGTACAACCATCATCAAAACCAAATTTTATAGCATTTCCATCCCAAACCCTCAGTGCGTCCCCGCATCCCCCAACCTGTCTCATTTGGAAACCATAAGTTTTTCAAAGGCTGCGAGTATCTGCTGGGCAAAAACGGTCATTGTGTCCTTTTTTTAGGTTCCACAGGTAAGTGATAGCATTTGATGTTGGTGTCTCATTGTCTGACTGACTTCAATTAGCATGATAATTTCTAGGTCCGTCCATGTCGCTGCAAATGCCGTTATTTCTTTCCTTTTAATGGCTGAGAAATATTCTATTGTGTGTAAGTACCACACCATCTTTATCCACTCCTCTGTCAATAGACATTTAGGTTGTTTCCATGTCTTGGCTATTGTATAGAGTGCTACAATGAACACTGGAGTACATGTGTCTTTTCGAGTCATGGTTTTCTCTGGATAGATGTCTAGGAGTGGGATTGCTGGATCAAATGGTAAAAACGGAACCACAGTATACTTATTTGTATTCTTGCTTGCAGATGCTATATATAGCATGTCACTTGCAAGCAGTGACAGTTATATAAAACAGATAATCAACAAGGATAATCAGTAATCAATAATCAACTGTATAGCACAGAGAAACCAACTCAACATTCTATAATAACCTATTTCAGAAAAGAATCTAAAAAAAAATGGATATATGTATATACCTGAATCACTTTGCTGTACACCAGAAACTAACACAACATTGTAAATCAACTATATACCTCAATTAAAAAAAACATGCATGGGTTTTCTAATAGAATTTGTCAGATTAAAATGAGAAATTCTTAAATATTTGTCACGTCTTAAATATCTGTCATGTAATCCAAATTCATATCCCTTTACTCAGTTTACTGCTAAAAAATAAGTGCGTTTAGAATCAGGAAGCTGAGAGTAGCGGTATGGGGACCATTAAAAGAAGCACAACCTCCCATACCATAATTTTAACAGCAGTTTTATAAATCAATCCATAGGGTCCCTTCCCCCTAATGATCTGCTAAGTACCAATCACAACCCTGCAGCACATAATGAAATATAATCTAGGAACACTCTGGTTCCCTGTGTTTAGAGAATCATATTAATAAAGGAGTGCTTATCTTAACTCTGTTCCATGACCTCAGACAGGGGCCCTAACCTCAGCCATTCCTGAAAACCTCTTTCCTTGTTCTCCTGGGGCTCAGGTGAGCATGGCTTAGCACTTATCAGCCAGTCTGATACATAAAGGGGGCCATATACAGTGCCCTCAAAACAATACTTCCAAAGTCTGTAGTTAGCACTGCAAATATTTGTAATCTTCACATCACAATTTACTGTGGGCCCATGATCATGCTTGTGGTAGGCAACTCGTGACTAACTCCCTTGACCCCCACCTTGCCTATGTGCTCTGTGTATCCGCCTCCCCTTGAGAATGCACTGGACCTAGTTTCTTGCTTCTAATGAGCAGAATATACAGCAAAAGTGATGGGACGCCCCTTCAGTGATTATGTTGTCCAAGACTGTGACTTTAGCACTCTTGCTCTTACTGTCTCTCTTGCTTCCGAAGCAAGGTGCTGTGCTGTGAGGTTCTCAATGGAAAGGCCCACGTGGCAAGGAACAGAGGGGGACTTCCAGCACAGAGCGTGCCAGGACTGACACCTCAGTGCAACAACCCACAAGGAATTGAATCCAGCCAGCGATCACGTGAGTGAGCTAGAAATTGAATTCTTCTCAGCCAAGCCTTGAAATAACCGTCACCTTGGGAGAGACCCAGACCCAGAGGGCCTGGCTAAGCGGCTCCTGGATTCCTGACCTACAGAAACTGTGAAATAACAAATGCTGTCTTAGTCACAGATTTCAGGGTGATGTCTTACTTGAGAGCTGACTTACAGAACGCTGTATACAAACAACTGTGTCACCAAAGGCCTCCCTTGCCCACTTGAGACGTTCAGACGGAGGCTCTCAGGCGGCAGCTCCTTCCCGATTCTGCTGCCTCGTCTTCACAACCGCATCCCTTATGAGTTTACTTTTCAAGCTACTGTTACAAGTCCACTTAAAACAGGCCTTGAAGAGAGGTAATTATAAACTGCTGTCGAGGACACACTACAAGCCATATCTATTTGTTTTCACTCCAGCATTTGAAAACTGTTTTCCATTTTCCTCCCCATGCCACTTAGTTTGTTTTAGCTAATGTAGCCATTCTGTGCCATTTCTTACAATTAGCATGATGCCTCACTTTAAAACTCCACATTGCTGGGTGAACCTAAATGAGCTTTGATATGAAAGGTAAACTCAAATCGCAAGAGAGAATGCCTTTCCGCAAATATGAGAAATAGAATATGAAGGTGAGCCTGAATACACCGGCAAGAAAAGGACTTTTAATAGTAAGTTAAAATGTCTCTTTGTATCAAAACCTATTAATTACTTTGTACACAGGCTATCAAAGTAAATGTGAACATTAGAAGATTTTAAGCAACTCAGAAGTAATCAAGGTTAACACGTGTCCTGCCTCATGAAGAACTGAAAGTTTAGCAGAAGGGTGAGATTCTCTGTTTTCTTCACATTTTCAGACACAATAGTGTACTCATTAATTCACTTTATTATCCCTCTGCCCACTCTTACTCATCTTCAAATCTTAATTCCAAAAGCCAAATCCTTCTCCTTTTCCATGTCTCCTTGTCAATCTGGGTACTTGGAGAAATTTTATTTTTAATAATCAGCTGCATTCTTTTTAAAGAATTGACTGTGTTTGGGGGCATTAAAAATGCAGTTTTCCATTATGTTTGCAACAGGCAATATTTCTTAATTTGTGCAAGTCAAAAGAAAAGATAGGCTATTAGCTGTTAGCAGAGCCCAGTTTTTCCTCTGTGGGTTTGCATGTGGTTTAACATACAACACAGATAATGTAAATTAGACAGGTGACGGCAGAATTAAGCATTAATGTTCCTTTCACGATAAATGCTGAAAAAGTAAAGCCTATTTAAATAAATGGTACTACTGAAAAAAGTCTTTTAGAATTTAATGAATCAATAAAATCCATTGTGGGTGGAGGGTGGGGAACAGAAGTTGTGGGAATAGGATAGAGATTAACTAAAGCCATATGGACTTCTTGGAAAATGGTTACCAGATCCTCAGAAGAAGTCTTAAAACAAAAGTTAGGCCTTTTGAAAGAAGACCCCAGCAACAATTTGCATCTGGTTATCTGCCCTTTTTTTAAAACCAGCACAACACCTAATTTTCATATTAAAAACAAAATCACCAGTTATGATGGAATACATCTCACCAGTCAACCTTATGAGATTTCAGAGTCTCATGTTTTAATAACCTGCTCTTGGCCCCGGGTTTATCAAACTTGTATCCTAAAAACAACCTCAGCAGCTAGCTACTTTGCCCACATAATTCATCTCCACAGTGTCTCAAGACTTAAATCACCAGCAGGTTAAAGTCAAAGCCCCAAATATAAAACTGAAACAAAGTTACTAAGTAAAGGCAGAAGCCTTGGAGAAATGCAAATTACCATGTAAATATTAGAAACTTTGATATGGCACTATGTTTCTTAAAAAAAAAAAAGAAAGAAAAGAGGTTTGTTCCCAACAATAAAATAAGGGTAGAGTGCACTCTGTGAGCTAAAACTTGGTTTCAACACCAGGGAACTGTAACAGCGACAAAAAATTAGAGCAGAGTTCAGGGTAAGAGAAGCGAAATAAATTCCAGCTGTGCAGCCTCAGACAAAAGAGAAAACAGGAGGTACCCACCCATCACACTCCTGGCTCTCCCACCTGGCTCTCTACCCCCTCAGGCAAAGTTCTACTGCAAATGCTAACTTAAGTATTATTTAAATTCCAGCAGCTAAGCCTCAGCAGATCAATTACTTTTTCTTATCAACCTCAAATAAATGACTGAGGATGTGTTTCTTTCCACTGATTTCTAGGAATATCAAATAAGACTATCAGGTTTTTGTACCCATTTATCTGAAATGTGGGCAAACTTTTACTTGCTTTTTAAAGCTCAGTGACAACAAACTTGTTTCTACTGCTGATTGAGGAAGGCTGTGTCCCATGTATTTTGATACCCATGAAGGCATGACCAAAAAATAAGCTGGATTTCAGAGAATGCTTTTAAAATACCCTCTGTAAGAGGTATTTCTAATTCTAAGAAAAAATTAAGTCTGCTTAAATCTCAGATTCAGAATCTTAACTTTATCTTCTTCTTCCGTGATATGACTGGCAAAATCCAGTCCATACAAACACAGAATGCAAGCTAACACTTAGATATTGTTTGAATTGTTAACAAAAACTTAAACAGGAGGAAATATAGTTAAGTTCCTAACTGGATATTTTACTGTTTTTTAAAATCAACTGAACATCTTTGAACAGTTAGGGAAGGAAAAAAGATTCCTACTATAAGCCAGTGTTGTAACTATTCTCCGAGACCTAGTCTTGCCTGAGGTCATATTGCTAAAATGACTGTCCCAGGCCAGTAGGGCCAGATAGTTCTGTATTTCTTGTTTGTGGTGATTTTGGTAAATCTCACCTTCTCTATCAAATAGGTATAAGCTGACCAAAGAAAGCAGGCAGAATGAGGAGTTCCTGTCATGGCTCAGTGGTTAACAAATCCGACTAGGAACCATGAGGTTGTGGGTTCGATCCCTGGCCTTGCTCAGTGGGTTAAGGATCCGGCGATGCCCTGAGCTGTGGTGTAGGTTGCAGAGGTGGCTCGGATCCCGCGTTGCTGTGCTGTGGTGAAGGCCGGCAGCTACAGCTCCTGTTAGACCCCTAGCCTGGGAACCTCCATATGCCGCGGGTGGGTGCAGTCCAAATAAGGAAAAAAAAAAAAGAAAGTAGGCAGAATGATTCACTTACAAAAACACTTCTGCTAGAAGCCACATAACAAAGAAACAACAAAAACATAAACTCAGACACACGCAGAATTCCTAGAATCTCAGAGAGGAACTATTTATATTATTGCTTTGACCACAGGTGCCTTGGGTCACCTCTGTGATATGCTATTGGGGTGACTGATAACTGGTAAGCAATGAAAGCAACAAATGCCCATGACTCATTTGTACAGTATTAACAGAAACAATATCATTACCATATAGTACTAATGTAGCATGACAGTGAATTACTAATAAATCACCAAGTTAATACATGCAAAGAAACCCCTAGGAAAAAAAAATCAGTATTTCTTTGAATCTTTCATAACCACTTCCATCCTTATCTTTCTCGGAGAAGGGCCTTGGAAGGGACATGGTTGAGTGGTCTGAGTGCCCGTGCAATGTTGATCTGAACTTTCTCCTTCATTCACCCATTCTGACTTATTTTGTGGCTTTCAGTCAGCTGATCAGCCCACTTAGGCTTTGCTTTCCCTGTGAGCCTTCCCCCTAGAAAAAAAGTTGAAGTGTGACCTACTTTAGAAGGGCTGTGAACTTTCACGCTGCACTTGGAAACTCTGGTTACAGATCCCTATAGATCCAGAATATCATTTCACTGTTCCACAGATTGACATCATCAGCTCTGCCCACACTGCTCCCTCTGAACCATGATTTCCCTAAGCAAGCAGTCTCTGGTTAAAAGCATAAATTTATAGGGGGAGGAGGAGGGATCGGCTCTGGTTAGTTGTGATAAAAAAGTTTTATGAGTCATAAGGAAAACCAGGAGGACAAATGTGACCTTCATTTCTAACCTACATTAGAAAAGCTGGATTCTACTATAGTTTGGTGTGTGTAGAGGTTGGGAGTGGAGAGTGAAGGGGATGCGAGGCTGTATACTGAGGCTGGGGTGAGAGTTTAGAGAATTAGGAGGGTTCCTTTTGAGAAATCATGCTAAGATTCTGTGAGTTCTTTTTTTCAACCCATTTTAACAGAGCGAACATGCTATTTTATTAGAGGGACACTGTCAAACATGGACATAAAACCCACAGAGAAGTAACCAGACTGGGCACTGAAATTGCCTTTGTAGCTGCATAAACTAACTATGCTACAGCAATGGCCTAAATAAAAGCGGTCCAGAGGTGGGTGTGAACAGCGCACCATGCCCACACCTAGCTGTGGATACTATGCTGCTGTAAATGGCTTCTTCTCTTGTCTTTAATATTCTTTTGCATCTTATTTGGGTGAATATCTGTTTACACAGATCAGTTGTTTCTCTGATTGTTCTTCTTAGTAGGCTGTGTTCCCCCCACTGTCTGCCATGTTTGGTGGTAGGATAAGCATCTGGGCAGGAGCAGCACTTACTTAGGCAGCAGGCCCCTAATGGAACTCTGAACAAATTAATTTTTCTCTTGGGAAAGTTAAGTTTTACCAAGGAAGGAAGATAATTAGGTACTAGGATTTCACATTTTGTTTCATACCAAAACTGCTTTCTTTGATGAAGAATTTACATTGATGGAATAAATACAATCAAAGCCAGTGATAGAGACTGAATTCTAGTTTGTTCTGGTTGTACTTTTAAGTAGGACCATTTCCAGGAAAATCAATGGCTATGCACTGCAGGGCGTCACCCCACAGAATAGCAGCCAGGGTGTTTCATAATCTACCCTAATCTTGATTTCCTCCTTTATTTCTATTCTTTTCCCTACATTGATAACTAGCCCCAACATTTCCTCCCACAAGCTCCCTGCCTCCCTTTTTTCACATGATCTTCCCTTAGCCTCTTAAAATCTTAGCTCCTTCTGGCCACATGAGATAGTTCTCCACTTAACACAAAAATCTTCTTCTGGGTTCTTAAACTAATCTGTTTCTGTCCCACCGTTAGGAAACACCCCATATTCCATTTTGTCTTAGAGCTGGCTGTTACTGCAGCTCAGTTACCAGAGTTATGAGTTCCCTGCGGGTAGGAGCCATGCTGGGTTCTCAGTTCTGGGGAGTCCACTGCTTTGTTCATAACTTGTTCAATAAAGATTTGAAGAACGAGTCTACAGGTAACAGAAATATGTATAGCTACAAAGTGAGTTGTTGACCAAATGTAAACTGAAATTCAGGATTAGAATCAAAAAGAAAAATGGAGAGAGTGGTTAAGGAAGATTAGAAAAAAAAATCTTTTCTGGAAGGTTCTTCTGCCCTCTCTGCTTGATTCTTCTTATGGAATGATGTTGGAAACTGGGACCTAATACCAAAGCCCAAAGAGATACAAAATTCAAGCAGGCACTATTTTCCTGTTTTTAAGTATGTGGTCTAAGAGATATGAAGTAAATGAAAGAAATGTAGGCATCTTTAGAGCCAAAGATATGCAAAATCTCATCAAACAACCAGCCTGGGTAGGGGTCACAGGCCTCTCCAGTAAACAGGAGAAAAAGGCAAGGTGGTCCAGGAATCCAGGTGACCACAGGCTGCTTTCAGGTGGACAGGAAAGAGATGACTGTGGTGATTACGATCAGAACTGAGGGTGAAGCCATCTTGGCTGAAACCCTCTAGTCATTAAGAAGCCTTGGCAAGTTAAGGTACTTTAAACATTAAATAAGAACCTAATCCTAAAATTGTTTTGAGGGGATATAACTGTGCTTTAGTCACAGCTGAATTTAAAAACTAAGTGGAGGCACTTGTAAGAGAATCAAGGCCACAGAGCTAGTAATATTCGTGTTAAAAAAGCACCTGAGAATGCAGAAATTTTTTTAGTATAACAGGTTAGACATGTTAATTCCAATTTAAAATATATAATGAAAAAAACTGATTTAGACTTGTGACTAAGTGAAATTTTAGATTGACATGCAGTTTTAAAACACTTAAGATAACTAAAACCCTATCATATTTTTAAGTTTAAATTATGATGATGATAAGAATTACTTAAGTACTTGGGCAGGTCTTATAGTCAATTTAAGTACTTAAAAAGGAAAGAATATATTAAATCTTTAATGGTTAAAGGAGTTTAATTAACCAAGTATGTAAATGAAGCCAAATATTTAAGTTTACTCATATATATCAAAGATGTATAAACTAATTTGAATAGGCAAAATTTGCAATCTTAAAGATGTTTTAATGTTCCTTTAATAAGTCAGATATCAAATTTTAAATTCAAACTCTTTAGATAGTCTTTACTAAGACAAAAATTATCGTAAATATTTCTGGCTTATTCAGTTTTTACTTCGTTCATTTATTCCTTCAAAAATATTTTTTTGTGTACCTGCTTTGTACCAAGCACTATGTCAGGTTTTGAAGACACCGTGGTATATGAAAAGATGGTTCCTGCTCCCAGAACTTACAGTTTAATTGGGACAGAGACAATAAACCAGGAAACAAACAAATCTCTAACTGCCAATTATACCAGGACCTATAAAAGGAGCATCTAGCTTCTGAATAAGCCAGAAATAGTCAGGTCCATATATTACAAAAAAATAATCAAAGGTGTGGAACCTGAAATCTTCACTGACTGATCAGCTATGTTTTTCACTCCATGAATATTACCTTTTATATTTCCTCTTGCTAAGATGCAGAGCAATCTCATAGCTAGATGGCAACTTTGGTCACTTTATTGCTACAGCAAAATCTGGAGATGTTTACTGTTTGATTTGCCAGAAAGCCTAGTTAGTTTATCAAACAGATAATGCTCAGATGATACCAAGATGGATAATAAAAGGTCGATACATTATGACTTCAATAGAAAGTATACTAAAAAAAAACAGTGACATGTCTTTTTAGTAGCTTCTAGTATTTGAAAAAAGTCCACAGAATGGAGAAAATAACAATACTTCAAAATATGTTCCTATTACTTAAGAAATTTGTGAAACTAGAATATAAACACAAACATTCTATCCACTAGCCATGATATTAATACCATGGTGCTATTTTTAAGTTTTAAGGAATCACATTTTGAGGCTTATATGTCATATAAATAGAAATTTTTTTTGGATATTGCGTGGCATTTGGAGTAAAAAATTCATTTTATTTTTCTTCTGCTTAGCAGAAGAAAAAGTATGTACTCTTGGGTCAACTTATCTTTTTAATCTAAGAGGTCTCAGTCAAAATTGGCTTTGAAGTTTTGCTAATTACAAAACTCAACAGGGGTTTTCCTTATTTGGTATAATTCATATTTCTATTCATTAACCCCAGTTTTAAAAAGATTAAAAAGTCTGAATAGAAACAACTTAAAAGTCTGAAGAACAGCCTCTCCCCTGTGATACCTTTAGATACTTCAAGTACAAATTTCCTCCATACTACCTAATAAATCTTTTGTGGTTGTAGGAGCAGGAGGTAAAACTCACACATTTTGAACTTTCCAACTACACAGTGCTGAAGGGAGATGAGAAATCAGTCAGTTTTTTGTGCATTCTATATATTGGGAAAATTTATGTCAACCTGAGCTACAAGGAAATCGGGGTTCTGAAGGGCGATCCTGCTAGCTGCTTTTCTCAGGGCCAAGCCACCGGGTTCAGATGCTTTCATTCTGGTGAAAAGATCATTACCAGGCGGCTCTGGGGAAGTTGGCCCTCCTGTAAGTGTGCTCCTTTGTTATGAATATGGAACAGATGGAGCCAAATCTATCTGCTCCGTAGGAACAAAAACACTTACAACCCAGCTCTCTCTATTAAAGACTCTACTTAGCTCCTTTATACCATCGGCTTTCTGTGCACTGCTGTGAGGTTTTGACTTTATAGAAAAAGGCACTTCATAAAAGCAACAGTTCTTACTCTTAAACCAAAGTGGCCTAAGAACTAAAGAAGATGAATACATGGTTTCACCCACAGGACTCCTTGGAGATATGCAGATATTCAATTAGGGGGTGTGTGTATGTTGGAGGAAGACTGTATTCAATTCTGGCAAATGTCTGCATTAAAACAACATGAAGATATAGAGGAGAGCGATGAAGATGTCATGTTTCTCATTATGAGGATGGCATCTAATTGCTCTAGCATAATAAAATACCAGGATTTAATTTTGTATATATGTCTGCAAAGCTATCGAGGGCTGGCCTGAACAAAAAATACAACTATGCACAACAAAAATCGCACAGGCAAACAGAATTAGTAATTAGGACCATACACAAAACAAAGGCTATATGATGCTTCCTCATCATGAAAAATAGTAATAATTACATTTAGCATCATGCCAATTTGCTTTTGTAATCTGAGATGTAAATACTGCAGGTAAAACCAATGCATGTGCTTGTTTATCATGCAGATGGCCCGAAACACATCCAAGGGCCAGCCTTACAATGTGCTGTTGCCAAGATATGCACGTTGACAGACAGCAAGGTACGTCTCACAGGCTTCCGGGGGTGGATGCCCAACTGGAGATGCACCTCCCCTTGACAGCAACAGGGGGAAAGGAGTGGCTGCCTTATTTCATTACATTTGTTATACTGATACATTTACAGTCTGGCTGCCTCTTCCGAGATAATTGAAAAAAGAAATTCTGTGGCAGGATGCTTTGATTCTGACTCAATCAAGTCTTCGGGCAAATTTCCTCCTGCCAGTGGAAGCACAGCTTGCCTGAAGTCGTAACCTTTGTTGGAGGAAAGGAACTGGCCTTGAAGCAGATCATGAAGCAGATGTTTTATGCCAAATCAGAGTCTGGGGATACGTAGGCTACTGCAAATAAAACTCTCTTCTGTCTGTTCAATCATTTCAATTCCCTGCCGTGTGAAATATGAACTTGCCAACAAATGGCCAGCGTGCTGTGCCTCGCAGCAGGGGGGGAAAGTGCCACAGCTGTGCCAGAGCCTGGAAAACTCGAGATGCGCCTGACATGTTCATTAGTTTTCCTGTTCAGCCTGGGCCAGAACCAGACCATCCTCCAGAACCCATATGCAGGGCAGGAGCTGGGACTGCTGGCTACACCCAGGAGTCAAAGACATGATTTCCACTGGAATGAGACACACAACTTGTGCTGATCTCTTGGATGACCCCCCAGAAGTTTAGACTTTAAAGCAAGATACCAAAGAGCCGACCATCTCTGGGTACCAAGAGATAGAAAAAAAGTATGTCTGCCAATGATCATAGCTTTTTTTCTGACTTTATTAGCAGCCTGCTTTGTGACCAATAAAAAGTGAAGAAGAAGAAAAAAAAATGAAATCCACTTCAAGCCTCAAAGCATCTGTGAGACTGAAATGGCCCAGGGAAGAACATATCAGAAAGAAAGCTTGTCTTTATCAGAGAGGTGGAATTGTGGAAACTGCCAGGCTCACCTGTTGCAGGCAAATAGAACACTAGTTCCTCCTAGCTGATTGCACATTTTAATTAATCAATAATAAAATAGTTAATTTATCTAAATTAAACTTAGACTAGCAAATTTCAACGTGAGGTCCTTTGCAGCCTACTGAACATACATATTCATACATACCCTTATAGCTGTAATCCTAGATCATAAATATTCCATATTCAGTTCCATTGTGAGATTTTTCAAAGGTTACTCACATGCTTTCTAGTGCTACATTCTTTCAAGTTTTAATCACTAATCACGAGCTCCTTAAATAGAAGTCATTTGCATCTGTAAACATTCCCTTGCAGTAGTATTTAGCAGTACATTTTCTTTGTGCAGAGCTATTTTAAAAGGAAAATAAACCTTCGTATGGAATAACAATCAAACATAGGCGTAAAAAGATAAATTAGAGGCTTGAAAAGCCTCTGTAACCATTTACGCAATTTCTGAAAAAAAAAATGTTTGAAGTTTCTCAATCTTAAAATAGCCCAGAATCATATAGTTTATTTTGGATGATGGATTATAGGAATAGTACTCATACAATCCAAAGCATGACCTAAATCATAGAGACATTTTCAAGAAATGAAATGACTTTGAAATAATTTATTATTTTGAAATGAGGCCAAATAAGTACACATGGTTCAAGCTCAAAATGATAGACCATTATCACAACTAATGGCCAAGTTCTCATTAGGTTAGCATTTCTAAATGAATGCTGGAGTCAGTAAATCTGTCGTGGAATGGTTACAAATGATTGTTTTAAGGGATTAATAACAAGACCTATGTTTTTATTTTAGGATTCTTTTGGCAGCAGTTACTCTAGAATATTATTTCCCCTTAATGTTTCTTTTTTCTCTATTTAACTTGACCAAACACAAATTAGAAACATAAAATTATGTCTTAATTGATATGGAACTTGGTGGGAGGGAACTTCATTTCAGGATGCCTACTAATAATATTATAATAGCTACCATTTATCTACGATTTCTATGCACCAGGCCCTGTGCCAGGCCTATTAAATTTAATCCTCAGAACAGTTCTGCAAGGCAGGTATTATTATCCTCATTTTGGAGATGAGGAAACCGAGGCTTAGAGGGATAAAAAGTTAGCTGATGACTGACAGAGCTCATGTATGACAGAATGGATATTCAACCGTAAGTCTTCCTGATGCCAAAACTCACAACTTCAGTTTACAGTATAAATCATACTTTTCTTCATGACAGCAGCCCCACTTCAAATATGTTTCATAATTTCCCAGAAGTTCTTAAAATCCTTCCAAGACAGTATAGGGGTAGGTTAAAACTTGGTGGAACTTGACTGTGTCATCGTAAGCACTGGCAACAGGTTTCAGTAAGAACCACCAAGTGAGCGTTTTGCTGCACAAACATGCCCTGTGCATATTTCCTAATCGGGTGCATGTCAAGAAAAAGCCTTTTAGTATCATATCATGGTAACTGATATAATCCTAAGGACCCATATGCAACCCTGTAGGAGGAAATGTGAAATGAAACACAGTAACCCAGTGTTCCAAAAAGGAAACGGAAAAAATGGGTGGTGTCCTTAGTACACACAGCCTGTAAAAGGGGGAAGTTCTCAGGCTGGCACTGCCGTCTCTGACCTCCTGGCAACCCTTGAGATTTGGGCAGTTCTTCCCCCTCCCACCTCTGTGGTGCCTTAGCTTTGGCCTAAAGGAGAAGTGAATTCTCATGTGAAGCAGAAATTCCTCGTTCTTTCTGAAGGTCCTGTTGAGCCCAAAGCCTCCTGCCTTATCTACCTACAGACAGAGTCACAGACCTTTCCTGATGCCTCAGAAAAATAACATACAGCAGATTCACTGGCTTTTACCTTAAACTCAGTAAGGATATGAGTTCATTAATAAGATGCACTAAGGGCGTATCTGTTTCTTTGTTTTTTCTTTTTCTCTTACAGTGTAGGTATTTGATCTATGAATGTCCTATTCAACAACAGAAGTAACATTTTTTTCTGCAGCATCTACTTTGCAAAAATTCTTCGCTTTAGTGGACTGAATCCAAAGGGTCCCATCCAGACAGAGAAAAAAAGGATTCTTTCTGTTCCACTCTGGACCAATGGATAAGCGTCCAGAGTGATCGTGGCAGAACCTCTGTCAGATCATGTTACTCCTCAGCTCAAAACCCTCCAACAGCCCCCATCTCACTGAGAATGACATCCCAGGAGTTCCCGTCGTGGCTCAGTGGTTAATGAATCCGACTAGGAACCATGAGGTTGCAGGTTCGATCCCTGGCCTTGCTCAGTGGGTTAAGGTTCTGGCGTTGCTGTGAGCTGTGGTGTAGGTTGCAGACGCGGCTTGGATCCCGTGTTGCTGTGGCTGTGGCGAAGGCCGGCGGCTACAGCTCCTGTTAGACCCCTAGCCTGGGAACCTCCATATGCCGTGGGTGCAGCCCTAGAAAAGGCAAAAAGACAGGAAAAAAAAAAAAAAGAGAGAATGACATCCCGGCTCCTTACCATGTGCCCGCATGACCCTGCCCTTTAATCCATCACTCACACCTGCACACTTTTACAGAGCTCTCCCCCTCATCCTGTCCCAACCCTGTATATGTAGGCAGGCAACTCTCCTTAGGCCCTTAGTGTTCCTCAGCCCAAAAAGCCTTTGCCAGACAGACACATGGCTTCCTTCCTCTCTTCTTTTAGGTCCCTCCTTAAGTGTTTACTATTAGGCCTTTCCTGATCCCTCACTTTCTATTTATCACCTCTATATAATTATATGTATCTATATATAGATCAATATATATAGCCATCATCTTATATATAAGATATATTGGCCTATATAAACACATTTTCAATATATATATATAAAATAGTGATTTCTCTACCTTTATATTGTTTCTTCTCCTTATTCTGTTTTATATTTTCATCCTAGCATTTACCAATTACATGAAATATCTCCTGTTTATTTATTTGCTTATCTCCTTCCCTAACTTCTAGCTCTTCATTAGAGTGTAGTTCTATTAAAGCAGGGCTTTTACCAATTTTTTTTCCTCTACTGTATTCACAAAGTCTAAAATATATCTGGTCAGCAGAATGTACTCAATAAATATTTGTTGAGTGAAGGAAGGAAAGAAAGGATCAACGAGTGGAGGACAAGGTCATCCCAAGAAAATGCTTGTTTGCTCAGTGATCTACTATAAATGCCCACAAAATCACAAGTTCAGAGTACAAAAAGTAAAATAAAAAGGACAATAACTGAGTATGTCTGAGTTCCCTGCAATGTAAGTTGGTCCGTAAGCCTGATATAAATGCGAGTGTAAATAAAAGTGGCTTATTTATCAAGATAGAGTGGGTTTTTTCCTCCCTCGTTCAATTAAGATGCACTAAAACATATTTGTATAACGCAAAATGATTTTTAAAGTACCTTTAAAAAAGCTTCTACTAATAACCTGATGGTTGTTTTCAAGGCATTCCTATGAAGGGTGAAGGCAGCTGATGACAAAATATCAGCTAGGTATCAAGTGCAAGGAGGAGGTCAGGTTTTTGTCGGTGGCCTTTATTTGGAGTAATGCTGGGGGGCAGCAGCCCTGATTAGCCGGAAAGCACATAAGCTTAGTGACCTGGAGGCGAATCTCATTACCATCATTGTCAATAGCTAAACACTGAGCACTTTTGTATCCTCACATCAATCCACAAGCTTAAATCACTGCATCACAAAACTCAAGATCATGAACCTTGGGGACCATCTAGTTCAACCTCCCCACTTTACGAGTTTAAGAAACTGAGCTTCAGGGTTTCAGAGCAGCCAAGTAGCCCACTAAGGGCCACTTACTTGGGAGAAGGATACTGAACAGGCTAAGCTGGTCCAGGAGCAGTTATCAAAAGCAAAAAAAATGTGATCAGACTGCACTGGAAGTAGCCAGCACAAAGAAATCATCCCCAAAGCTCCTTTTCAATACAAAGAACCAAATTATGAGGAATTAAATATTTAATGAGTTTAGAGTATAGCTAGTTCTGCTATAATTTATGAAATAGTCGAGGTGAACTTTTTATTTGTTGAACATATTCTTCAGTGTGCATGTAAAATCAATGTGTCTAATACGTTTATGTCCCCTTTATAGAAAAGAGTATAATTTTACTATTTTAAATAACTGCAGAAGGTTATGGCCACTGTATCTTTGCCCTTGACACAGGGCTGATCGTGGTTATGATTTATTTTTTCTCAAATATATGGTCAGAGACACAGTCTCAATTAAGATATTACTCCTGGAGGAAAACGGGAGGCACTTTACACTTCTCTGCTTTATGATTCTATTTCCAGAAAGCACAGTGCTGAAAAGTGGGAGCTGTCCGCGATACTAATTTGAAAAACTAATGAAGTTATAGAACTGTTATTTCTCATAAGTAGCTACCAACTCCTACTCTCTGCACAGTGTAAAACTGTATTAACATGTACAGTTTCAGCCAAGGTGAGAGCAACTGCCACAACCTGCTCTTTACAAAGCAACACACCCATGGCCCCTCCCGCACAGCTGCCATCTTACCAAGGAAGAGGTGTATAAAATTTTATCTCAATTCTCAGGCATCTAGAATTTCATCCCACTCTCAAAGAAATGTTCTTCCCATTCCCTACAGCCGTCCTCTCAAAATTTTCAACTACTTTTGCTCCTTGCAACAAATTTGATCCTGAAAAGTATATGTAAACTGGATTTTTAGAAATCAAATCATTAAAAAAAAAAACTGCTTGAGGCCTATTGAAAAGAATTCCATTTCTGTAAATGGAATGATCACTGCTCTGTAATTTATCTTTTGTAAAATCCTAATTTCTGTATGTCATTCTGGTTTAAAATGACATAGACCTGTTCAGATTTCCTCAAGGGGAGAAAATCAACATTAATTCTTTCTACCCCATTTCAGTTGGACATTTCCTGTAGAAGAGAAAGCAGAATTTTAAAAGACACTTAACGCGGTCTGTCTTAGATTCTTTGAATCTGCACCAAACATTCTAGAAAGAAGGAATCCTCACCGTCAAAGCCTTGGTGGACTCTGAATCCCCTGAACTCTCACAGAGTTAGAGTTTTATTCCTGATCCATCCCCCCCCTTCCACTCCCTGTGCCACTATGTTTACAGTAAGAAAGAGATACACTGTCCTTGCCCTCAGGGCCTTACATTTCAGAGAGTACAATACAAAATATGAAATTGCCAAGAGTGTTCTGAAGAAAAAAGCAGAATTTGATAGGCAGATGGAGGCTGGAAGCTCTAATAGGGTGGTGGGTCCATCAACTTTGAACCAAAGGACCTAATCCAGTGTGCTATATTCTACATCAAAGTTGGGCACAAAGACATTAAAAATCTTCAAGGGGGCAGGTTCAATGAGGGCTTCTTGGCCCTCTTGCTAATGTGAAGGGAGTACCAGACACAAGCAGTTAAAAAGCACATAATGAATACGTAATTCCATGTCATCCTCGGACTGAACTCACAGGGGCAGGGACTACACCTCACCTCTCATTTTGGGATCACTAGTGTAGGAAGTCTCTATATAGCTACATCCCAGAAGAGCTTCCAAAGATTTCAAGAATTGGGCAACCCTCTGGGTCCAGCAAGCAGAACCTCATGATTCAAAGCACCAGGGGCACTTCCCACTCAAGTCCAGGGGGGAGCAGCAAGGTCAATGCCTGGAACGGCTGTGTGGCAGCATGAGGAAAAGACTGGTAGATGAAAAGGCATTTCATAGGAGAAAAGTCTGTTACTTTGCACTAGAGAGTGTAAAACTAGCTAGTTATTCCCTGTAAAAATAGGATTATCAGGTCAGCAGGTTAAGGATCTGATGTTGTCACTGCAGTGGCTTTGGTCGCTGCTTTGGTGCAGATTTGATTGCTAGCCTGGGAACTCTGGCATGATGTGGGTGTGCTCCCCCTGCCCCCCAAAAAAGGATTATCAAATGTTCAGGACCAACTGTGAAGGAATATTAGTGAGGGCCTCCCTTCCAGCCTCCAGCTCAGTCATTCTTGAAGCATTATTTAATATTTTCAGCAAAGGATGTGAGGTGGATTTGAGAATAGGTTTATAAACAGAATTATCTTGGTGCGGTACCTAGTCCTCGGAGACAACTAGTGAACTGGTCCATAATATTGGGATGAAGTTCAATAAAAACAACACAGGACAGAAGCATGGCCGACTACAAGCACAGGTAAATCTCAGGAAAAACGAACCTCACAGTGGACTACAAAATGCATCATACCAGTCAACTTACCAGATCTAATCAAAGTTTTATTTTAAATGTCAATCAAAATGTGAAAACAAGACTCCAGAGAAGTGGCAAAAGTTATTTTTAAAACTTAAAAACTGCTCTCATAGGAACAGCCAGAGGAATTTAAACAGCGAACTCACTACAAACACATGACTCCTCGAAGGAACTAACGACTAGCCTGTAGTTATTGCTCATCTCAAAAGAGGATTAGATGTAAGGATATAGATTCAACTATACAGCAAGTCTGGTTATGCTAAGTAAGAGGGTGGATGGCGAATGGTATTAAAATGTATTTCACAGTTTCACAAGTGGGTGAAATATATATACTTCCTATTATTTTAAAGTTGAATGGGATTTTATAAATAGTCTAACCTTACCCCATAGAACCAGGTCCCTCAAAATACTGCAGTGAAAAAAGGGGTTCCATGACTGGGATCCATGAGGATACAGGTTCGATCCCTGGCCTCGCTCAGTGGGTTAAGGATCCAACTTTGCCATGAGCTGTGGTGTAGGATACATATGTGGCTCGGATCCTGCGTTGTTGTGGCTCTGGTGTAGGCCAGTAGCTATAGCTCCAATTTGACCCCTAGCCTGGGAACTTCCATATGAAGTGGGTGTGGCCCTAAAAAAAAAAAGGGTTCCAAAGTCTAACAAGTTTGGTGAACTGTATGTATTTGTATCGCTCTCTTTGGAGAGTTACATTTCATAGTATCAAGTTTAAGGCCCAGTAAGTCTTGCAGGCAAAAAAAAAAAAAAAAATTAACTTTAATCCAGAACTTCCAAGCTTAAACTTGATGTCAGAAATTATAACATTTTAATAATTATCTTGTTCCTTGGAACCACCGTGGGATCTCCAGTCTAGCCCACCCCTTCATTTTACATTTGAAAAAAGTAGACTCAAGTTATATGACTCAAATCTGACTAGAGTTGGGCAGTGGCAAAAATGGGACTTAACCTAATCCATGACATTTTTTATATCCTGTTGATGTCAATGAAATAAATAAAGCTAGAAGTCAATAAATGGGATGTTTTCCCTTTTTTAGGGGGCATCTGGAGTTTTGCTTTCTCATACTATTGCCATTAAAAGAAAGAAAAGCAATTAAATGTGAGAAAAAAACCTAACTGAAAAATATGAGTCACATTCTTTAATTTTCGAAACATAGTAAAGCCTGCAAAAGTACTAGACAAAGATAAAATATTACTGTACAACAAATCAGAAGTATAAGTGTTAAACTGACGCTCTGTTCCGGTTGCACTTAAAGGATTTATTACATAGATTTCTCTCTCTGTTTTGAACAATTCACACGTTCTATACTACTTTTTGTCAATGAAATATACCCTTGTTTTGGACAGTGGCAGTTTTCCCATACTCGGCATTACTGTCTACCATCCCTTGGGCTAAAAACCAAATGAGAACAATAAAAACTTTGAAGAACTCCTCTTTCCTTATTCCCTGCAATCTTGGTGGGTTTGTCAGTCAAGGCACTCTTCATTCTTTCCAAAGGGTAGGCATATATGCCAATCAAATTCTTTTCCCCAGGAATTTGAATCCTGAGTAGAGGATTCTCCCAAGAAATGGAAAAACCTTAAAGTGGAGAAAATTCAATGGTTGGGTCTTTTTATTTTTATTTTATTTTTTTTGTGTCCTTTTTCTAGAGCCGTACCTGCAGCATATGGAGGTTCCCAGGCTAGGGGTCTAACAGGAGTTGTAGCCACCAGCCTACGCCAGAGCCACAGCAACGTCAGATCCGAGCCACATCTGCAAACTATACCACAGCTCACGGCAACGCCAGATCATTAACCCACTGAGCAAGACCAGGGATAGAACCTGCAACCTCATGGCTCCTAGTCAGATTCGTTTCTGCTGCACCACAATGGGAACTCCCAATGGTTGGGTCTTGATGAGATAATTCTAATTAGCTACTTGTTTCTACGCTCTAGATCCCCAACACTGCCTTGGTCTCTGTCCATCTTGGGGTCTTCAGTTGATGTAATCTATTATGGAAAATTTTAATTTTTTGGTTTAAATTAGCTAGAATTGATTAAAACTGTTTACAAGTGGAGAACCTTAGTGAACATAGTACTTATCTATGGGGTACTCTGCAAATGGATGAGGGGCATTATCAAATGTTCGTAATTATTATAAGGGTCACACAGCTTGTGATGAATTATTCCAGAAAGAGAGTCGACATAAAAATGAAATATAAGTGTGATAGGTAAAAATATAGCTGCTCGTATACCAGGATGAGATAGGCATTTTGCTTATTTTAATATATAAATAAGGTTTGCCAGAATTTAAAAAATATGGGTCAGGTGATGTAAACCTTGGGCCCCTTATTGATTAATCACTTTCTGATGGGGGAAAGAATTATACTATCTTGTGTCTTCATTGTATATCTTTATCAAGGAGATGACAAGCCAAGCTCTTCAGAGACGCCTTGAGCTGAAGTGGAATGTACAGTAAAATACAGATTTCCTCAAATGAATTGCCAAAACCATTAATCTTTATCTAAGGACCCATAATAACGGTTTGTTCTCAGTAGCAGGTGGGGGAGGGAGAGAAAACGTCTTCCAGAAAGCACTTTGGCAGTCAATCTGGTTGATAATAAAACTTGATGAAACATCTGTGATTAATATTAATTCTAATTCTCCCTTTAATGGATAATTGTGAAAAAGATAATTTATCCCATTTCATTTAGACTACAGCTGAGTTTTTCAATTTAGGAAAAGAACATTTCTCCATATTTCTCAGGTATGAGACGCTACATGGAAAAAACAGGTGCATAAAGCCTGCCAACGGTAAAGCAATTTTCTACCAGTTAGCCCTGGAAAATATTTTGAACAAATTCAACTGACCACTGCAGACTTGGACGTGACCCAAATAATGGTTCTCTAAGTGACATACTGGTATTTCTGTATCTTCACCCCTGTAGAACATTCTAAATGAAGCACAGCGAACCGACTTAATACGTTTGGTCATATTTGATTCTGGAAAGAGTGTGAGAAAAATGCCCTTGTGAGTAAATGACAGTCAGCTATTTCTGACCACCAGTGTGTTTCAAACTAGTTGATGAGAGAACTATTTTTGACGCATGAAAATGTATAATTTAAAGTACCCATAAAAACTTGTCATGGTAGCTACCATTAATTTTGACAGAAACTCAGAAAGTAACTAATTGCCTTTCAAATATCAATATTAAGAATACCATTTATTAATCTAGCACTTTTTTTTTTTTTTTTTGGTCTTTTGTCTTTTTAGGGCCATACTCACGGCATATGGAGGTTCCCATGCTAGGGGTCTAATCAGAGCTACAGCTGCTGGCCTACACCACAGCCACTGCAATACCAGATCCGAGCCATGTCTACAACCTACACCACAGCTCACGGCAATGCCAGATCCTTAACCCACTGAGGGAGGCCAGGGATCGAACCCACAACCTCATGGATCCTAGTTGGATTTGTTTCCTCTGTGCCACCATGGGAACTCCCTATTAAACTAGCACTTTTAACTCATTTATATATCAAAAATTTGAGGCATGGCTTGAAGCATCCTATCCAAATTAACACACTTAATAAGTGATGGCCTCAAGACCCAGATCTCCTCAATTCTGTCCATTTTTCTATACTTAATATTTGAAAAAAGAACCTATTAAATAATGGCCTTATTTGTCTAAGAATCAGGACATATTATATGGTTAAAAAAAGATTGCTGTCTAACTCAATATATAAGTAGTAAATAGTGATTAAATATACATCATTGTTGACCTTTAATCAAAACCAAATTGTGCCTCCGTTTAGATACACTCCTTTTTTCATCAGACTCGGACTAACTATCGGGGAGAAGAAAACATAAATTGACAAGCACGAGAGGTCACAGACAATAGGCACCTGCCTCTTCAATGCACCTTCCAAAAATCTAGTGTTATATAAATAGGATATTAAAGGAACTACTCACTATTCTTTCCTTCCTCCCCAAGCACCCATTTTACTTCTAAACCATTGTCCAAAATGAATATTTCTTATCGCTTGCTATCTTGGCTGAGTTTCCTCTCTATTTTCATGTGGCTTTCTGATTCTTATCCTCACTTAACACAGTGTACTGCTTTGTAAAAGGAACTCATTTTATAACAAAAGCTCTTATGATTATGTAAGAAATAATAATAAAAAAAAAAAACCCGAAGTGTTACCTTGTTCTTGTTTGCTTCAGCCTGGTAAAACTGTATCTTATTTTTTATGGATGAAGCTAGTGAGACAGTTTGCTTTGAGAGGCAGCATGAAAAATTTGTTAGGATCTGGTGAGCAAGCCAACTCCTAGAATCTTAGTTTATCTTAGTCTTTATTTTAGACTAAGACTAGCATGGTCTCTCTCTGACTGGAATTCCTCAGTTTAAACAAACACTCACCTAACAGAGATTGCCTTCTCTCAACACCAATGCTGCTGTTCCGTGCACTCCAGTCTTCCAATACCCACTTCTTCTACGTTGTAAATTCAGGCCTATCTATTCCCACTTTAAGCCAATGTTCCCAAAGTGTGATACCAATACCACCTGAGGGGGAAATTTCTAGAGAGCTTGTTAAAAATGATGTTCCCTACTTCTTTGAATGAGTCAGACTCTCTGGAATTAGGTTCCAAGAATGTGCATTTTTACCACCTTATGCAGGTGGGTCACTAAAGTTAGGATAGTATCTTCAGCCCCAAGACCTGAGTTCCACCTTGCCTATCAAATCAGCATGTCATGTCTTTAGTGTCTTTCTCTCTTTCTCTTTTTTGAAGGACAATATCAGTCTTGTGATTTATTCCTTTTTTTGCTGTTATTTTCATGGATATTTTTTTCTTGCATTGGACTGTGACCACCTCGAAGACAGAGATTACATTGAATACTTTCTATTGTCATTCTGTGTTGTCTGCTACTGGCCTGATGGGTAAAGACAGATGAGTACTGAAGGGCTGACTTATCATGAAATAATACATGGAGTTCCCACTGTGGTGCAACAGGACGGGTGGCACCTCTGCAGCACCAGGATGCTGGTTCGCTCGCCAGACTGACACAGGGAGTAAAGGATCCAGGGCTGCAACAGTGGCTCGGATCTGATCCCTGGACCGGGAACTCTATAGGCTGCAGGGCAGCCAAAAAAGAAAAAAAAAAGGGAAAGAAAATAATATTGAAGCATGTTCTTCTATAGTCACTGTAGATTTTCTACAAATTTAATGATGTACAAGTACTGACAGCCTGAGTAAAGTTTAACAAATGGATTTGTATAGCATTTTTAATATAAATATTTTAGGAAATAGCCATAATAAATCTCCTACAATGGACTTTAATAATAAACTAACATATCACATCAAAAGGCCAGAACTTCAGTTATTTGATTAAATTAACAATCCAGCAAATGTTATTGATTTAGCAATTCCACTTAATAAAAACATCGTAAAAGCCTATGCAAAGAAAAAAATCTAAACTCTGCAGCCATGACAAAGACGCTAAAGGCAATTCAGTAACAATAGAAATGCAAGAAAAGGGTATTCATATTTCTGTGATGAGAATAATTTCTTCCTAAACTGGTACTATTTATGGAATAGGCTCCAAACATTACTTGCCATACATGGAAAAAGAGCTAAAAGCATGAATGCTGGAGTCAGGATGCCTGTGCTCAACTCTGGCCATCATCGCGCATGGACACTTTAATTTTAAACTATTTGATTGTTTGTGCTTTGGTCTCCTCATCTTTGAAATGGGAGCAATAATGGTGCCTAATGCATAGAGATAAGGCATGGATGAGATAACGTATGCAGACTGGATAAGTGTTCACTTCCTGCTAGCTATTACTAGATAGCTAAGCTGCATGTAGCCCTAAACAAATTATTTCACTGTAGTTATATGCTAAAACCCAAATGAGTTTACCCTTCAGAAACATACCACCCCCTATCGCCTATTAGGTAAATTCCAAATTCTTTAGAGCAGACATAATGGCCCTGCAGAATCTGGCCCCGTCTATCCAGTTTTTCTTTCCAAATACTTTCCATTCCAGTCAGACCTGTTTTTTCATTGATCTAGAATCTTTGCTGTTCTTGCTGTTCTGATTTCTTTATCAGGAGAGGGAGGCAGGTCAAAGGGGAAATCCCACAAGCTGTGAGAAGCTCCTAAGGACGGCTGCTGGGTGGTTTCTCCAGCTCTGACAAACTGCCCTCGTGAACCACAGCCAGGACTCCTTCTGTGTAAAATCTGGGTGCTGCACACAGCAGCTGCAATTCCTGGACCTTATTCTCAAGATTTCACATGTTTTAAGTTTTCAAAGTGTCCCCACTTCTCATAGAACCTCTATTCCTCTTTTTTGAATTCGCAAAAATGTGCAATAACCAGGTCTTTGAAAAACTAGTGGATTTTAAGTAACAACAATAGCAAAAGCAAGTACAAATAATAATAATGAAAGCAATCATTGCGCTGCCTAAGGACAGGGA
The DNA here is from genome assembly GCA_004024745.2 of Catagonus wagneri. Taxonomy (NCBI): domain Eukaryota; kingdom Metazoa; phylum Chordata; class Mammalia; order Artiodactyla; family Tayassuidae; genus Catagonus; species Catagonus wagneri. Next base: position 27,295,132 of record PVHT020004020.1, read on the forward strand.
AGGCAGAAGGCAACCCCCAAAGTGTCATGTTAACAAGCTGCCATGTTGAGAGTTGGCCATGAGGCTTTGCATAATATCCTCTAATGGCTACACTGTACTATTGATTCTGTTAGTCAAATTTCAACCTCTGAAAAATGACTCAGGGTACCAAAGGGACATATACTTTCAATAATCTTACTAATCATTAAATGTCTTCATCACAATTGAAGTAGGCAGAGTGAATGACACAATTTATTATGTCATCGTGTCCTGACCCCACAAACCATTCAATAAGTGCTCTACTTTGGTTTAAAAACCCATAAACCTCCTAGTATGTGAATCTCAGGGATAAGCTGACATGCAACATCCCTCTATACATCACATTAACCATTTTTAGAGCTAGGTCTGCCTTAAATTCCAGGGTGTAGGTAGGACTTGCATAATGATTTGCAGAGGGTGCTTGTAATCTGTCTCCCTTTAACTTCTTTTCAAATATTGATTATGATGGAGGTGAACAGAGTTTAGACTTGGAGTGAAACTGCATGGGTTTGAATACCGACTCCATGGCTAACTACATGATCCCAGGCAAGTTACTTAAGCACTCTCAGTCTCATCTATGCAATGGGGATAATAACAGTACCTATCTCACAGATGAGGAGTCAACAAGTTAAAACAAGTATAATGTTTGATACAGTGCCTGGCACATAGTAAACCTGCAATAAATGCTATGTCACTATCATTATGATTATCACAACAAGTGTTAGGGGAGCAGTTATCAGTCAATGTATGAGTAAGCATTCAGCAAAATGTTGTTTTACAATAATGATTACTCTGAAAAAAAAAAAAAAAAGGCAAGGAGATCCTGCTGTATAGCACCAGGAACTATGTATAATCACTTGTGACGAATCTATATGCGTATGAGTAACCGGGTCACCACCCTGTACAGTTGAAAAATTGACAGAAAACTATAAACCAGCTATAATGAAAAAAAATTTTTAAAAATCATTACTCTGAACTAGACTTTTTTTAAATCATTGCATGGTCTCAGAACTGACTGAACTGAGCTTCTGTGGTGGATATAGCATGACCTTTAAGCAATCTATTAAAAGTAAGAAAAAAAAATCACCCATTGTTATATTTGGGCTCAATTGCACTCTCTTTGTTTAGATTTATTCCTTAAGAATAAGGCCTAGGATAGAGCAAGAAGTTCTGAATTCAAGGCCGAGGACCAACTGGAATGGCTAAAACAAAAAATACAGGGAAATCTCATCAGTTCAGATTTTGGTCAGGGGCTGTAACAATGTACTTAAGGGAGAAAAATTAACTTTGAAAAATTTTTGTTAAAAAAAGAAAAGGCCAGTTTACACAAGAAACCAGGTATTGGAGATACTAAAATTTGGGCATGTTTAAAAACGATATATATTCTTTCTTACGGATTCAGAGACGTTGCTTTTAAAGATTTGGGTGCCAAAGGGAGTGCTAACTACAAACCAAAACTTATCTAACATTAATGTAGATCAGACTAGTTGAAAATACTGTACATCTCTGAAAATAATAAAATAAAAAGATATTATATTTCTAATTTCTAACAAGAACACCCAGGCTGGCTAGTCTCCAATTCATAATATTTCCCTTTGTAGACTTAAAATGAATTAATATTTTGTAAAGCTTTAAATTTTAAAACTAAACCTGGATATAGCCCATACTTTAAAATTCTGTTCCTAATGTGGATTTTCTACAACCTGCCTAGAAATATTTGATGGAAAAGAAGACTGTTGCCAAAGTCCACATATTTCCCCTATTAAACACAGGTAAGCCCTACCCCCAGAAACCATATTTCAAGCCCACAGGATACTCGTGAACTAAAATAATGAATGATAATGCCTCGTTCTCTGCATTAATATTAAAGAAAAAAGAAAATAGAAAACTTTATAGCCACTATCAGCTCTCTGGACCATAAATCTCAAGTTTTGAGAATTGCTTCCCAAAAGGCTAGAGAGTGGGGAGGAGTTGTGAGAGAGCTTTGGAGCCTAGAGATATTTTTTAGCAAGCCAGCAAAGCACTGACACAAATTTCTACATATCTCTGGCTGTGAAAAGTCTCATTTGTGGTGATTTATATTTCCTCATAAAGAACTCTGTAGATAATATAAGCCTGCTGTGAGGCTGTCTGACAACTTTCAAACCAAGAGTTACACGACCATTCTGTTAAAATAGAGCACGAACAGATGAGTGGGAAAATCCGTAGAAACAGTATTTCTTCTGATGAAAGGCTGTTCTTCCAGCATGCACAATGTTGAGAGAGTCACCTTTCACTCTGTGTGCATGTCTCATGGCTAATATTTTGGCCGTCTGTGTGAGGAAATACTATTTTTTTTTTCCTGAAGACTGACTATGCTTTTGGAGTGTGCATACTTGTGTAATTTACAACAAATGACACTTAGACATCATCACACTGGAGTTCAGTCGCCTTAATAAGTTACTAAGGGAAACACAGAGAATAGCATGCTGACAACCCAAAGTCAATGAAGTATAAACACTGCTATTCCAAGTGTCACTGGCGTGTTATTTCCATTTCTCCTGGCATCTGCTCTATGTAACACTGCACATACACACGATACAGCAGCTCATTAAACTGTTTTCAGTTAACTCTGAAACCAAATTAGTGCATTACATGTTTATAAGGCTGAGAATTACCGCTTCCCTATAAAATTACACAATTAATCAGGTGTGTTATTTCTCTCAAAGATGTGGCCACTTTTGACATTTAGCAATGAAAAACACAATCCTTTCATTCATTTCCATTTCAGCATTTAGTCTCAATGGGGTAAAAGGAAGCAAAAGGTGACATAATTCCTTCCCCCGCCTGAGGAAGTCAGAACTTGACATGTGCCCTTTTTCTCGTAATGTAGCATTTTAAATTCTTAAAAGAATACAAATAGAAATTATTTTGTTTTTGAACTTATCTGAGTGTCACTGCTTTTGAAAACTTTGAGCAATGGCAAGAATTCTTATGAGTCTTTGGTTTGTTATGGTTGATACTATGAACTGCCATCAAGCCCCCATTCTTCAATAGCTTTTAAGGCTCCCTTTGCACACTTCAGAAATGCTCCCAAAGTCAAAATCTATTAATTGGCGGTGCTTGCCCCAGTTTCCTTTTTCACAGACCCAGCATTAATTTCTCTGATTCTTTTTAACTGCACCTCAGCCTTCAGTCATTTAATAGGGCACATGTTTCTGTTTAAAATTCTCCCCACTTGATCAAATGCTATTGTGGAAAATTTTTTAAATAATAAAGTGTTTTTAAATATTCTTTGTTCCTATTAATTGCCTCCTCCACCCCTGATTTTACTCAGACTGTCTGAAACACACCGAGTGAAGCACCTGCGCTCCAGCGGTGCCTGAGCTAATGCTGAGCCCTCTTGTGCGAAAGGTGAGCAGGGTACCCCCAGCAATAAGCAACCGTGATCATAAGAGAAACTTACAATTAATACGGAAAAATAGCCTGAAGTCCCTAAATATCCTCTTTTATGTTCTTTATTTAACCTTCATTTAGGAGCCCTTGAAATCCATTCAAGCTTTCCTAAAAGATGGCTAGGGACAACTTGAAACAGACACAATTCTCTAAACTCATTCTTTAAATAAAAAGGTGCATTCCTGCAGGTTCACTAAAGACCCCCAGAAGTGTACAAAGGGAATATAATGACTATTTTCAGACAGAAGTCTGATATCACCCCAGACAAACTTCCAATGCCTAAGTGGAGAAAAACTGTTCCATGGTATGTTCAAAATTGTTAAAAACTTCAACCCCCACCCCTAAATTTTAGCAACTAAGATATACTTTGTATCTATATCTGAGCAATTACTATTTTATGTCGGTACCATAGTCATTCTTTTCTACTTTAGAAAATATTACACATTTTCAATTTCCTAACACTGCCCTTCAACTCTCCTGTTAATATAAATATGCCTTCGAGAATACCATGCTCCCAGTCTGCATATCTAAAAAATGCACAACGGGAACCAGTATTGGGCCATAGTCTTGAAAATTTCAGTTATAAACCCCTTGAATCTCAGCTGGAGTATGTGCTAGAACATTTAATGCTAAAACTCCAGTGATCAAAAACCTTTTTTCAATAATAAAAGCAAAATGCTCACACACACACAGTGAAGCAAATATTGAGTTGTTCATTTTAAGACAGTAACTTGTACTTATAGGTCACCTCCCCTGTAAGAGTAAAAGACTCTTGAAAAGATGAAAAAGATTACCTCCTGCTTTGATAAGTGTGCCGTTTTGACACTCTTCCACTTCAGTAAGAACAACTCAGAAAAAAGGCAGATTCATGTGAACTGTCAAGACCAAAATAATTCTTAATGTAGATTACTAAAGTAAGCTGCTGAAAAACCAGACATCTAAAGGGGGATGAAGACTTCCTTAGGCATATGTAATCCTGGTATAACATTCCTGCAGAGTACAGGGCATGGATTTAAAATGTGAGTCTTTACGAGGCATTTATGAGTCTTTAAACTAAACTATCAGTCAGGGCAATTCAAGTTGCCCTAACTTTTCACAGGGCGCAAAATTTTTTGGATGTGGACTATTGATGTTATCTTTTTGGTAGTCAACTGGTCCTTTAAAAACATTTCTTTAACTGAACTTTGGAAATTGTGATAATTATTATATACCTATTTTACCGCTAAAGAAAGTGAGGCTAAGTGAGGTTAAGTTACTTCAAGTCACAGTTATTTAAGAGCAGAGAAGAGTGATCCGAACCCAAGAAAGCATTCACCAGTCTTTACCTTTTTTCCCTAAACTGTGTACTACTTTCTTCTTTGATGTAATGCCATCCTCCCCCCCATCCCTTGTGATATAATCCACAGCAATGAATGAAAAAACATTACTATGGGTTATTCCTGTGGTGCGGGTTCGATCCCTGATCTGGGAACTCCCACATACCATGGGTGCAGCCAAAATAAGAGAAACTAGGGAATTCTGCAAAAATCTAGTGCTTCTAATTTATCGCTTATCTCAAACACTACTATCTAAGAACATTTTTAATTGCTTTTTTTGTTCTATTTGGTTTACTAATATGGTATTTTCTCATTCAACAAATACTCAATAACTTGTCTACATGCTGTTTTCTACTATTTTCATTTAAAATATACAATTTAAAATCAATATCATGGTTAAGCAGATTTTCCACATTGTGGAGAGCTTGCCTGATTTTAGAAACACTTGTGTGAGGAACTGCACTCGAAGTTCCGAACAACTCACCTGTAAATAAGCTTTTGGAGCATAGCCAGTTGGCAAGTGAAGCACTTTCTTTATGTTAGTATTCTCTGGATACACTGAATATTTTTACATCTCTTAACGGATAGTTGGTAACTATCTTGTTCAATCAAATGGTTTCTGATGCTGATCTTGATCATTTCAATAAAATATTTCACCAGAATTTAGGCTTTGTTGGTTTTAAAAACTGTGTAGTAGATGTTAAAATTACTTCATAGCTTAAGACTGTAATCTTTTAAAGTACATATAGTAGAGAATTAGCAGTTAACCACATGCTTTCATGTATAGATTTAAGAATGAAGCCCAAGGTAACATAAATGGTCTCTATGATTTTCTAATTTTCAAAACTATGTATACCAAAAGGACTGAGCAGAAGTCTTTAGCTCCCTGCAAATTCTTTTCATTGGTGAGACTTTCAGGAATCCAACTTCAGGGAAATGGACATTCGGCTCCACACTTCTATCACCATATCAGTTACGAAGGAGTAAAACTAAAGCATCATGTGTATTCAAGTTTACTTCCCAATAAGCTTATGAAGAATGTTCCCTAATAATTTCCCAGAAACTCCCAGTTTCCATCTGAGTGCTAGGACCATAAACTATCTTTACTCTGAGTATCTCTTTTTTTTTTTTTTGAAGAAATTCAGCTATACTTTAGAGGTGGCAAATGCGAGAAGAATTCTTTGCCTTTTTCGTATCATTTTAAGAAAATGACACTTGTCTTCTTTATTGTAGGTCTCATTAAAAATCGCACACTTCTAGAGTCGAGTGATTAATCATGGTTCAGTCTGGATGCTGAATATTCCATGGACTTAAGAAAAGTTTATTTGGAAATACAACTTTTCTGAGCCCTGAGATTATTGTATTTAAAAGGTCATCCATCTTGGAAGCTAGAGTTGAAGTGACTTTTGGAGATGGAAAAGTATCCTTTGGAGAGCTGAGAAATGTTTAAGTGTGTTTAAAATGTATCTTGCTACTACCTGATTTGGGTTCCAGTAGAGTTTATATAAAGTAATATTTTCTAGACAATAGAAAATCATTTCTAATCTTTTTAAAAATACAAAATAAGCTATATTTTTCCTTTTTAAACATATAGGACCTAGGACTTTATCTCTTCACTTCCTTTTAGTTATTCGCTCAGTTTCCTCACAGATCAACTACTTCTCATCTCTGTGAACTTGTGTCAAGTTACCTAAATTTTCTGTGCTTCAATTTCTTCACCTGTAAAATGGGAAATAAGAACAGTACCTTGTTGCTGTTTTGAAAATTGTAGGTGTTTAAAACAGTGCTTGGAACAGAGTAAAGCACTATGTAAACACTAGTGAGTTTTGTTTATTAATCATCTACTTTGTGCCAAACATGATAGAGCAGAAACAGCCATGAACAAATAATCATAAATATGTAATGCAGTAAGTGCTCAAGGGAAAATAAAGCAGAATAAGAGTGTAGAGAATGATACGGGTGTTATCTTTATATAGGGAGGTCAGAATAGCCTCTCAGATAAAGACATTTTTTGGCCCAATCTAAAGAAGATGAGAACAAGGGACATGGATGCCTGGGCCAATGACAACCCCAGGCAGAGAGAAGATAAGGACCAAGGCCTTGATGTCAGGGGCTGCTGGGCAGAGGAGGGCAGGCGGCTGGAGTAGAGACAAGAAGGCAGAGAATGGTAAGAGACGCAGTGCAAGAGCAGAGGGTGGGGAAGCCAAGAGGACGCGCCATAGAGGACCTTGACTACCAGGTTAGAGACTTTGGATTTTTGTCCCCGGTGAGACAGGAAGTAACTGGAGGCTTTGACAGAGCAGTGATATGGTGGGGCGGGAACGATACAGATAACCTGCTATACTATCAAGACCGTGGATGTTACTGACTTGGATTGGGCGGCCAAGGTAGAACTAGAACTAGTTCAATAGCTCTAATACACCAACTCCACTCGTCGTTTCCCCTAAAAACATCCCTTTAACTGCCAGTTATTGAACATAAACTATGTAAGGTATTGGGCTGCACCATGTTATAGATGTTATCTCTCACCCTAGTGTGCAGACTCTTAGATAAAATATAACAAGATGAGGATATTAAAACTCCGAGCAAGTTTGAAATCCTCTATGGCAGACTCATTATTTTACAGATGTGGAATTAGAAATCCAGAGAGATTAAATCATTGACCCATCATCATATACCTAGTCAGGTCCAGAGAAGGCCCAGAAATTAGATTTCCTTACTTTACAAAAGAGGACATTCACAATCAGCATTTCTAGTGACTTTAAAAGTAACTTACCGTGCCCTTATCTATTCCCCTTAGCTTCTTCTGATTTAAAAATAACACAAAACTTCTTTCACACATGTCCTCGTTAGGCTAATATTTATGAGAGTCATTTCTAAAATGAGTATTCCTGAAGTTTCTAAACTAACTCTTTGCCACGGCAAGCCCATACACATGACTACTGCCATAGTGTACTGATGGGCAGTTCTGCAAATCTATCATTGACAGAAAAACCACGGCCTTCTGTAGTTGTTCTGGCGCGCCAGTCTCTTACCAAAATAACTCCTGTCAATTAAACCCAGTATCTGTCAGATTGAGAGAGTGGGCCCAGTCTGCCTGACCAATAACGGGTTATCATAGCAACTTAATACATGGTCTGTTCCCAAGGAAAGGCAGACATAAAGTCATTCCTGGGACAAATAAAGGAGCTCAAACTGTGAAGGGCGTTTAAATTCTGACGTACACTCTATGCAATAGCCAGGTCATGGAAACAACCTAAATGCCCATCGACAGAGGAATGGATAGGGAAGATATGGTACATACACACAATGGAATATTACTCAGCCATAAAAGGAATGAAATAACAACATTTATAGCAACATGGATGGACCTAGAAATTATCATGTGAAGTGAAACCAGTCAGACAATTAGACAGCAACACCCAATGCTACTGCTTACATGTGCAAACTAAAAAGACACAATGAACGTCTTTGCAGAACAGAGAATGACTCACAGACTTTGGAAAAACCTTGGTTTTTCAAATAAGACAATCTGGGGGGTGGGGGGATGCACTGTGGGTTTGGGGCACAAAATCTATCAAATTGACTTGTGATGATTTATGTACACCTATAATTGAAATAAAATCCATTAAGTTAAAAAAATAAATAAATTCTGACGTAAACAGGAAACATCACACGAGATATTTCCAACTACTGTATTTTCTTAATCTTGTATAACTTGAAGAAATTAAGAAGCAGATAAATTTTTCTGAAGACAAAGCAGAATTTGAGAAGAACACCGTAATTCGTGTCCTGAGGCTAAGGGATGTGGTGGATTTTCTATTATAAAATACTCTCTCATCCCTTACTACAAATCCAAGTTTGAATCTGAATGTGGACCCTCTCTAGGTGTCACTAAACGTAAGCCTTCTGCCACCAGCCTAAAGCAGGATCGCCAAAAGGCTCTAGTTTTCATTTTTTCTCTTGGAAAACTTGGAAGAGATTTTAAGGCCTTGAGGAGCTGAAATATACCCCTTGCCTAGTAAGGACATTTTATAAAATTGACGAGTGGGCAGTCAGGCCTGCTCCTGAGATCAGCAAAAGAGCTTCTTGTAATGTAATAAGTGTGAAAAGAGACATTTCCCAATCATCTTGTTCATTCCATGCATATTAGCAGAGAGGAAAATTCAACTGAGGGCCAATTCTCCCCTAATAATCCTTTAGTTTAATTATGACCACAATGTAGGAAATGTCTGTAAGCTGCTCCTGCTCTCAAGCAGTGAAAGAGAGAGGAAACCCTTTCCCCACTAAAAAGACAGGGAAAGATGCTCCTGTGCTTCTAAAACATGGTTGAAAATTCAGTTTAACCAACTATCCGGCCACTGTGCTTCTTGTAAATGAACATCTTTTTGCTGCTAATTTTGTGCTATTTTACCTTTCATTAAAAAAAGTAATTCAGGTTAAACTCAGCCGAACAGCAAAAAGCTCTTGATATTTTGAAGCATTTTGGAACAATTACTTTGACAGGAGCCCTTGACAGTTAAATGACTCCGTTAAATGAATGTTATAGAAGACACATAATGATTTTTAGTGAAATATTGAATTTAACCACAAATGAGGAAAAACCAGTCATAAGCACACGGGTATATTTGAATAATAACATCTTGCTTATGAACCTCAATGGATTCTATAATTTCTAATAATCATGCAATCAACTAGTTAGCTGGTGGGTATGGTTCCCATCTTAGTGCTCTCTATTCATGTTTGCTTTTTGCTTTTGTTGTTGTTTTTTAATCTGAGAAACCAATATGAAGCTTTTGAAAATGGCAATAATTCGCTCTGCCATCAGTATGATATTTCAGAGTTAGGCAGTTAATGAGTTGCTGTCCCACAATTGAAGTTTTCGTCTTCCCTCTGCCTCATTTGCTGAATGAGAGTCTTTCACTACGTAAAAAATCTGCAAAAGGCAAGAGCCCGCTGCCTGAGAAAGTGTGAATTCACTGTTATGCCAGTGTTTTCTCCGTCCATGCGTCTCAATATTCCTTTTCTTATTATATGGATCGAATGTGAGATGATAAAGACTTTTGCATGTTTTCTCATGACTAAAGATGGAAATATGTCCTAAAATAATAAAACTGGCACTGTTCAATTTCCTTTTTAAATTCAACTCCAATATAATAAGTGAGAGTGCCCCTGTGATGGGGAAATTTGGCTTACTAGAAAACCTGTTTTCTGGAGAAGAAGAGGGACTAGAAATCCTCGTAGACTTAAAACATGGGGGTTAGGAGTGGGTGGAGACACTGGGATTGGAGAAGTGAGTCAGAAAGCCAGGAATGTTCTTTATCTCGTTTGCCTGGCGGTGGAGGTGGGGGAGGTCGGGAGGCGCCGTGTGGCCCTGTGAGCACCGGCTCAGCTGCACTTCTGGATTCGTCCAACCTCCCCCCGATCCCCACTGCTCCCTGCACTCACCTGCACTCAGCAATTGTCTGTCTCCACTTTCGCTGTCTATTTACAGGTCCAACCCCCACTAGAGGGTCACTCCTCGAGGACGCGGAGTGTCTTGTAATCCTGCATCCCCCAAATTTCTGAGCCATGACAAGCTGGTCGGTAAATGTACTTTTGAACAAAGTACTCTGAACATTTAACTCCTCCAGCTCATGGTGAAGGTATACGGGAAAGGCCAGACAGTTTAAATATCTGAACTAGCTGCCCAAATTAGGTATTTCCTACATCCCTGCTAACTCAAAGTGTGGTCCACAGACCAGAAGCCGCACCATTGCCTGGGAGTTTTCTAAATACCGCATCTCAGGTTCCATCTAAGACCCCCGACTCAGAATCTACATTTTAACAAGACCCCCCCCCATGTGACTTAAGCACAGTGGAGTTTGAAAAACGTTTACATAGAATATATGACCAGTACGACGCCTGCAGGAATGATGGTGAACACGATGGAGAAGAAATAAGGCCGTGGCAATATGATTAAATACAGAGGTTCACTAGGGAAGTTTTAGAGCTCTCTCCGGACAGAGTCGTTTAACGCTCACAGGTGGGAAACGCACTTATATCCGTTCCCATGGAACCCTTTCTAGATACTTCTTCACGCTCTTTCCTGTTTAAAGACACAGCTGCTCTTAATAATTGTCTTTTCGCCTTGGTGCAAAGAGAGCATTTATCGTCAGCATGCTGACATTTGCAGGAGTTTTGGCTTTCTCCGCTGAAAAGTGCGGATGATTGAAAGGATATTGCTGACACCTGAATAAGAAATCCAATGACTCCAAGCTATGCAAATTTAATTATTTCCTTTAATTTTTCTTCAGGAATCTCTTTTTCTTTTCCTGCGCTTTGGAGGAGTCTTAGCAATTTTCATTGAAAAGAAATACAAGTCAGCAGTGGTTCACTGAACAGGCTGACACGCAATCTCATACGGGGAGAGGCGCTGTGTCTTTAATCTAATTTGTGCTCTCAATTCCCAGCTAATGTATCTAGGGATCCCGATATGTACATTTGCAAGGAGACATCTGTAATGCAGAGTCCGGCTCTCTGCAATTCTCTGAAACATGGCTGAAAAAATTAGTCTGGTTTCTTGCAGCTGCCCACAACACGATAAATCTCAGTATACTCACAGATGTAGAAATATTCCCGGCCTGGCCTGAATTCAAATCCTAGGGAAAAGGGTGTGAAGAGCTGGAATTTTTCAGAGAACTTCAGCGGTCCATTGGGAGAGTGAGGCCGGTTACATTCCCATCTCTTGAACCCTTTGGAAGTATGGTCGCAGGCACTGTAGCCATCAAAGTTCACCATGTAGAGGACGTAACGCTCAGTCTTGTCTTCTGGGACAGAGTCCTCATAGTGAGGGCAGAACACATCCAAGTAGTCATTGATACAGACGTCAATGTGGTAGTCACCCCTCTGAAATCTGTTGGAAGAAGGAAAAATGGGATTATTCCTAGAGGAAAGGCTTCCTGCTTGGAATCAGCGGTTGAACCCTTTAATAGCGCTCGGCCTAAGGATTTATGTTGGTAAGTTTTTATTTCATGCCATAATGTGAGGCACGGTTTGAAATGTTGCTGTTCCAAACCTAAATAACAGCAAGTCATTTTACAGAGGAATTCTGCTATATTTCCTTCAAAATACTTTACCGAGGGAGTACTTCCCTTTCGTTCTTAAAAATCACATATATCAAAGCAAAGTTTTTATATTTCTAAAGTAGCAATTCATTTAATAATTGATTTTGAATAAATAAGAAATTTAAAGAATAAATTGTTTTTGTTATAATGGAGACCCTTCTTAATTTCCTTGGCAAATATGGAGAATTAGAGTCATAAAATTCAGAGAATTAAAATCGTAAAATTTAAAAGTTGGAAAGAAAATCCCTAGAACAACACTTCTACTTTAGAGGAAAATAAAACCCTAAGGATCCTGCTGTATAGCACAGGGAACTATATCTAGTCACTTGTGATGTTATGTGATGGAGGATAATGTGAGAAAAAGAAAGTATATATGTATATGTATGACTGGGTCACTTTGCTATATCACAGAAATTGAAAGAACAATGTAAATCAAGTATAATAGCAAAAAAAACCTAAAAAAAAAAAAAAAAAACGCTAAGACATAACAATGAAGCCCTGAGCTACTGAGCTTGACCTGAATGGTACCATGGGATCCTAGTTAGGAGTTCCCTTTAGTAACTTTGCTTTTGTCACAAACTCCTTTCAGCCAGCCTCTGTTTTGATAGCCTAGCCCTTTCCATGTTAAGAAAACTGAAGCCATTTAAGTGGAAGGATTTTCCCCTCGTTACTTTCCATATCATAGTTAGGTTATGTTCTAGGGCTAAAGAACATACATAAAGGCCATAAGCTAATAAGCCAGATGAAAATAGCAAATACCCTCCTGAAATAGTTAAAATGTATGCATACACACAGGTGCACGCACACACCACTGCACACGTCACAGTGTCGGCCTCAGCTCTTATCTTACAAGTTTTGCTTATTTGTTTTAACTAATGTGCCTTTCCCCATCAACCAGACAGTTTTTCCCAGGACCTAGTGGTGTGTGAAACAGGAATTGTTAATGTAGACAATTTCCTAAAATTGGGGTGGAAAAGCCTCCAAAACCCTTTTGTTTCTAGCTGGTGAGGAAATTCTTCTCTGAACCTTTAGAAGGGTCATCATAAAACTATGTTACTGCTGAAATACAATGGCCATCAAGTCATATAATCTTCAAGTCACACAGTCTCAGGGAGAACACTTCCCAGTGACAGTGAGCTAGTCTGTTCCATTTTTGGACATCTCTAAATGTTAGCAAGTTTCTTCTTATATTGAACATAAATCTGCTTCTGTGTAATTTCCATCCAGTAATCCTACGTCTGCTGCCTGTAATTACAAAGAGCAAATCTAATTCCTCTCCCACCAGCTAGTCCATAAAACACTTGGAGATGTCAGCTATGTCTTTCGGTATCCTTCTTTCCCTAGACTTAAAAACCCTGATTCCTTTGGTTTTCTGGTGCAGTTTCCAGGCTCCTCATTATGTGGGTTTCTTGATCGTCTTCATGTCTTCTGATTTCCCTGTGTTCTCCTTAAAATGTAGTACCCAGCTTAACAAAGACCTTGGATGGGGTGTTGTGCCCAGTAACCAGCCCAGCAGAAAAGCTACAGCTTTTGCTCTGGATGCTAAATATTCATTGACAAAGCCGAGCTTCCCTTCTGAAATCTACCATGGTAAAGATGGAAATGTCCCTCTCTTGGAATGAGTAGACCTATTAATGGACTTGATCTGCTGCTGGTGGAGAAGGGAAGTCATAAGCCATTTGAGCCTCGGTATCCTCAGATGTGAAGTAGAATAATAATGAGACTCTGCCTTGCTGACCTCACACGGCTGCTTCAAGCCTTACATGAGGAAATGTAGGAGAAGCATGTGTTACTATTATCAGGATATATTAAAGCATACTAAAATGGGTAAATAGCAAAATATTAATTTTTAAACAACAGCAGTAAGAGCATTCCACAGAAATGAAAATAATCTTCAGGTTTCTCTTTTTAAAAATGCCCAAAGAAATGAAATCATACAAAAGTTCTAAATTCTATCCTCAAATATCAAATGATCCCCAGAAACTCCACTTGCTCCATGTTTTTGAAAAACAGCATGCTGATTTATGCATGAGGGATAAGGGAAGATAATCAGATCACTTTTCAGTTAGAGGATCTCAAAATACATAACCATTAAAAACAACAAGAACAAAAACAAGATCCCTCCGAAGTATTTATTCCTTTATATTTACAATGATGACGAATCCAGGTTGACTTTTTCTTCATTACTGGCAGACAACGATTTGTCAAGATCTAAGGAAAGCCTGTGTTGCTTTTAAAAGATTTTTGAACATCAAGGTAACATCACTGCCAAAGTACAAAGGAAAGACACTGCAACGTTCAGATAAAAGGGTGCTGGGATATGAATCATCAGCACTCAGAGGAGGCTGACAGTTCTGGATGAGAGCCAGACAAGAACTGCAGCAGAAGGCAATGCCCAGATGCACTTTATATTATTATATTATTATTATAGATTTTAAAGACATTCAAGGGGGAAGTTTTTCCTTTCCCTAAGTGTCACTCATTTTAGCTTCTACTAGCACTCGTCACTGCTTAAAAATGAAAATTAAAAAACTTCCACAGTCCGGACCCATTCTGTTATTATTCTACCACTCGTCATATTTTTTTGACATCTCAAATGTAGCTACCCCTTTCTAACTTTTATCCCTGTTAATACTGCTATAATTTTAACAAGGCAAACCATGAGACTGAAGACCCATTATACATCCTTTTCTGGTGACAGTTTACTTTGTGTGAGGTGTTAGGTGAACCACTGTGGAGCCGATTACAAACATGAGATTGTCCTAACAACGAGTACCTACACTCTTCTGTCCATATGACAAACAGATGATGATTTAGCACAGAATCAACTTACACTTCTGTTTCAGATATTTGATTTGCATAAATTAGTCTACTAAAGTAAATTGAAAGAATGGACAATGTAAACATAAAAATAATTAAAAAATCTGGAACTCATAAAAGGCATCTGTATAACGTAGCCAAGTACAATCCAAAAAAAGGTTTAGAGGTAGCTGTTCTAAGACTACTCCAAATTACACACTCTGGCTAGGAAGTAACACCGAAATCATTCTTTTCTGGCCTTACTAAAGAAGCACATATGTCTGGCTAATATTATTGAGTGGTTATGTTACATTTATTAACTCAATTTAATCTCCATCACAGTTCCACAGAATAGACACTAGTATAGCCAGCTAGAGATGAGAAAACTGAGATTAACAAGTCCAGCAACATGTCCAATGTTACAAGACGAGTAAAAGGTAGAGGCAGATTTCAAACGCAGGCAGTCGGACCGCAGAACCGAGGCTTAATTTCTACAGTCAAGTTTTTAGGTCTACTCTGTATTCCCCAGAGGGATGATTCTCCTTCTTGATGGGGTTTCAGTTCCCTCCTTCATTCACTAATGTAACAAATATGTGCCATGTCCAGGATCTGCTATGTTGTGACTTTACATACGTTGTCACATGAAATCCTTATTGCGTATAATTAGTTTCATTATAGCAGTGAGAAAATGACACCAGAGAAACTGTTATCCACTTAGTTCAGGAAATAAGTAGCAGAGTTAGGATTCCAACCCCAGTCTGATAAGGCCCTGAAGCATATATACTTCCCTCCCAAACACAATGGCCCAAAGCTTAACTGGTTGAAATTCCCCTCATCCTGTTTACACTGATCTTTTAGGAAAGCCTGCTACAAGGTAGGCTCCTGGGCCCTGTTCCCTCCTTCACTAGGTTGATCCCAAACTTCTGCACTGTAAGCAACATTTAGAGTAAGCCTCAGATCACAGGATGAGCTCCTGACTCATGCAGATCATTCCAGCCTTTCATAGGATAAAGTGCTGTTAGGCCTGGTAGCTATTCACAGAAAGGGATCTCTTTCTCCATCAGGAAACTGCTTTCATGAGCTTGAGCTCATATTAAATGAGCAAATTCCCCTCCAGGAAGAATGATTCCACATGCCCATATTTACAAATATCATGGGTAGCCTGCCACTACTGTAAAACATTTGTAAACTTCAGGGAAATTTTCTTGTAAACATCTCCTCTTTACTCATCTTTTTTTCTTCTTCTTTTTTTTAATTTTTTTTTTTTTAGGGTCACATCTCCGGCATATGAAGGTTCCCGGGCTAAGGGTTGAATCGGAGCTGTAGCCACTGGCCTACACCAGAGGCACAGCCACACCAGAGCTGACCGTGTCTGCAACCTACACCATGGCTCATGGCCATGCCAGTTCCTTAACCCATTGAACCAGGCCAGGGACCAAACCTGTGTCCTCATGGATGCGGGTCAAATTCACTTCCACTGAGCCACAAGGGCAACTCCTCCTCCTGATCTTTAATTCCATCCATTGTATC
>PVHT020004020.1:27311435-27340894 GCA_004024745.2 Catagonus wagneri
AACTTCTTGCTGCATACCAACACACAAACAATAACTACAATACAATCGCTAGTAAATTATCACAGTGGTTTGCAATGTAAAAGCACACATGGTTAACACCTTAGAAAAATGATTGTGTTTGAGTAAAATGATTACTTCCCTGACTGTATTCTCACAATGCAAGTCTCAAGTGCCAGGAAACATCTCATACGCATAGAGTGATGGACCTTTGTTCTCCACTGGGTTTGGTGGCTACTCAGGTCAATGTTCCATATAATATATAGTAATTACAGATATATGTGTGTCTTTGTGTGTGCGTGTTATGGGAAGAACACATTGTATACATTTATCAAAATTTGGCAGTAGACTGGCTGAGAATGTCATATATATTATGAAAGGGTCATTTTAGTTAATTAAGTAGAATAAAATTCGGCATGACAACAAAGTCTTTGTAATCAGTTCAACTACCAAAAATGAATTATGCACTTGATGGTTCTCGATGACCCAGAGGCTGCCTGGAAGATTGGATAAAAAACACATTTCCGGGCTACAAAGGTGGGAGGTAAGCTAAAAAGTCTATATGCATGCAGACGTGTATTTGTCTTAGTTTGTCTTCTGTGTTCACCTGATGGAAGTCCACAGCTAAATACATTATGATAATACATTTATTGTAAGTGTAAAACTACTATTAATATCTCTCTCCTTATTTAACCTGTCAGGAGAAAATGAATCATGACTGGAGTCTTGGAATTCAGATGAAATCAAGACGACAGAGATGCAGTAAGAGCTGACAGTCTGTCTTTTCATTAAGTTATCAACAATGTGCCCCCAAGTTTCTACTGAGACAGGGACCAAAATATTGTCTCGCGACCAGAGTTAACCTGAACCACAGGACTTTGCTCCTCCAATGAAATAATTTATTTTCAATAATATATCCTCCACTGGGGACACCTAGCACAGGAATACTCCAGTCCTTGACCTCAGGTGGAAGGTGTCATCTTACTCCGTCCTTGGTTCCTCTTTGCTCTGGCCAGGAGACATCACCTCACTTTCTTTCCCAGTGGATAGTTTTTCACGTCATTGACCTCACTCCCTCCTCTACCGCCATATGCTCTTGTGTTGTGGATCCTGATGGTGCGTTGCCTGACTCCACAGGACACACGGGCAGAGCCCCGGGGTTCAGGCTGCGTGAAGCAACCCCATCATCCTTATCCTTCTCTGACTTCATCTGAGCCACTTCTCCCCGCAGTGTTCCTCCTCTCATTCAGTCCTCGTTCGCTAAAGCCAAAATGCATTTCATTTTAGTAGCTGGAAAAGGAAGGGTACGGTGCATATTTAAAATGTTCTAAATTGGCCTTTAGCATATGTTGCTGGCACAGCAGAGAGCCTGCTTCCAGGGAAATATGTACTGAGGTATTTTATCAAGAAGCTCCTGAGTGAAGTTGCTCCACTCCATAAATATAGAAACAGCGTTACTGAAAGGAGACAGAGTGGTTATTAGAGGTTAGGAAGCTGCGAGGCACTTTTATCCCCCTTTCATGTAATGTCTTAAAGGACTCAATAATGAAAATGTTATTTCTCATGAGCTGGATAGTTGATTATTACATTTTAAATGTATTTTAATCTGTCAAGGAGGTGATTGTTTTAATATCCCTATTTGAACAGAACTACAGTGTCACTTCTTTAATTACAAGGCAACTTAATGTATTACAGTCTGAAATTGAAATGTAAGAGAAGGAGATGATTTATGGTCAAAAGATTAAGCAAATTTATCAGTTCAGGGTTCCTCCCAAATTTTAAACTAGATCTAGAGTGAATATGTCTTGACAGCACAGTCTTTCTATTATGGATTTAAAGGCTAATTTCAGAATAAGATGTCTCTCTTTAACTAGAAGAATTTCTCATTTGTCCTGAAGGGCCTAGGACATGGGATTTGGTTTATAAATATGTTTTGGGAGGAGAAAGGGCAGGACGGGAGCCTCTGTTGCATAACATGCCACTTCTTGTCTCCTTCTGTTATTAGCACAGAATGCGAGCCTTATGCTGGCTTTCAGATCCTAAATCTAAAGATGCTCTTTTTTTTTTTTTTTTCGCCCCTCTGCAGAGGTTAAAGCAAAAAATTTATACAGCGAGTCAAACCTAGGGTAGGGGAGTCCGTGTATGGCTCAGCAGTTTAAGGACACAGCACTGTCACTGCTGTGGCTGGGGTTTGATCCCTGGCCTGGGAACTTCCGCATGCCAGGGGCGTGGCCAAAAAAAATGTGGGGTAAATAAATCTTATGAGCATCAGAGGGGGCTGAAAAAAGATTTGTTTTGCCGATGTTAAAGGTGCCCTCTCTCTCACAGGCTGCAACATGTCAGTTCTTCAAATGTATTGGTGATGGACCTTCATTTTCATTTCTGAGACAGAGTCATAGACAGTTTTGCTGTGACCAGGTCAGTTGTTAAGGCCGAATGAAGTATCATACATGATGACTGAAACACACATCATATCAGGCAGTCCAATTCAGTTCGTCCAGGCTCTAGAACATACCAATTACAACTAAAATTCCACAAGAAGTGAAGATTTATAAGTTTAAACAAAAACAAAACAAAACCTTCTCAAGGATGAATTGCAGAGATGTTTCCTACAGTTGAAATGCTGTAGGCTACCACACACTTTCATTCACTGAAGCACAAGATACTGACAATATTGCGCTGATATTGATATTTAGAACCCAGAGTCGGTGCTCTGCTTATCCATTAATGAAAATTCCAGTCAAGTTCTTACACATGCAGACTGGAAGAAAGGAAATAAGTGTTTTGGTAAACACAGATTCTACAGCATGAGAGCTTTGTCTTGAATTCAGTAACTGTTGTTGAAAATAAGACATAACTTAATTGGTCAGATACTCAGAATTTATTAGTACTTTACTATAGTAGGCCGTCCCTTCCATTCCCCCTGTGTGTGTACATGTGCTTTAAAAGCAAGTAGTTTAAAAATCTCTCAGTTAGCACTAATTACTCATATCAAATAAATGGATAGAAATCTCAAATACCTTGAGCTTGTTGCTTTGCTAGTACAAGTCACATCAGGCTGAATGACTTCTTAAAATTGCTATCTCCCAGGAGTACCACCTGTTTCAAATACAGGGCCCACAAAACACTCTCTCCGCCAGTGTTTTAACTCATTTGGAGTTTGTTTTATTAGCTTGACTGAGGAGCTCCAAAGGAAACAAAGCATTAAATTGGCAGAGCCTAAACAAGACTTTCCTTCAGGAAGGGACTGGGAGCTTTGGGTGACAGTCTAATTGCTTCTAAGCCCCCAAAGAGGCCTCGGGCATGGAGTAAGAACGTGTCAACGTTAACAGGCTAAATCAGCCAAAGAATTAAGCAGGCAGAGTTCTACAGACCTGACACGTCGCAGACCACGGCAAATGGTTTTCAAAAGGGATTAAAATAAAATAAAGAATTATTGTCTGGCAATCGGCATACGGCCTAACAGAGGTCACTTCCACACAGCAAAACAGGCTTTCTCGAGTCCTGCAGGCCGGGAGCCTCCTGACAAAGCTGCCCTTCATGCCCTGAGTTATCCAGTTTTATATCATGTCAAGCACGGGGGACAGAGGCCCTGCCACATACCCACAGAGCCAAAAGCAGACACAGGAAATCACTGACCAGGTGAGCCAGCCACTGTCCTAGGAGAACAGGATTAAACAAGCTGATTCTGTTCGGGGGATGTGGGACTCAGTCAAACAAACAAGCCACTTTCCAAACTGCTTACAGACATGGAGCCGTTCTGTAGCCTATGGGAATGGAGTTACCCAGCAGAATTTCAGGTTATTCCTCGCTTCAAAATTACGAACAATCACCAAAGAGCTACAGGGTAAATGTTCTTCTCCTTAACCAACTGAAGTAACGATTTTGTGGTGCTTAGGTACTCCTCCCGTATAAGCAGTGAAAAAAAAAAAAAAAAAAAAAATTTGTACCATGGCTGGAGGATAACCGGTTGGAACCGTTACCATCTAAGTCTGAAATTTGGCCCTGACTTCTCAAAAGCTGGGGTGCAGTGTCTGAGATCTATGTGGCACGGAACTAATCTCTATTAGTTTACTGGTAAACAAGCAAAACCCAACAAGCTGGAAGAAAGGAAACACATGTTTGATGGCTTTCTTTTATGTTGATCTTCATAGGACAGGGGGACCAGGGGAGGCAAATACCCTGCAATGCTAGGGAACTGTAATAACCATGCTGTTTCATACAAAGCTGCAGGATGTAAAGCAGAAACTGTTGCTGCTTCTCTGCAAATTGGCACGGGAGTCATTACTTTTCCTTGCTTTGGTTAAGACCTTGTGAGCAGCTGCATACCAATCTGGAACCAGGCATGTAGCTAAGGTGAGAGAAAAGAGATCTGGAGTCTGGAGTTGTTAGAGATAGCTGGTGGGTGGAGTCATAGAAAGTGTTGAATTCATTCAAGGTAAATGCACAGATAAGAAGAAAACACACTGCACTCACAGCGGATCACTGCAACTACGATGAGAGAATTTTTACGGAGACCTCCATTCTTTATATAGAGAGCTCCTTGAACGGAGTCCCAGTGTTTACTCATCTCTGTATCCCCAGAACTCGGCACGGTGTTTGCACATCGTGGAGACTTGAGACCACGCCCCAGAAAGGAAACTGTAGCTGAAGGATATTAGACGCAATGCTTGAAAAAAAGAAAAGCTGTGTAAAGTGCCCAATAATCTCCTCCCGTGTGCTGGGTCCCAGGATCAAATTTTGAGAAGCGCTAAATAATATTACAGACAAAGGTCAAGATCAGGAAACAAAATAATGGCCGACTGCAGAAAGGAAAATGATCATCAGGACTGTTGTGCAAGCAATGCTAGAAAATTACGCCTAGCCGAGTAGACAACTTAAGCACCTAAGGCAGAATGAAAGTTTCTCTCTTGTCATTAAGTCCTCTATTCAATTACCATTTATCGGGGTAATTAAACACTGGAAAGTGATGCCAGGCTAATTGTTAGATTATGATAATTACATGTCTTTGCTATGCTACAGCTGATCAAAATAAGATGTGGTCCCGTGCACTTAGCTGGAGCTGCTCTGTAATCGTCAGACTTTTGTAGCGTGCTAGGCCATTTATTACTAATTCATTACAAATCAGGCAGAGAAGCTTATTATTTGTAATGCATCTTTTCCCCCCCAAAACACAGTCTCCTGGAACAAGACTCCCAAAAGGTTAAGCACAAACGGTGGCCTCTCATTGGCCCATTTCCATCCCAATTACACAGCTGAGTGGCATTAGGTGCCTCTATTTGAGAGGGTTCATCAGACTGCTTCACAAAATCCTGCAAGCGCCTATCACATTGGCAGGAACACCCAAGGCTCCCTTTCAGACTCTGCCAACCACTGTTCTGCTCTGAGCTGTGTCCCAGCAACCGCAAGCTGGCAATCCCGGGCATCTTTTGGTTCTAAGGCTCCCTTCTGCTCAGGTCAGGCCTGGACCAGGCTGGGATATGCCCAGGGTTTGCTCCAGTTCGCAGGAGTCACGGGGAATCAGACTGTGCCTCTCTTGTCAGGACATCCAGCTTTTGTTCCCAGGGCCAGGGTCGCGAGGGAAAAGCAACTTTCTCATCACCTCAAAGCTACCAAAGAGTCGCTCCAATCTTTGTAGAAAAAGATGAGAACCAATCCCTTGTCCTTGAGCATTTCTGGGGGTTGGAAATCTCCCCTTTCATCCCTCTGCTGTTGGGAGGTGGGAAAGCAAACAGGGATTAGAAAATCTTCCTTTGGCTTTATCCTGGGACTTCTCAAGCTCTCCCCTGGGACTGTCATGAGAGTGTGGTCACACAGGCCATTACCAGAAGGAGGAAGCACGGAGTGTCAGGTTAAATGTTTTCTAACTGCCACAAAGTTTATGTCATTTATGGTTCTCTATTTTAGGATTTTTTTCTTCTACTATTTGGCAGTGTTATGGACTGAATGTTTGGGGTCCCCCCTCCGTTCATATAGTGAAGCCCCAACCTCCAGTATGACGGTGTTTGAAGATAGATATGGAAGTAATTAATGAGAAATGAAGTCATAAGGGTGGGGCCCTGAACTAACAGGATTAGTGTTCTTCCAAGAGGAGACACCAGAAAGTGTCCCCACTCTTCCCTCTCTCTCTTCGTGTGCCTCTACAAGCCAGGAAGAGAGCTCTCACCAGAAACTGACCCTGCTGGACCATGGTCTGGGACGTCTGTCCTCCAGAATTGTGAGACCATAAATTTCTGCTGTTTAAGCTAACGAGTCTATGGTTATGTTGTCATGGCAGCCTGGAGCAGACTGATACAGGTAATTGAAAAGTTAATTAATGGTAGAGCTGGGTGTGGGTGCCATTGAATTACATGCCAGGGACTTCAGAGAGAGAATTATCAAACAACAACAAGGTAACAATGGCCAGGAAGGAGGGGCGTAAGGGAGGGAAGAGAGCAGAGTTAAGCCACTGCTGGCATCCCCACAAAACCCTACACGGGGGACACTCAGGATCCATCTGTTGTTCTGAGCAAGTGGCCAGTCTGAGGGGAGAAGGCACATTATATTCCTAAAGAAGGATAGTTTCACCTCTGAAATTAACTCATGGCACCACGAAAATGACTGTATTATCACCCAGCAACTGTGTTATCTCACTGTTTCAGCAAAGCTTTCGCCCAAAGATAGAATGAAGGGTGTTACAGAAAAGTCACATACTCCATTTTACCCTTTCTTGACCCTGGAAATTAAAACAGAATATGCCACCGCCTCTCAAAAATCGTATTAAGTGCATTCTGGGGACAAAACAGACTGCGAGGTACCTTTGTTCACACCAGAATACATAAAACTGTCACTTTATGCACACGTTTACTGGTGGCCTGTGGCTCAAGACTGGGGAGCTGGGGAACAAAGATACTTCGCTACATCACATAAAAATGGTTTTGCACTACTTAGTGTTATTATTTCCTCCCCACACTCATTAAAAGGATATTCATTCATACAGCTGGATCCTCTGTTTACTTTTATAGCCTGGACCGCAGAAAGATATATGCAAGAATAATGCAATCATAAAAAATAAGAAACTAATTGCTCTATCCCAAGGAAACATAAGGGGGAGGAAGATATAAACAATTCACCATTTATTTTTCAGAAATAAATCTAAGCACTTTAGGGGATTCTCAAGTGCTATAATATCTCTGCCTACTTAAATGCTTGTCGGTCTCAATGACAGAGAACAGAGTTGTGTTTTCGCTCCTCCCCTTTCGTCTTAGTAAGCTCTACTTTCCAAATGTCCACCTTGGAAAAAGACTGTAGTTCAAAGCAAATGCACATGACCCTCCTCTTGAACTTGCAGAATTTTTGGTCCTGCTACAAGTTCTGAAGGAGCCACTTGTGGAGATTGTGAGATTTCAGAGGGATGGTTCATGCCAAGGCCCAAAGATGATGAAACAAGCGTGTGATAACGGGGCACTCCAACCTGGGTGACAACTCAGCACCGTGAGCCTCGACAAGCCAGGGTCACAACCAGCTTTGTTCAGCACTCAGCAGTAGAGCCCCAAACCCCCAAGTTTCTTCCACGTGAACATTAACATTTTATTGCCGTTCAAACTGTTCAAGTCCAAGAGAGGGAGAATGGAAATGACTATTTAGTTATCAATGCGATGCTGATGAGCTGGGTCAAAAAACAACAAAGACACGTACGAATCTATGGAGCCATTAAGTGCACCTGGAACTTTAGTACAGAATTTGCATCCACTGTAGAGAAAAATGGTATTATATTGCACTGATCGATTTATTTACAAAACAGGGCAGTTTCATTTATTGATGTTTTATTTATTTATTTATTTTTACATTTTTGGCCGCACCCATGGCATGAGGAAGTTCCTGGGCCAGGCATGGAAACCGTGCCACAGCAGTGACAACACCAGATCCCTAACCACTAGGCCACCAGGGAATTCCATTTATTGACATTTTAGTTCAACCTCTGGGTACAACTCTGTGCATGCCAAATACTTAATTAAAACCATAACCCATGTGGTATTCTAAAAGCAACTTAGATTTTTTTCCATTCTACATATAAAACGTATTTAAATAAATATATGCATATAAAATATACCTTTCACCCTGTCTCTGGGAAGTAAAAGTGTAACTAAACAGGAGATTCACTTGGGTGCACTCTCTGATTTTCTGTTTCAGGCACCCTGTAGCTGAGAAAACATTCCCAGCAGCCAGAACCCACTTAAGGATGTTTTAATGAATTCAGCCATTAATTGCAAAGCCTGAGTCCTGGTTGTTTGAAGTGCTGGCTACTATGGCTTTAAGAACATGACTACAAAAAGTGACAAATGACATGTGCTGGCCAAGTGGGCCACCTAGAAGCTTTGTCTATAAGGCTGCCAAGACTATACCTACTGTTGGTGCCCTGGAGGCAGCCCCGTGACATGTACTATATGCACGGCTGGAGAAGGGGCCTGGCCTGGTCCCAGCAGCGAAGGGAGGTCAAGTTACCACATGACGGGGTCATGGTCTGAAGCTCCCACATCCCTCAACAGGGGTGTGAATCCTAAGAAGTCACAAGGCACTCTAACCCACTGGAGGAAATGAATTGAAAAGCAGGCATCATGGGAAGTGTTTTTGCGTTTTGCTTCAGTTTAAATACGAGTTTCTGGCATGAAAGCTGAAGGAATCAACTCCAGCCCTTCCTGGTGGAGTCTTAATATCAGTTGTTTATTCTGTTATTTATTTATTTGGCCGCATCTGTGGCATTTGGAAGTTCCCAGGCTAGGGGTCGAACTGGAGCTATAGCTGCTGGCCTACACCACAGCCACAGCAATGTGGGATCCGAACTGTGTGTGGGACCTACACCACAGCTCACGGCAACGTCGGATCCTTAACCCACTGAGCGAGGCCAGGGATTGAACCCGCATCCTCATGGATACTAGACAGATTCGTTTCCGCTGCGCCATGATGAGAACTCCAGTTTTGTTTATTTTTCAAATCAGGGTGCTAGCTTCAAGATATAACTAATAGCTCTAAAGATGTCAGAGATGTGTGGAAGTGGATGGAAACATGAAATACTGCTATTCTCTGTTAGACAATTAGGACATTTAAAAATTCATATCACACGTGAGGAGACTGTGTTGGTTCTAATGACCAGGAAAATTTATAGGGCAACTCAAAATTAGATACATCTCTCCTATTTTTCTTAATGGTAAACTGCAAGCCAGCATCCTCAAGCAGCTGCTGAATTAGAAATGGAATTCTTAGCATTGTATTTGCAGCTAAGTATTTATGTATGCTATTTAATCTTTGACCTCCCCTCACATCAAACTTTCTATAATTGGTTTTGACTCAACAACAAGCACAACCAGGTCACTAGCATCAAGAGGGAAAATATCCTAACCACCACTCCTTAAAAACACCAAGTTGCTTGCTTCTGTAGTCCTAGACACTACTCACGATGACTAGTCTTACCCTACAGTAATTCTAAATTTCTCAATACACACAGCATACATGACACAAGCTTGTAACGAGACAGGCTCTAGGAGTTCCACTGGGACACGATTTTTGATGAATAATTTCACAAGAACCCTACTTCTTTTTTCAAAGTTCCCAGGCTAGGGGTTGAATCTGACCTGCAGCTGCCAGCCTACGCCACAGCCACAGCAACACCAGATCCGAGCCGCATGTGCAACCTACACCACAGCTCACGACAACCCCGGATCCTTAACCCACTGAGCAAAGCCAGGGATAGAACCTGAGTCCTCATGCATACTAGTCAGATTCCTTTCCGGTGAGCCACGACGGGAACTCCCAAACCCCTACTGCTGCATCAAGACTAAAGAGACACATACTAGTGGAAGGAACGTTGAAGCACCATCTCTTCCTGCTGTTTCCTTCCAGGACCATTAATTATCTAGTCTCTTACCAAAAAAAATTTCCAGGGAGAATTTGAGTCTTAAATAGCAGCTCTTCCTAGGCCATGTTATGTCATTCAAAATCCAATGCATAAAGAAATCCTTTATTCAAGGGCATCCAGCTTCCCAGTGTTGTTCAGATCATTCCCCTCACTCCCACCCGAAGAGAATATTTGAGAGAAAAATAGAAGAATTTTAGCTGGTGTTTTCCTAGGAAAGTTGAGCTGATTGTATTATCGACTGTCTACTGCATTAGCAATTTCCAACTGAATTACAAACTGTTTTCCTGCATTATATTGCTATTGTTCAATACCATTTTCATTGCCCTAATGAAACAAAGCTATATAATATAACCATAAAGTACTGATTACAGTTAACAACAATAATGGAAGAGAGCTAAGGAATGCCTTTTTTAAAAATATGCAAAGAAAAAAGATAAGAAATGCTGATACTCAGCAGACTTTTTTTTTTTTTTAAACTCATTTTGGCTTTCTGAATTGAGATCAAAACAACGCTGACAAGTTAATTCTTCTTTCTCTTCCAACAATACTGATGGTATTTCCCCTAAGATAGAATTTCTAGGTGATTTCCCAAAGAGAAAGTGTTCTCTAGGTGCTGTAAAAAAAAAAAAAAAAGTAACAATATGATTTTCACACATATCTTATCCTAAAAAGTGCCTACTTCAAGCCAGAGCATTCCCTAACATCATGAAAGAGGACATCCTAATCTCCGCCCCCCGCCCGGGATCCAGGTTTTTCCCCGTCTTTAAGTGAGTTCTTTGGAGACGTGCCATTAGAAAAGCATCAGGGAATTTCTTACTGGTTCATATTAAGTCAACCTACAACGCAAAGGATCAGGTTGCTAGGCTGGACTGAAGGCTGCCCAAGTGAGAGGGCAAATTCATGGCTGAGAATGGATTTTAAACAAAGGCCCTGAAGGTTACTCGGCAGCCTCTGATACACCCAGCTCCTTTCCCGTAGATAGAAGTGGTCAACAAAGAGCTGGAGGGCACAGGAAGAAGTGGAGGAGAAAATTCCTGGGCACTGCTAATTCTATTAAGACTAAAAGCTGGAGTGCCAGATTCTTGCTACCCTCTGACATTCATGCCAGAGCTACCATATTCTCCCGCTCCCAACCCAAAGCAGAGTATAACTGGTGTAACAGTCAACAGAGTAAATGGCTATTACTCCCCAAGAATTCCTTGAGCTGAGCTAGTGATGGTTAATGAAATGACTGTACGGTGCTACAGTGGCAGATGACCTGTGACTGCCCAGGTTCTAGCCACCCAGCCACATTCTTCAATGTGACAAAGCCTTCCTGACGTTTCCTGGGTGGATATGGTGTAATTGCAGAGGTCACTGAAAACGTCTGAATGTCAGGATCAGAGACTCATTCCTTTAAGACAAAGTCTGGTCTTGGAAAAAATTGTTCTCTGGAGATCTTTGTGAGTGTTTCTATTTCTATGAGCAATGCTGGACGCTGTCATCCATGTGGACCCAATACGCTGAGTTCTATGTACTACACTGGACACGCTGATCTCATCTCAGTGGTTCAAAACTCAAATTGAGGGGCATTTTCTAGTTTCTGCACCCCTGAAAAAAAGGTAAAAATAAACCGCGGTGGTATCAGACCTCTTTTAGTAATGCGTATTGCTTGAAAGATGAAAGGGAGTATTCATTTATCTTTTCTTATTAGAGTGCTAATTTATGCAAGTTCATTTGCCTTTTGAGTCTATTGATTGGATCCTTGTCTCATCCTCTGCACTCCATTAGAATCCTCGCTGACTTAACAATAATGCAAAGCCAGACAAAATGTGTACTCCAGAGTTTTATATGCTCTTGCATCTACAGCCTATGTAAAAGTTTGCATAAGCGAGATGGTGGTGTAAGTAGAAATTATGCGCGATGTGAAAAATATTTCACTTCATCTCATCAGAGGGAAAATCTTAGGGAAAATGAGAATACTTAACGGTTGAACTTTTCAATTTTAAATAGTCATGTCTGAACATTTGAAAAGAATCCTGTGCTTTAGGCACGCTGAAATTAAAATAGAAGCGCAATTTGAGATTACAGATTATAAAATCATTAAGCACAGCTGCTTTATGCAGGGAAGGAATGGCTCGCCTTTTCCAAACCCATTTGTGTAAGACAGGCAAACTGGGAAGTAAAATAACCTTTACTATGAAAACCAGCAAAAGAGCTAGACTTAACAATTTTCATACAGGGTTTGCTATTTATTTGGTCCCAGTCTCAAGTAACGCTTTTTTTTTTTTTTTAGTGCTGCATTCTAGAGAAAACAAATATATGTACATATCATCACATATTTTTCAATATTTATTAGTCTAAATGTTTTCCATTTACAAGTTCAAGTAAAAAAGTTTTTTTTCTTTCTAGGGCTGCACCTATAGCATATGGAAGTTCCCGGGCTAAGGGTCAAATTGGAGCTGCAGCTGCCAGCGACAGCCACAGCAATGTGGGATCTGAGCATCTGTGACGTACACCCCAGATCACGGGATCCTTAACCCATTAAGCAAGGCCAGGGATCGAAGCCAAATCCTCATAGATACTAGTTAGCTTCATTACCGTTGAGCCACAAAGGGAACTCCAAGTAAAAAAGTTTAATTGTAGCCTGAGAACTAGTGACAAAATCATTATTTAAGTATGAAGTCATCCAAAAGCTGTCAATCATAGGACAAGACCACAAAACTTCCCATTTTGAGAGATAATTTTTAACCCCCAAAGAGTATTTTGATCTACTTTGTACAGAGAACACATGTGCTTTATTGAAAGGTTTATAAATATTTCTTCTTGTTCTTACTTTACTAATTTATCTACGTCCAAATAGGCAGCAGGGAAATGTAAAAATCTGGGAAGAATCTGCTGCCGTCCCCCTGAAGGATGATTACTGGCAGCCCGGATTTGACAACGGAGAAATCACAAGTGGTTGAGCCTCAGAACAGGAAGACCTCTCAGCTTATTGAGCATTCTAGAACCGCTCAGGCAAGGATGTCGACAGGGGCACAGGGACACCTGGCAAGTGTGGAGTTCAGCCACCCAGACCTCTCTAAGGATGCTTGCAAATCATACAAGATGTCCAGAAACACTAATAGGCATCCTCTGAACCATTTGGGAGGTGTCACTAATAAAAAGTGGAAATCAGAGTGGAAGGAAAATTTCATTTCCAGTCCTCCTCGTGGCACCTGGCTTTTTCGGCACATATGGCTTGTAAAGTTTGCTAACGTCTGGTGGTTATCAAGGAAATCAGAGTTGATTAAAGATATTTCGACTTTAACTTCATTTTTCCAGACTTCGCAGACATCCATCTGATAAGTGAGAAGGACGACTGTCTCATTATTTGTGGCAGGTGGCACAGGAAAGGGGTTGAGAGAGAGCCATCTGCCAAGTTCTGCTACAACTAACTCCATGACCTTGGCAAGTTGCTTTACCTCTCCATGCCTCAGTTTCCTCATCTGCAGCACTGGAATAAAACTCACACTGCACTCCTAGGATAGTTGTTATAATCAAATGAATAAATTAAACAAGAAAATCAGGACTGACCATAAGTACTTAGTGTTTGACAAATAGTACAGATAGGAGAAACAGGTACAATTCCATTATTTATATACCTGAAAAGGCATTTTTTTTGGACTGCTAAAGACAAAGAACCTTACTACTTCGAAACATGTCTTCTTGAGAATCTCAAAGATCTTTAGAAATAAAAATCTTGTTGCTACATCTCTTGAAGAGGCAGGGTGTAATTAGAATAAATTTTTGTTTATGAAATAAGGAAAAGTGACCTCTAAAAAAAGCTCCAGAAGGGTTGGGGAGAATTACTGACTCTTTGGAGGGGCCGTGCATACACAAAGACAGCTCAGTCTTTTAGAGATGTGTTGGATATAAAAATACATGGAGGGGGTGCCTGTGTGGTGTGATTTCTGGGACACAAGGCCATCTTTAAACAAAAATACTTTCTAAGAGGGAATTTGAGTTCTTAACTACTTAACACGTTATTTTACCTGAGAAGGAAATGATACTTGCCTGCTACTGCACCAACATACTTTCATTTCTCTGACTCATTAATACCTGTCACCAAGCAGGGTTAGAACCTCTCAAAGACTATGGGACAGAGTGGGTAAATTTTGATCAGAAAGAGTAAGTGGCCCAGAGGGTTGGGAGAATAGGCATCAGGAAAGGGGCACTGGACAGAATGACAGAAGTGTAGGGCCAGATACGAGAGAAACACTTGAGACTTCCCAATTCTTCTGAGGTCAGCTCTATAGATCAATGTCATCTCATTCCATTAGAACAAATGGTATTCTCTACAAGAAGGCCTATTTTAACTTAAACTTCTAAAATTACTCTTCATTTGAACAATATGATACTAGACTGACCTTCCATCCTTCCTTAATTTGCTTGACTTTTCACATATTTATGTCCTATCTCTTTGTTCATTCATTCATTCAACACAAATATATCGATTGCTTCCTGTGGCTCAGGCACCGTTCTTTTTTTTTTTGGCTGCTGTGTGCAGCAGCTGGATGGGGGATCTCAGTTCTCAGATCCAGGATTCAAATGGGCCGCAGTGGTGAACGCACCAATTCTTAGCCACTAGACCGCGGGGGAACTCCCTGAGGCATTGTTCTTCAAAGTGGACAAACAAAAATGAACTAAGATGTAATCCTACCCTAAAGAAACTGATAATCTAGACGGGGGAGACTGTCACGCAAATAAATCATGGTCATAAAATGTAATACATGTTATAAGCGAAATCTGTACCAAAAGCTGTGGAAAATGGGAAACAGCAACAGACTTTGAAAGAGTTCAGGGAGACCTCGCAACGGACCCAGGTCTTGGAAGATGGACTGGATCATTGTGAGACAAAGGGAAGAAGTGGGCTTTCTAGGCAATGGTGCAAAGTACAAACCCTGAGGCTTGAAAGCAAAGAGTTTGTTGATAGAGCAAAGGAGGCTACAGAGGGAGGTGAAATTTTTACTTTGAAAAAGTTGATGAAGACAAAGAAGAACCAGTGAAGATTTTAAAAAGGCTCAGTACATGATTGGATATGCATTTTAAAATTATCATTCTCTTGGCCCCGGGAGAAGACAGCTGGGTGGGGAGAATGCCTGGAGCAGGACGATCACAGGAGTCTACTGAGATAGAACAGGCAAACAATACACAGACTTTGCAGGCTTCAGCTGAGGATTCCTCACTCCCGCATACCTGGCAATAATGATTCACTTATTCATTCATGCACCCACTATTTGTAGAGGCCCTACCTTGTACAAGAAAATTTGTGCTGCGGAAGCCACAACATGACTCAGACACAAACTCTTCACTTCAGCTTTTTAGGACTGCTTAGATGTAAGGAGCTTGAAGCTGGGTATTTGTGGGTATAAAGAAAATGACATGAACAAAAGAAGATACATAGATGCAGAAATATCAAAAGAAGGTTAAAAGTAAGCCTTAACATCCGATCATCTTTTGCGATGTTTGAGTATGACCACATGTATTAAAAGTTAATGTGGAGTGACCAAAAGAACAATGATGGTGGGGTTAAAAAAACCTAGGTTTAAATACTATCTCCACCTTAAATACGGTGTGAACTCCTCAAGTCATTTAATCTCTCTGTACCTTAACTTTTAAATAAATAAATTAAAAACTACACGTCCTAAAGGTTCTACAGTGCTCTTTCACGTCAGCACAGATATCATGCAGAACCACCAGTTAACACATTTTTGGTGACTGAATCATTTCAGAAACTAAACAATAAGACATAATAGAAACACTAAGATTTTGGCCAAATTCCGCTCCTGGATTTCCATTCATTAAATCCCTTTCAGTATCATGAGGCTCTAACCAAATGCTCAAGTTGATATAGTGTCCAGTGCCCATGGGTTCACAATGGCTGGGTGTCTAGTGTCAGGTATGGACAGGTGGAAGGGCAAAAATATGGCTAAAATCATGAAAAGTAGTCCACGCTTTCCCATGCAAAGTGGCAGAACTCAGGACACTTAGGCAATGACAACTGTCACCATAGGAATGTCACCATTGATGAAAAGCTTCAAGAGAAACTGTAGTTAGTTTATTATACCACGATATTCCCCCCACACCTGTTCTCAACCCTACTGAGGGGTGAAGCAGCACAACAGGAAATGGCAAGCATAATGATGAGAAAAAAATCAGAGAGGTCATCACTTAGAAATTTCCCCCCAAGTATTTTCTGAATTGTTCCATTGGGTCTCTTAATATCTGAAGTCCTTGAGGAGTTCTCCTGGTTCCAACATCCCTGTTACAGGGATATAAATACATAATGTGCACTTAATCAAAATTGTTTTACACCTGTTCCCTCCTACTAAAAACAATGGGAAAAAAAAAATCCCACATCTGTATTACCCTCTCTGGACAGATAAAACTTCTTCTCTTTCAAAGTCTTTGGGAAGGTAATTAGGTACCTTAAGTGCAGAGGTAATTTAAGATTTTGTCTGTCTCCAAAACTGTTGACAATATGTTAAACAGATGGAGGTCATTCCATTTATTTCTCTAACTCTCCCTTTTGGCTCTCTGATGGCAGATATGCTGACATAAAATGTTGTGTTGTTATGCATGGGAGATGGACCTGCAGGTCCCAAAAGTGAGACCAATCATGTCCCTTCAAATGATCTGTTATTTTGGGCAATAAATTTGGGGTAACTATGACACAGAGCCTTGAAGCATTTTATATGCCTCAACTTTGGCTTAAGAGGAAAGGGGGGGGTTATAAGAGAGGGAATGGGATGGGCCAAACAAAAATGCTTTTTGGTCATTTTGATTCATTGAAACAGAATGGCTTTTTGAACACCCGGAGACCACTGAATGTTTAGGTATAGGATTCAAAGACAAAGTTCTTGGCTTCTCTGGGTAACAGCAAAATCTTCACTTCTTAGAAAACTGGTGCTATCAGCCTAATTGTGACTTGCTTTAAATTAAATCCTAGGTCTTGAACTGCGAAATGCCTTCTGCCGTTCTCTCTCTTCTAAACTAGTTTTGCTGACTAAATATTTTCTCCTCTTGATGTCTTTAAGCATGTTCAAAACTATAATTCATACATCACATTCCTGAGCCTACTGCCTCAAAATATTGCTCATGAACTCAAATGTTTTTTTTTTCTACTTGCACTCCTTAAATTTTGCTTAAAATTGATAAATGCATGAAACACCGAGCGATTAGAGGGCTGAGGGTGAAAACCAGGGCAATGGATGTATGTGGTTCATCTACTAAATCCTCCAACAAAGTATTCATTATTTCACATGAACTGGACTCTGTTTGGTGAGACACTGGGGGTGTTGAGAATTCTAAAATTATATGGTATACTTGAGGTCAACCAGAGACCACTCAAACCAATAAGGATCTGAGAGTTTTTGCTTATATGTCGCAACTCATAAGCAAGATTTAAAAAGTTACAACGCTTTATCACTCATCACGTTTCTTAAGAGAACAAAGGTAATGATTCTAGAGGCTTTGCATTTTCTTTAGACAACAGCAGGAAACTGAGAGCTGCGTGGCCTTGGCATTTAATCCCTTGGGGTTAATCCCTTGGAAGTCAGAAAGCTTTCTCAGTGCAGTGATGATAACACTCATCAATTGCATAAAAGCTGTAGATTTCACCGAGAGAAAACTTTAAATATAGTTTATTAGATTATTAAAAGTTTATGACATCACTCTCCATTCTCTGGTATTCATCAATAAACCCCCATTGATCTCTACAGGGATTTTAACATAGCCTCTTGTATAGTAATACCTACGTGCTCAAGCTTCAAAGACCCATTTACTTCACATGTGTAATTTGCCCACTTATTCCTGCTGAGATAATACTCCTGGTTTAATTGCCCATAGAGCAACTAGATAAATCAGCTGCGTTTTTTCATATTAGCTATGTCCGCATATGTGTAAAAGCAAAAAAAAAAAAAAGCAAAGATTGTTCAAGCTATAAACTGCAGAAATTAGGATAAAAATGTAATTC
Source organism: Catagonus wagneri (assembly GCA_004024745.2). Taxonomy (NCBI): domain Eukaryota; kingdom Metazoa; phylum Chordata; class Mammalia; order Artiodactyla; family Tayassuidae; genus Catagonus; species Catagonus wagneri. The sequence continues at coordinate 27,329,324 of PVHT020004020.1, forward strand.
CCATGAAGAGATAGACCCAACAAATATTTCTAAATTTTGTGAAATGGAAAGAAAAAAAAACCTTAAAAAATACACTTGGAGATAGCAACTACTTCACTGTTTAGGTACAGAATAAATATTCTCAATATATGTTTATGTTTGTAGATTTATTTATATATAGAGAGAGAATGAATGATGAGTGAATTAATAAATAAATAAAAGCCTGAATGAGTGAATAAATAAATGCATAGAGAAATACATAAATTAACTAAGCCTGGACCCATTTAAGAAATGTCAGACTTAGAAAGCTGACATTTGCTTGGAAAAAACTCAAGTCTATTTTCATTAGATGATCAGAACTATGAAAGAAAAATCTCTCTATATAAAACAAATTATTTCTTTCTCTTAAATATTAAACTTTTTGGGGGGGGCTGCATATGGAGGTTCCCAAGCTAGGGGTCTAATCAGAGCTACAGCTGCCGGCCTAAGCCACAGCTACAACAACGCCAGATCCGAGCCGTGTCTGCGACCTACACCACAGCTCACGGCAACACCAGATTCTTAACCCACTGAGTGAGGCCAGGGGTCGAACCTGTAACCTCATGGTTACTAATTGGATTCATTTCTGCTGCGCTACAATGGGAACTCCTTAAATATTATATTCTTAAATAATTTTTTTTTTTTGGTTGCACCTATGGCATAAGGAAGTTCCTAGGTCAGGAACTATGTTAGAGGCATTAGCTATATGTAAGAATTATGTACAATTGTAGTGCAAACACATGAAAAAACTCAGGAACACACCGACATGCTCACGTGAAGACCTAACTCAGAAACATAAAAATGACTATTTCAGTTAAACACATTAAGCCTTCAAACATCTAAAAAGGAATGTTTGTCTAGTTTTCCCTTTCTCCTTAAAAAAAAAAAAACAGTTCAAATTTTGCATCCTTATCTAAGAATAACAAGCCCCCCACAATTTTAAATAAATCTCTCTTTAATCTTCTGGCTTCATCCTAAAGATACTTTACTTTTAAATAATAATCTATTCTTTAAGCTAGATCTTGAAATAAATGATATGTATTTGACTACAAAACCCTGTAACACAGTTACATTCTAGACTAAGTTCTAAAACTGGCAGAATGTTCAACTAGAAAGATGTGAAGTCTACTTAGACATATTAGATATTAAAAGAGTTGATAAAAGGATTGCTTTTTTAGAAAACTTCTAGTATCTGGAAAATCAATGACCAGATTCATATAATAAATGAATCTTATATTCAGAACAAAATTTATTTCATATGAAAATGTATTATTGTTAAATGGGTTTTATGTCAGATTCAAGCAAGGCTTAAAATATGCTAGCACTAGTATATGTGGGACTTTGTCTTACACACTGTATGTTTATGCATTTTACATAGGATTCAGACTCTATAAATTGAATTTCATGAGTGCATAATAAGTACAGAAACAAAGACAGACCTATTTATAGGCAATTGATTTCATGATTTTTAGAGCTATTAACTGAGTAATTTTAAAATGGCACCAGCAATGAAGGTTGCCAAGTTTCCACTTTTGAAAATTTCAGTACCTTGTGGTCTCAATTTAAATAAACAAGAACTCACCAACTCAAGCAGTTCCAGAGATGAAAGGCAGACCCTAATGGAAGCCAGTGGAGCAGAGGAGGTATTATTCAAACACTTGTTGATATGATTCGAGAGTGCTCAAGGCCATCTGATGCTGAGGGCCACGCTTGAAATCAGCAGAGGCCTAACCTGACTAATTGTCTCCCCTGATTGTGACAGGTTTGATTAGAAGAATAATCAGCTCTCAGCAGCCTGTAGGCAAAAATGCCAAATGAGGGGTGTGTGTGTGTGTGTGCGCACGCGCGCGCGCAGAATGCAGATCACCGTTAGACCACTATTCAAACATTAAACGGATTCCAATATGAACAAAGTCATAATTCCCTTAATAATTCGTATGAACATCTTCGTTCAGTCACTTTACAACTGCTTTTATACAAACTAAAGCAAATGCTCATATTCACGCTTTCTACAAGTAAAATGTCTTCCTATTTTGTCACTGCAATTTTGAAGACTGAAAATTGAAGTCATAAAATTCTATAACCTACTTTTGAGAAGTTATTTTAAAATAGTTCATGCTAAACTTGATGAGAAATTGTTTTAAGATAAATGAAACTGTTTCCTTAACTGTTCCCACTTATTTCCAACTAAATATTGATGAAAATAAATAAAAATATAGCTTTATTTTTTAAATAAAGATTAGGAATAAATATTTAATAACCCCAAATGCTACATTAAAATCAGTTTAATTCATCACTTGAAGCGCTACTTTGTGATCTTCAGCTTCTTTCAATTTTAGATGAAAATGACTTTGGCGTCTCATTAGCTTCGTGCAGAGAATCTTTTACTAAGAATGGCTATCTACTTCAACTACTATTCCTATGTTAGTGATTTTTAAACTTCGAGATTTAGAAACAAAAAACTCCAGCAGTTATTAAGCTGCCGAAAGTGAAAATTTAGGGAAATTCTGTAATGTGCAAATACTAACATTTTCAGCAACCGCGATAAACTTAAGGTCATTCTGATAGTGTGCAAATGTGAAACATATTATGTTTAGTTTTTATTTTCTCATAAATGTATCATGTTTAGTGTATCTAGAAATGGGCAGAGATGAAATAAGGCCGACAGCATTCCAGAAAAAAAAACACATTTTATAACGCTTTTGTAAATACAACTTTTACTTCTTAAACTCTCTTCAAGCTCTGTCTACAGAAATCAGAGTTGGTGAGAAAGAGGGAAGGAAAGAGAGAGAGAAGCATTGAGGTCTGAGGAGCTAAAACTAGGTTATTTTGAGCGCAGTTCCATGGGCAGAGGTAGGTTTATCTTCGGATAAGTGTTTAAAGGCCTGTGATAACTTTAAATGTGATTTCCATCTACCTGACTGACTTGACAAAATCTCAAACCCTTGACTGGTGCCTCCAAATGTAACTGTCAGTCAGCTGATATCAGAACCTAAGGTCTTTGCCATGGCCTTACACAGCTGGTCCCTGTCAGTGTCAACAGGCTTTGCTGGATGGGGTGTCATGGCCGGCAAGATGATTTATATCCACAGACCTAAAGATCTCTGAGCTCGTTTCAAGGAGGCATTTCATGTGGCGTGCTTGCCAGCTACAAAGGAGGGACTAAAACTCAACAAAACTTACATCCTGAAATTTAAGCAGTCTCGGCTCCTCCCCTCTCTCAGATCAGGAATATATTTAGTTAGCCCAAGAATTCACAAAAGACCCATGTCAACAGTCTATTAGTGAGATAGAAAAAAAAATGCGCATTAAACACCTCCATGCTTTAGCCTCTGACCTCCTTAAGCTGACACATTTTTCAAATTCTTTGTGGGATAAGCAATTACTAACCAGCCACCCTGGGAACTCATGAATATGTGGTATTCAAATAACCAACACTTTCCTTGGAAAGATTTAACCAAGGGAAGACCTGACATTTTCTCCCCTCATCCTCTCCCTCTCCCTCCCCCTCTCCCTCTCCCTCTCCCTCCCTCCCTCTCTCTCTCTCTCTCTCTCTCTCCCTCTCTCTCCCCCCTCCTCTTCTCTGTCTGTGTCTATGTGTGTGTGTGTATAGATATGTGTATATATATCTATATACAGATAGATATATCAGAAGTAGGCATTGCTTTCATCGAATAAATTATTAAAAATACTGTATTAGATTAGGATATAAAGTTCCCCGCTCTCTGCTTTTAACCTATCTTGATTCCATCTCCCTAGGACAGCAGACAGGCAGGTAATATAAGACATCCCAATCGTCCCCGATTCTTTGCTGTTAGAGCTCATTACCGCAATATCTGGTAATGGATAATTCTCTCCACTTTACTCAGTGTTAATTATTCTTTTCCACAAGCATTGTAATGATCTGTAAAACTAACACTTCGGTCCGGTTAACATTAGCATATGTTCAGAACAATGTGAATGCACAGTCGCCCTGATTGGGTGCAGCCAAATTTCTGATTTTGAGTACCTCCTGCAGAGTACCGCCATCGACTGACTGGAAATGCTCCATACTCGGCTGCTGTCTGATTAGCACAGTTTTAGCTTTGGTAGATACGCAGTACAAGTTAGAGGTCTTAACTGTCCCTTTAACTTAGAGCTCTTAATTGAAAAAGAATGAGGAAGCGGGTGGGTGGCTACAGGCCTGTATTCCACACGCGGAGGGCTCAGGAAGAGCTCTGGGGTGCTGAGGGTGCGGTTCAGCTCCTAAAACGAGGGATCCGTATATATATCAACCTGAAGTTAATCTGACCTCCGCTAACTAGGGTGTGACATGTATTTTTATCCCAGGGCTCTAGGCCCTTTCCCACATATCTCTTTTCGAACATGCTGAGACTTGCTAAATCACCGAAGGAAGAAAAAAGTAAGTAATGATTGTTTAGGTAACGCCACGGCAGTGCAAATCAGCTCTTGCAGAAGCCAGCTGTTCTGCACCGTCATCTCTCTAAGCAGGCTTGCTTGAGCATGCAAAGCAGTGGGTTACAGTGCTTTCCATCTAGGTAAAGGTGTAAAAAGTGGCATGTGTAGCAGCCCAGCAAAGGGAAGCAAAATCTTTTCAGATCTTGCTAAGCCTCTCGAGAGCTGAAAAACATTCCATTTTAGGAAGAGATGTCTAGAAAGCAAAGGCTGCTGCAGCCATGCCAGTGGCTAGAGTATTTGTCTGTGTTAGTGAACAAACCACGCTTATTCCAGCAAATCAATTTGGCCTGGCTACTGCTCTAGCTGACCCATCACCGCGTTTGCTTCCTCCCCCTCACCTCCTGTCCAAGTTAGCCCATGCCTGTTCCAGCTTTGCCCTTGCTCAAGATGGCCCTCAAAGAACTTGCTCGGGGCTTTTAAGATCCACTTCCTTTACAGACACATGCTGTTTATATAGTCAGAGAGCTTTCCAAGAATCTGCATGACCCTGAATGTCCATTTTGACTCTTTACACAGTGTCTTGGCCCTTGTCCACTGCTCCCCTTCATGCTTCCTGTGCTTTTCCAGTTGGGGTTTCCCCTCTTGGCAGGAAAAACGCTCTATACCGATTTCCTCTTTGCTCAGGTCTGCTGGGCCCACAAACTCACAGGCCCACCAGTCAACCTACCAGTGAACAGCCTCAGTAGCCCACAGTAGCCCATCGGCTCCACTTGAAAAAACCTTTTTTGTTTGTTTGTTTTTTGTTTTTTGGCCGTGCCCATGGGCTGCAGAAGTTCCCAGGCCCGGGATCGAACCTGTGCCACAGCAGCAACCATGCTGGATCCTTAACCTTCTGAGCCACCAGAGAACCCCCTGTTGTGTTTTTGTTTTAACAGACTTATAAACTGAATATATTCTGGGATTGTCCATTTTGTTCTGTTTCATTTTTTAAGACTTAAGAAGTGTGTACATTCTAAATTCCAAATGCTGTTGAAAAAAAAACAACTTTCATGCTTTTGCCTGCTTGAACTTTTATCACTGACCTGTTATGTCTCACATTATTTTCTCCCACGGAGAGTTCATTTGCCACCTAATACTTCACTCCACAGAGCTGACAGAAAATGGCCTAACAGTCTTTAGAGATAAAGGCACTTTACTTGGCCTCTGACATTATTAATTATATATTTACCGTATTATTCAAATAAGTTATCTGGTTAACTTAAGGGGAAAAAAGCAGTTAACTGCTTTAAAAAGTAAAGTCTACCAAGTTAAAACAACAAAAGCCCTAGTGACTCTTTGAATTACTTGTCTTCGGCAGCAACTATATTCACTTCTCATACATTAACTCATCTATTCCTTAGAACAACTCTACGAAGTAGTGTTGTTATTCCCATCTTGCAGATGAAGTAGTAAGATGTATAAAGATCCTCGAATTTGCCTAAGGTCACTAGTACAGAGTGAAGCCAGGATTCAAATCCCCTTCTTTCTCCCTCCAAATCCTATGCTACTTGCTCTAAATCACATTGCTTTCTACTACATTCTGGTCGTATTATATTTAGTGCTGGGCTTAACTGCTATGCAGCTCAGAGCCAAAGGAGAGGAAGATATTATCTGTGATATATTTGTTTTCCCTCGACTCTTTACATATTAACAATTATTATTATTACTATTTGAACAGTCTCATGTCATAAATCTTTAATCAGTCAATCAAAAGCCTTCACTGAGCTCCACCTAAATGACAGCTATCAAGTTGGACATGGGTTCTGGGATGACCAAGACCTAATTCCTGCCTTCATAACCTCAGGCTAGATGGGGGAACACATACATAAACTGGCAGTTGTATTTTGAGTTGTAAAGATGGGATCCTAAATATATCCTTGGAGATCAAAGACTTCCTAGAGTCAAAATTTGAATAAGAGTCATCTCTCAAGTTAGCAGAAGCAATCTAAGCTCCGTTTTCCCTGACAGCATGAGGGAAACAAAAGGCATTGAGGGGAAAAACAAGATGCAAGGAACGTGGACTCTTTAAGCCTTTTTGGAAGTATGAGACAATAAACCATGGTTATAAAAAAAAATGCTTTGTTACAGCAATTTTTTGATTCCGAAAACAGAGTGCTGGGAAATCTCAGTGCAGGTCAGCATCATGAATTATTTGCTGAAATCATAAGGGGAACTAAGCTCCAAACTCACTCTACTTCACGATCCTGTTTTTAACACATTTGTTAAAGAGATCAAGCTTCTGTATGGTAGGGTGAGCTTTTTAAGAAGTACTTTTTTATTGCCTCTCTGTTACGTGTAACAGAAAGTCAAAACTTCACCAGCCATCATACATCAGGGGAAAAAATAAAACAGGATAATTGTCATCTTTCTCTAGAAATTTCAACTGATATTTCAGTAAATGTATTCTAGATCTTTTTTTAGGTTTGATTCTTCATAAAGGCTCTTTAGCTATGTCTTTATTTTTACCTTGACGTTGAGATACACTTTTTGTAAAATGCTCATCTGACAAGTCCTTGTTCTTTGACTCAAGTAATATTTTTTTCTTTCCTTTAAATTTATAGTGTTTTATTTTAGGACCTCAAATATCAGTTGAAACACTTTTTTTTTTTTTTAATGTCCACGACAGAAAAAAATGAAATCCCCCAGGGAACAACAAAAGTCTAGAATTACAAACACTGAGAAGATTAGAGCTTAGACCTTTGGGGATCCTTTAGCCTATGCCCAGGTTTTACAGCTGAGTAACTGACACCCAGAGAGGCAGACTCACTTGCTAAGACCCTCAGGTATAGCAGAGCTCAGAGCAGACTGAATTCCTGAGTTTCGGGACAATGTTATGAAAATTATCTCCTGGAGTTTTATGAGTACAAAAGAGTAGAAGAGCCTGTCTGGTTGATATTTTCTTTCTCAGGGACATCATGAATGTCCAAGTGGAGGAGACGACTGGTCCGAATTAAGTTGTCAAGCAATGGCACAGGCAGACACAAGTTCTGAGCTCCAGAACTTGCATCCTTCACCAACGGTGGCTACAAACAGGGCCACAGGCATCTCACATTCCTTCTTCTACTGTTTGTGCCTCTCAGTTTCTTATCTTCAGGAACTGTTCACCACTGCAAAGGCAATATTTTGGAACACAGTTTTGACTTTTCTGGTTCCATGATGCCTTCTGAATCAGGAAAAGCTGCCGTGCCGTACAGACGACTCTGACTCCTGCATGCCATAAGGAACCACACGCAGGAATGGCCAGCTCTTCTCACTGGAAGGGACTGAGACCCCGTTCATGGAATAACCATTAGCTTTATCAGAATAAAAGCAGAATGATTTGTAAAGGTTTAGAAAGTATCTGTTTTTGATTTTGCTGATGCTACACTCATGCTGATGAAACCAGAACTTTTACTTAAAAAAAAAAAAGACACTGAAAATGAATTTTTAAAATGGCCCCAGCACCACAGAGCAAAGGATTATGGGCCCCATCCATTTGTGCTCCGTGTCTTCTATTATTGCCTGCTGACTATTTCTGCTCATAAGGGACCGTGAACTATCCATGAGTGCAAAATGGATACAGCACAAATTGATTCAGTAACATCACACAGACATGTATGAATAATGAGGTTCAGCTGCAGTCTGTCACACAGCAAGCATATCAGTGTAACTGATTTATCGAAAACTTGACTGGGTAAAGTCTCATTCTTAAGAGAAGGTATCAGCTGGTTTGGGTTTTTTTTTTAATTACCTTTTTGGTTAAAAAATAAATTTGAGCAAACTCAGACTCATAATTTCAAATGTGGAAAAAGCAGAAATTGGCATAGAGCTGACCTACCTCCTCTCACTTTACCACAAAGAGGAGGAGGAGGAGGGAGAGACAGAGGAGGAAAAAATGATACCAACATTACCATAAAGCTTGAAGGCTCATCAGAGGTGCTAGTCAATTTCAAATTCCCTAAGGAAAGCTGTGCCTTCATCTGGGTGTCTATGACTATTAAGAGGAATATATTAAGCCATTAAATCAAGAGAAAATGAATTTCTCATTAATCCCTCCTTTGGAAACATCCTAGGATCTTCAGTGAGAAAAATAAAAATAAAAAAAAGGCCAGTCTGCATTCATTCTGCCATTTGTTTTGCAAATATGGTGAGTATAGGGGTCAAAATCAAAAAGGGACCATACCCACCTCAGGACCAGATGCCCACTATTTCTGAAACTTGTCTCATATTTCTTTATATTTTCTGAGTACAGAAATTTCAAATTCTGACCACCTGTCCATCGAAATGAAAGAAGTAGGAATCAGACTACATGAAACTAAGGTTTCTCCAATTCCCAGGTTCCCAGAGACCTTAAAATTTTAAAGTAAGGGATAGAACAAGAAAGGTTAAGATTTTCTGAAAAGGGGGATTTAAAGTACAAGCATGGGTTAAAATACTCATAATTACAACATGTAGTGCTACACAATTTTCAGATGAAGCAAAGACAAAGCACACAGATGTAGAAATTGAACTTGCCTAAGAGTAGAGAGAAAGCTATTCAATAGAATTCTTTAAGGGTACAAAGGTACCACTTAGTAAGTCACTAAGTTCAAGCCCCAAATAGCATCTTTGTGAATTCAGTCAATATGCCTCTAAAAAGAGACCATATGTGCCAGATATTAAAACAGAGAAAGACCCTTTCCACAGGTTGTAGTCTGGGCAAGAGAGTACAGGGAGAAAGGTGAACCACGACTCCACTAAACAGACCTGACACAGCTTATGTAGATGCAGCATTGCTTCTACAGGTCAAAAGTGTTTAATATTACACAAGGATAACAAAGGACCCTGTTATTGCCTCTTTAAATGGGACATTGTATTAAAAACAAAAGTGGGAAAAATTAAGCAAATCTAGCAATAACTTGATTAACCTATTTAGTCATGTTGGTTCAAAAGTAATCAATTATTTAATATAGGCATTAAGTAATTTTTTTTTAAGTATCTGTAATTTATTAACTGGCCCTGGGGATATCTTTGGAATCAAAGACAGCTTAACTGAATTCTGAAGTTCTCACCAAGTACTCCTCCACATTTTTAAAGGGCTGTGAGAGCAGCTAGGCACTTTCTGCTTCAGGCTACACATTAACTAAATTCCAGTGTCCCCTGCACAGACCAACCTCCTGATCAATTACTTCCTGCACCTCCCTCATCAGAATATTCTTTTTGCAGGGTGTGTTGTTAGGTCCTGGGATCGCTGGAGAGGCCCTGAAAAATGCCAGGACACATACACTGACACTCTGAAACTCCATGATCCTGAAACGCATGTTGTTGATGTCTGCACAGCAAAGAGCAAAGAGCTGGGGGAATTCAGAAGAGATCAGGAGGACAGTGTGTGTGGGAGGGGGGTTGAAGAAAGAAAGAATCAGGGTGAGAAGGAAAAAAGGAGAGATGGGAAAAAGGAGAAACAGAGGGGCACCTCTTGTTTAAACACTTTCTACAGATAATTCTTTACGTTGAGAAATCAAGCGAAAAAAAGGGACAGATCCTATACTGAGAAACTGGTATCTTCATTTCAAATAGAAACTCTGCTCCATAATAAATGCCCACCATGCAGAAAGCCCATGGTAGACACCCCAAATCCAGGCTATGAGCCACACCTAAGGCTTTCTGCATAGCTAATATATTCTTGAGTACCAGAATTTATTTTATTTTGCCTTTTTAGGGCCATACCTGTGGCATGTGGAGGTTCTCAGTCTAGGGATCAAATTGGAGCTGTAGCCGCTGGCCTACGCCACAGCCACAGCAATGTCAGATCTGAGCCGCATATGCGACCTACACCACAGCTCACAGCAATGCCGATCCTTAACCCACTGAACAAGGCCAGAGATTGAACCCGCGTCCTCATGGATGCCAGTCAGATTCGTTTCTGCTGAGCCACGATGGGAACTCCTTGAGCCCCAGAGTTTGACCCACTAACCTAACAGGGATACCATCTCTACTAATCATGGCAATAATGATCTAGAACTGAGAGACGAAAACAGCTGGCAAAGTGTAAAGCTGTACCCCACCATGAGGGGGCGGTCTTACTCAAAATGCATGCCTCTAAGACCAAGAAGCATCGCCACCTGCCCAGAAAGCAGCTCCACTACCTAGACTAAATGAAGCTAGGTTCACTCTTCTTCCCTGTACCCCCAAATCCCTTGTATGGATGGTTCATGCCTTTCTTTGTGCTAAGATTCACAAAGTCCCTCAACCTGAATTTCATTCACGTGAGGAAAGAAACATACCACACAAAGATTTGTACTAGAGAGAAAACCCAGCTGACTATGGAGGGAGGAGACCTGGGTTCCAGATCTCATTCTGTCACCAACATCCAGAGACCTTAAGAACGTCATACACTCTTCAGGGTTCAGTTTCCTTACCTATGAAGGGAGAGTACTGAAATGAGATGGGGGAGGGGGCTCTAGTTCCAAATTCTTTCATTCCAAGGTAGCATACTTTTTATTTTGCTCCCAAATATAACCACAGTCATTAGACAAAGATTTTGAGAAAGTTCACTTTGGTCATTTCTTTAGTAAAATCAAATACTGTAATATCGCTAAATGAAAAAGCAGGTCATTTTTTAGTAAGATCAAATACTGTTATAACGCTAAATAAATCAAAGAGCAGACTGCAATATATAAAGTAATCCTGATCATGTTAAAACATACAGAGAGTGATTAAGATGGCGGAATAGAAGGACTGGAGCTCAACTTCTCTCCCAAATAACAGCAAAAATACAACCAAATGCCTAGCAACCTTCAACCAAATGAACTGTAAACTTCCAAAAAAGATACTCTGCGCAGAAGACACAGCGGAGACCACATCAAGAGGTAGGAGGGGCGATTACGCGATTGAAGCAACCCCATACCTCCCGGGTGGGAAGCCCCACAGACTGGAAAGTAACTGCATCACAGAGACTCAGCTACAGGACTGAGAGTTCTGAGCCCCACGTCAAAACCCCACGCCTGGGGATCGGGCACAGGGAGAAAGAGCCCCCAGAGCATCTGGCATTGAAGGCCAGCGGGGCTTGTGTGCAGGAGCTCCACAGGACTGGGGGAAACAGAGACCCCATTCTTGAAAGGCACACACAGACTTTCACGTGCACTGGGTCCCAGGGCA
>PVHT020004020.1:27341894-27386073 GCA_004024745.2 Catagonus wagneri
CTCTAACTCAGATAAGGGAGAAAGAGAAAAGCCCAGAAAAACAGCTCAGTGATGAGGAGATTATCAGCCTCCCAGAAAGAGACTTTAGACTGTTGATGCTGAAGATGATGCAAGGCATTGGAAATAGACTGGAGGCAAAGATTGATCATTTACAGGAAACACTGAGCAGAGAAATACAAGCTGTAAAAATTAAACAAGAGAGATGCAAAATACAATCACTGAAATAAAAAATTCCTTAGAAGCAGCCAACAGTAGAATACAGGAGGCAGAAGAATGAATCAGTGAGGTGGAGGACAGATTAGTGGAAATCACCAATGCAGAAGAGAAAAGAGATAAAAGATGAAAGGAAATGAGCAGAGTCTCAGAGAACTCTGGGATAATGTTAAACGCACCAACATCCGTATTATAGGGGTGCCAGAGGGAGAAGAGAGAGAGAAGGGGACAGAAAAAATATTCGAGGAGATTATAGCCGAAAATTTTCCTAATATGGGAAAGGAACCACTCACTCAAATCCAGGAAACACAACGAGTACCATATAAAATAAACCCAAGGAGGAACAATCCCACTCCTGGGCATCTATGCAGCAGAAACCATGACTCGAAAAGACACATGTACTCCAGTGTTCATTTCAGCACTCTATGCAATAGCCAGGTCATGGAAACAACCTAAATGCCCATCCACAGAAGAGTGGATAGGGAAGATATGGTACATACACACAATGGAATGTTACTCAGCCATTAAAAGGAACGAATTACCAACATTTATAGCAACATGGACGGACTTAGAAATTATCATGCGAAGTGAAACCAGTCAGACAATTAGACAGCAACACCCAATGCTACCGCTTACATGTGGAAACTAAAAAGACACAATGAACCTTCTTACAGAACAGACAATGACTCATAGACTTTGGAAAACCTTGGTTTTTCAAATAAGACAATCTGGGGGGTGGGGGGATGCACTGGGGATTTGGGATACAAAATCTGTAAAATTGACTTGTGATGATTTATGTACACCTATAATTGAAATAAAATCCATTAAAATGCTAAATAAAATAAAATAAAACATACACACACACACACACACACATAGGGTATCTTAAACCCTGTATACAAAATCAACACTCTGAATGGTAGTATTATGAATAAAGTTTATATTCATCAGTGCACTTTAAAATGTATTTCCAATTTTCTTTAGTGATAATGTATCTCTTTTATAATTAGAAAAATACTCTTGGAATGCAAAAGTTAAGCTACTACAGCTAGCTATTTTCAGGACTATTTTCCAAGATTTCCCCAACAAATATGACATACAGGCATATATGTGTATGTGTGTATAATTTAAAAAGCACTGAGAGTCAATGAGAGAAATTTTGACACTTAGTAAAAACAACTGACCTAAGCATTTCAGAAAGAAAATAAAAATTATAATCTGTTAGAGGGCTCAGACGAGTTCTGATGGTCAATAAAGTGATAAACTCAGTGTACCCCCAGAATCAAAATTTCACTGAGCTGTTCTCTATTCTTTCATATGCTTCCATTTCCTGGCTTTCCATAAAATCTATGCACTTTGCTTCCTTGCGAGGATGATCTGAAGTTATTAATGTGGACGTCAAGGGCTCAAAGTCACACCTCCACAGCTGTATCTAAGCACCTGATGGTGAGAACCTCACAGGCAGCCCCAACCACCCCATGTTAAATCAAGGTTTTATTCTCTGTGACAGCAGCCAGAGAAGTGGTTGAAAACACTAAGAAAATAATTTTAAAGCTTTGTGAGAGCTTTTAGGAAGCTGTAATGTCAATCTCTAGACAAAGGCAATGAGTATAGAAAGGGGACAATAGGAACTCCACAAGGTTTAAATAGGAGAATGTAACTCACATACACCCTGCCCTGATTCCTAACCCTGGAAACTAGGCTACAATTAATTCAGCCTCAAGTTCCTAGAGCCCAGAGGAAGCTTGGTCCACTCTATCGTACTCGAAGGCTCTGTGGCTAAGCCTATCCCTACACCCTTCAGCATCTCTGTCACAACTCTGGTCCTGGAATGCCTTTTTTTTTTTGCCTTTATGTAGAGCCGCACCCGCAGCATATGGAGGTTCCCAGGCTAGGGGTCTAACAGGAGCTGTAGCTGCCGGCCTTCGCCACAGCCACAGCAACACGGGATCCGAGCAGTGTCTGCAACCTACACCACAGCTCACGGCAACGCCGGATCCTTATCCCACTGAGCAAGGCCAGGGATCGAACCTGCAACCTCATGGTTCTTAGTCGTATTCGTTAACCACTGAGCCACGAAGGGAACTCCTGGAATGCCTTCTGATAAGAGGACAATACCTGAGCCACCCCTACGCAGAACAGACTAGAGCAAGGCTGTGCTCTAGCAAAGGTGGGGGCAAAACACGGAGGTGATGCTACTTCAAAATCTATTGTCTGTTATATCTTCAGGGTACAAGGGGATAAATTCTGCCCATCATTTTCCAGAGAAACAAAGCGTCACAGAGGATTCTGGGCACCTGACTTCTCCTTCCCTGCCCCAACTCCTTTCTCTGGGGTGGTGAACAGTTTCATTTCCCACCCGAGCTTTCTACGATGGGCTCTAATAACTCAGCCCTCCACCGTCCTGACAGTTTAGTTAAACCCACAGAACAAAATGTTACAAACAGAAGCTCAGGCAAGAGGGGAGTTGCCCCTAGGCTCATATTAACTACTAGTCCCCAAATGGCCAACCTTCACTTATCACACAGAAAGTACTCCGGAGCCAGACCAAACCCATGAGCAAAATTCATCATGCCAAGAAGAAGGAGAAGGGCAATAAACACTTCAAGTCCATGGCTACTGTTTCCAGCTCTCCCTCTTGACTTCGGGTCCTGACAGAGACTGTGTTCACAGCCATCCCTCCGCCTGGAGAGGTAAATCTGTTTTTAAGGCAAAAACTTATTTTCTCTCTCTCTTTTTTTGTCCTTGAGACCAGCACCAAGCTCACTGAGGAAGCAGGGCCTAAGGGTTTACACCTGTGACCCAAACTTTCCATTCTGTATGAGAATCTTTGTTTTTTTTAAAGAAAAACAATTCAAAAGAAGTTTCTGAACCATTGCTTTTCCTTAGGCCACTGGTTACCAACAGCGACAGAAAAGCTCTTCATTTTCAAATGTGACCCAAATTATGGCTCATCCCAGACTTCACCTTCACCTCTTTCCAAGTCCCTCCCAAGGCCATCTTTTTTCTTGCGTACGTGGAGAGAGTGAACATCAATTTAAGCCACTAGAGATAATGGCTGGATGTAACGACAACGCTACGCAGGTTTTTTCTGTTTCCTAGATCTTGTTCTGTCACAGCTTATGTAGAACACTAGAGGAAATAATACAGCCAGGCAAAACCCTAAAAAGAGTCGTGGACTGCTCTTAATAGGGCAGAACACTAAGAGTCTACTGCTTTACTCCACAGACACCACATAAACATTTGACTTTGCAAACTAAAGCGTGAGCCAGTATGCCAGCGAAACCACAGCATTCATGAAGTTCCCAAGTAAATCCATCAAAGCAGCCCAAAAAAATGTACAAGATACTAATGATGATATTCTTCTCCCATCTCTGGATATTTCAGTTTGCTTGAAGAAACGCTCCCTCATTTTCAATGTACTGTTATGAGAAATTAGTACATTGGGAAAAAATGGGCGGGGGCTATCTCCCAAACACACACATACACACGCGCGTGCGCACACACACACACAATTTCAGCAAGAAGGGGCCTGAGATCCTCACTGAAATCCAGGAAAAAAGGGGAGTTGAAGTGGGTTCCACGACTACTGGAGTCAGACACGGTGTGGGGCGCTCTGTACCACCCTGCCAGGCTTAGGACGTCCAGCAAGGAAGACCCAGGATCCCACTGTCATCTCCAGCTTACATGAGCAAGTCTGGAGCACCAGAAGGTAAGCTCTCACATCAGGTCACCCAGCTTCTAAGGGCAGGACTAGGATTCGATCCCAGGTGCTTCTGACACACTGCATGATGCCATGATTCTAAAGATGCCGCCCATGAGCTGTTCAGAGATACGTCCCTCTGCTAAAACTGGCATCCTTGCGCTACCAGTGCTTTGCTATGATACCAAAGTTCCACAGAGGATTTAGAGACAATGGACAGCTAATAAATCGTGTTAAGCCATAGTCCGTCAGGGATGCAGGTATTAAATGCTGAGTCACTGCTATGCTTTGCAGAGATAATACTTTATCCTCACTGGCCACATATTCCAGCCAGTCAGCGAGGCTTGGAGAAAGATAGTGCGCACGGAGCAGGGCATCGGAGCCGAAACGATGGAGATAGTTTCTTTGTCCCAAATTCCCTCCCCAACTCCCAGACCTCAGCAAGCCTCAGTGTCTGTCTGTTTTAATGATTCATACACACGGGAACACAGTTGATGTCACCGGGCCAAATCTGGGTGAATGGAATGCCACCCCTTCCCAGCTGTGTCGCACTAAGAATATTCTTGTGAAATCAGGTTAGAGAAACTGGCTGGTGACACTGGCTTTTTTCTCTTTTCATCACAAATCAATGAAGTCAGATCTCCTGTTGATACAGACCTCACTCAGTGTCTACCAGAGGAGGTAAGGCAAGCTCAGGCTAGCTACCGTATAAATGTGTTCTGGAAGCAAGAAGCATAGAGTCTTCAACGTCTGTGGGGAGGGGGTGGGCGGGGACACGAGGGTAGGGCCCAGAGGTGTAGGCATCTGAGCCCAGTGTTGTGGACAGCGTGACACTCAGAGTCAGTGGGACAGGACAGAGACTACTTTAGGCTGAGGGCGATGCCTTAAGAAGAACCACTATAGCCCCAAGTTAATTGCAAAGAGTGTCTGTTTGTCTGAAGTATTTCTTCTATTCTCCCGCAGCCAGTGTCCTTCTTTGGAGCCTGAGTCTCAATGAGGAAAACCAATCTTTAGAAGACTACTAAGAGGTTACAGAGTAATTTACATTTAAATAGGTAATTATGGAACAAAATCGAAATATACATCTAAGGGAATGATTTTAATGGCAGAATCTGAGACAACATGACAAGGGAGAGACCCCTTCAGCATCTCTCAAATCTCATCACTTAAGACAGTATTTTCAAAGTGAGCCACCTAGACCCCCAGCAGTATTAGGAGAACTACAGGTGATACGTGGATACAGCATTAATAAAAATGAATCACAGGATGAGAAAATGAGTTCTTTTATGAACCCTCTTTTAGTAGTCAAGGAGAAAATCTCAGTATGTTGTTAACAGGTCTAACACTTCTCTACCACCAGCCAATCTCTGTTTTGTTTTGTTTTCTTTTCTTTTTACAGTCACACCCTCAGCACACGGAAGTTCCCAAGCGAGGGAGGTCTAATCAGAGCCACAGCAACCCAGAAGCCCAGCACAGCTAGTGGCAATGCCGGATCCTTAACCCACTAAGCAAGGCCAGGGATTGAACCCACATCCTCATGGATGCTAATTAGGTTCATTACCTATGAGCCACGACGGGAACTCCAAATCTCTAGTTTTAATAGTGGGCTGCGGGAACAGGGCTTTGCGGCTTCTTTGTGGCAATTAATTATTCATGGCAAAGGAATATTTGGGAGAAAAATATTAAGTTTCCATGAAAAAAATATTAGGTAAAAATAGAAGGGTCAATTTTTTAAACATATGAAGTAAATTCTGGCAGAGGTGACATATGCACATAGCAAACATTTTGCAAGTTTGAGAAAGTCTGTCTCATAGCCTGTTCATAATGCAACTTTAGCTTTTGGCTTTACTGACCTGGAAGTAAAATCTAAGAGCCACAGTCAGCAGGGAAAGCCAGCTCCCAGCACTAAGGGCAGCAGGCCTAGAGGCGGGCCACAGAAATGCTACCATGCTGACTTTCCCAGGAAAGAGATCTGTGACCGACAGCCAAGGTCCTTTCCTTTGCACAGCAGGTCACAAGTAATCAGAAAAGGTTAGAAAAGTGAGTATGCATACATGCCGACGTCAAAACCAGGCTTCAGGTTTTCCACAGCAAATTCATAATCATGTTATAGTTCCAGAATTGAGGACTTTAAATCCCAATTTTCAAATGCAACACAGCATTGTGTTCTCTTTTCATGACCTATTTATGCTTCATTTGATGCTCATCACCACTGACATCCTTGTAGAACTGACCACACACAGAGCCGCATAACTTTTTTAAAAGAAGGAGTTATGTAAAATGTGCCCTAAAACATGTAAAGAAATGCAAAATCCCATTTTTTTAAAAAAAGGGAAGAAATTTTGACCGTCCTTTGTTTTGTCAGAGAGTTTATCACCCAATAAAAAAGAAATTATACTTACAGCTTTAAATGGGCAAGATTCACATTGTCAAAATGCACATATTTTGTTGAGAACAGTCTCCCTTAGGCAGGAAAAACAAAATTGCTTTTAATGACAGAACTTTTTAGATTGTAGTTGGAAGGGAAGGGTGTTTATGAGAAATAAAGCTAATGAGTCACAGAGCAAAATGAAATGAATGAAGTACTTCCTCGCGTGTCATTACATAATTTGATAAGAAACCAAGCTCGGTCAGCAGGAATCATTAAACATCCGTTGTGCACTAACCCAGTGCCAGATGACCTTCCCTAAAAATGTGCCCCAGGGTGTGTGAATGTTAAAACCTCACCATTTCTGATATTCTACCAGCTCTAAGAGCGCTTTCTGGTGAAATACACATTAAAACTTGTGAAACTAAGCTCATTAATTACTGCTTCATATTTCAACACGCACCCATAGCATACACCGGATATAGATACACCCAGTTGAAAAGTTTAAAAAAAAAAAATAGGTCAAACAGGTTATTTGGTGTCATGTAAGTATCAAGGAAATACAGCTGCTTAACTAAATCCTTTTTTTTTTTTTTTAAAGGAACCAGCCTGCAATGTTGTCAAACCAGTTTGGGTGTTGATAAGAGTACAGCATTTAATTACTCATGGGTGGTTGAGGAGAACTGGCTTCTAGCACACTTGGTGAAATTTAAACCACCTTCTGCCCCAGATACCAGTAAGTGCTCAGCACGACTGATTAGGTAATTTGCAGGTTCCAAGGCAAAATGAAAATGTGGGACCTCCTACTCAAAAACTACTAAGACTTTCAAGACCACAGCAGCATAGCATATGTCAGGCCCTGGGTGACTGCCCAGGTTCAACACACGTGTAACCTAAGAAAGTTCCAGCCCCTAAGAAAGTTCTTTCCAAACCAGTGTCACAGAGGTGCCCATTTTATGCTCCAATGAATGTTCTGGTCCAAATTATCTGGAGCTTAAATCCTCAAACACCCCAAATAATATTCCCTTAATAGATCAAAGACTGATAAAAGTCTGGTATTTCCTCTTTTTCTCTCTCTCTCTTTTATTTTTTATTGTTGGCAAGCCTGAATAAAGGCTTCTCAAAATATTTCAGTTTCCGGTTGCAGAGCTCAGCCAAGGAATCATTTGGTTGTGAACAAGAGGCAGTTCAGTATATTGTGAAGGAAGAAGTTCACAATCATCTGAAAGTCAAGGGCTGCAGCCCACCACCGTCTGGCTGACCTTGCCACAGTGGCGTCTTTCTTTTCTTGTTAATGTGTCTTTCAACACTCAAACAGGATGTCAGCTATGAGAGAAAGTTTCTGCCCTTTTCCGTCTCTGAACCCCAGAGCCATTTCCACGCCACACAGGAATCCCTGTTACTTTTGAGTGACCAACTGTGCACTGTGGCTGAACCTCAAAACGAAGCAGACGTACAGGACTTAAAAGTAAACCAACACCCGGGCATGCGTGCACACACACCGGAAAGAGAAGTCATCCCAAACATTCTGCCCCTAAGTTCCAGCCTCTTTCCTCGTGTCTCCATTTGGAAGCTTCAAACGATCCTTTTTGAGTTTAACAACTCTTTCTGGCAATGAAATATGAAGAGGTGATGATTTTCTCCAAATTAGGAGGACATTAACAATTAAGTGTTAACGCGAACACCGTTAACAGTAATGCAATTATAACTGTATTCCACAAAGGGCAATACGAAATAATTACTCTGATTCTCAAGTGATAGTTGCAGGAGAATGAGATTCTCGGTCCAAAATTCATTTGGAGGGGCTCTAAAACTCAGAAGCACACCCACAGCTGGAGGAGCCCCTCCTTCTCTGTAAGGAGGACCCCGTCGGTGCCAACACAGGCACTGGCAGGCCGTCCGCTTCTGCTCCTGAAAAATGGCTGCAGTGGGGGTCCTGGGACCACTAACTCGCAGCTCTAGGGCTGCCAGCCAGTCCTGAACAAGGCTTATCTGAATAGCCAGAGATGCCGTTTTAAGCCTCCAAGCTGGACCAAGAGCAAATGACACCCAATCATCATTGTATGGCTTCTAAGGATGATGAAGTGTATCCCAGGAAATGACTAATCTCCAATTATCATATGCATGTCAGCACTGAGACTTGACCAGAGAGAGTGGTATAATAGGAGATGAACCGTTAATGCCTGTCTCGGTCTTACTTGATTAAAATCGGAGAACTAAACAGAGAAGTTGATAGAATCAGTCAATTGCTAATGTTTTCTCCTAATGATCCATAGATGGAAGTTTAAAATGTGCCTCTAAATTTCGTAGCAACCCTTGCTCTTAGCAGACCTTCAACAATCCATAAAGGAATCCTTCTCCCCTTTCATTCAGAGCTTAACATTACCACTAATGAATAAAATGATAATCTGAAAACTTCCTTTCCCTCTGATAGACATGGCCACAAGAAAGATTAAGTGAAATCTGGAGAAAGCTGTCTCTCTCTCTCTTTTTTTTTGGTCTCTTTTCTTCTACACTAGTTCATCGGTTAAGTTCTGATCTCTCTCCTGCTTGGAGCTATCAGAATCACTCTAACACTACAGGCCACACAGGCCTTATAGTACATGTGTGGATTAGCATCATCACCCCCTAGCTGGTTTCCTTATTCCTTTCCATTCTCCCCTCCTAATTCATCAGGCCTTCCCAGGTGAAGAACCCAGAATACTCCCTACTAGATAAGAGCAAATCTAATCTGTGCTTGGTCCTTCACATCCTCCAACCTCAACTCCCAGGACTTCTCTGTCAACCTGGTCTCCTCACCTGCCAGGGGAATTCACACTTGAGGCCTCTATCGGTTCGCTCTTTGCCTCCCATTCCATTAGTCCTCTCCTGAGCTTTTTTCAGAGGTTGAGTTCTTCTACAACGCCTTCGCTACCTTCATAGCCCACCAAGAACTTTTCTTTGTGAGATCCAACAGGACCAGAGATCGTTATTACAAGGGAAGCATATATTCACAGTGATGACCGTTACTAACTCTGGGGCATTTTATCTTTTTATTATTTTTTTTAGGGCCTCACCTGTGACATATGGAAGTTTCCAGGCTAGGGGTCAAAGCAGAGCTGCAGTTGCTGGCCTACACCACAGCCACACCAACTCGGGATCTGAGCTGTGTCTGTGACCTACAACGAAGCTCACAACAACACCGTATCCTTAACCCACTGAGTCAAGCCAGGGATTGAACCCACATCCTCATGGATACTAGTCAGGTTTGTTTCCAACCAGCCACAATGGGAAATCCTCAATTGCATTGATAGGGAACTATGTCATCATCCTCTCTTTATCCTTCACTTAAGGGTACATGGTCTACAAATTCAGTTGAGGATACAAATGTTAGTCTTCAAATGGAATAATGTAGCATGGATGACTGATAATGAACTATTTCGACTAATAAGTTAGTCCAGTTGCGAATTATGGGTAAAGCAAGGCCATGTTGCTTAGTGATATCAGACCATGAATTGTGGTGATAAAAGCAAGTGCCCCTACAACCCAAGTCCCCTGCTGAGTTAATGATTAACCTCTCCACCCAAAGCATAATTCTTTTTCTTGTCCCTGGTCCCCCCCAGGACTGAAGAATAAAGGGGAGACTGAAACCAAGCAGGATTCTTTGGGGTCTTTCTAGGCACAAGTCCCTCAGTGTTCCCTGCTTCTAACTGGCCTTCCCCAAGTTCCCAAGAGCAGACTCAAGCAGGCAATGATTAGAAGAACAGAATCACAGGTTCCTCGTTCCTCCTGCAGGGACAGAGATAACAATCTGATGCGTACCTTTGAGTTGTGCTGTAGATGGAGGATGGGGACTATATGCTGAGCACAAGGACACAGACCCCAGACTGGTTAGAATCAGAAGATTCAGGATTAAGATTCCCAAAACATCACCCTGTTACCTTACCTCCAACCAATCAGAAAAATGTCCTCAAGTTGATCACTTACCATCCATGTCACCCTCACCCCTAATGTTGTCTTAAAAAACTCTTGCCTGAAAGTCACTGGGGAGTTCAGCTCTCTTAAGCACTAGATGCCTCTTCTCCTTGCTTGATGCCCTGCAATAAACACTGTGCTTTCCTTCTCCACAATCTGGTACCACAGATTGGCTTTGTTGCACATTGGCGGAGTAGAGCCAAGTTCCGTTCAGTAACAGTGATTCGTGACAGTATGTATGCCTTCTACTAAAAGGTGCCAAGAGGGTGTATTGGTGATCAGTTCAGATGTAAATGGCAGCCAAAGAAAAGAGAAATCAAAAATCAAAGAATTCAGTATTTCCCTTCACAGCTCGGCCTCATATTTATAATGAATAATAAAGTCATTAATATTACAGGTATGGTAGCTCTTATTCATAGCTGAAGATTTCTCTATTTCTTCTTTCAACATTTAATAACTGACTTCTCTGTCAGAATGTTAGAAATAACTGTTGTAAGCTATCCTTGTGGAAAGTCAGAATAAACAGGCCTAAGTCTGAACTGATATACAAAAGTTCTCAAAGTTGTAGAAAAAGCTATAGTTCTTACAGAAAACACCTGCATGCATGCACAAAACCACATACACAAAAAATAACATGAAACTGAATAATTACTACAGGAAAAAAAATGACAATGAGTGTAGATATTGAGGGAATAAAAACAACTCCAGTCGTTACAGTGTTTGAGGCTGGTTTCACCTACAGTAATTAGACATCTTGTAGATCTCAGAAGTAGTCAAACCAGTCCTTCCAAACACTTGTTTTATCACTTATTGCACAACTGAGTCATTTAAGGGTCTACTCTTGCAATGACTTAAGACCAGGTTTCTCTCAGCTATGACAAATAATAATGATAGTAGTACTAGTAATGATAAAGCTTGTAACATTTTGGGAGTTAACACACTGGAATAAAATAAAGGTCCGTCAAGATTTTTTTTCAGACCCCAAAGAAGAACACAAGATACATTTTGCATTCTTCCATTGCTCATTAGCAGGCATCACTCCACAGCCTTCATATTAAAAGCACAGGGCACTTGAAGACTTAAAGTTTTCTCAAAGGACATTAGCAAGAGGCATGCATCAGGCGACTGGGACAGTGCCTCCCAGGACAGGCAGACCTGTCAGACTGTGCAACAAGATCCCAGGGACCTGTCTCAATCAAGTTAATTAAAGACATCTGCAGCACAGAGATCAAGCCAGGCTGGCCTGGGCAGCTTGTTTGCACCAAAAAGGTACAACTCACGTGGGAGGTACAAGGGCTAGAATGACAAACAGATAGCAATCAGTAACATGAGCAGCACCGTTATCTGAGCATACTCTCTACTGAAAAAAGCTAGTAGGACGAAGGGATGCAAATGTCGAGCTGATGAAAAGGTTGAGGGATATCTGAATAAACCTTTGATATTCTTAGCCTCTGCAAGAATCTCAACACGGTAAATGGATCCACTGCCAGCACCTGCTTGAACTCTTCATTCATCAATGCATTACCTCTCTGGGGTTGCTCCAACTCACTGCAGGGGCCCTGACCACTATTTTTCTGCAAACAACACTGCCCTCTTCCAAGACACTGTTACTGATGGAATCTAGCTCAGAGATAGTGGCTGTGTTTGAAGTTGTAGCCTTTGTACTGCTGACACTTGGAAACTCTGCCCCTGGAAACTTATACTATATAACTCAAATCTTGGCTCCAGGAAGCCATGTCCTTCTCAAACGCTGCGTTCCACGCCTGCTTTTCAGCAGCCTGGCTCAAGGGTAGTTAATGGAGTTGAGTCTTTAAAATATTTTCTTCATCTCTTTGTTCTTATTGTTCTTTAATTCCTAAAAATGAGCACCCAGCTTCTCAGGGATTCCACTGATTGTGCTTTGTGTACATACACAGAGAAGAGCTAAGTGTCTTCACCAATGATCAACAGGCTGTTTTCCCTGGGTTATCACTAGTGGTGCTGTCTTGTGATAATATTAACTACAGCTCACTGAAAAGGCTGCTAGAACTATGCCCAAAGTCAGGAATCATGGCTATGATATATATATATAGATATATCATATCTATCTATATCTATATCTATATCTATATCTATATCTATATCTATACAGTTCTCAAAGCCTCTGAAAACGCAATTCACTTAGTCATCTATAATTTGATGTGGGGTTGATGTCATACCACGACATACTCTTCCAGGACATGTTTTGATTCAATGCTCTAATTCATTAATATATTTTCATTTGACTTAACACTTAATGCACCACTGTCACGGTTTAGAAACAAATCTGCATGAAAGACAGATTGTTAACTGGTGATCTATGGACCAATTTCAGCTCCGCAGGTCTGGGTTTTGGCCAATACAGTGTTTCAGACTACTCTGAACTGATGTTTAGAAATCCAGAGATTTCATCTAAAGTACAGATTTATGCCTTCTAGTGAAAGATTAAGAGATCTGGCATCACTAGTTCCATATTCTTCTTCCATGGAAATACTCTGCCTAGACAGGTAAGCAGCCATCCATTTCAACAAGGTCCTTACACGCCAGTTTTCTCAGAGTTATCTGCCTGGCTGCAGTAGCCAGGTAAGTTCGCATTCCCTGCCAAAGAATCTCTGTCTCTGTCACTTCGCCGGGTTTGCCATGTAATCAATAATATTTTACAGATTGTCTTACACTTTAAGAAATATTCATCAGCGCAGAGCAGCCAGAATAGAGTTTTCAAGGATTTCAGACAGTCCGAATTCCAATTTTGAATGTAAAAATTTTCCCAAGGTTTGGAAACCCTTGTTGAGTTTTCCTCCAAGCATGACTAATACAATACAGGGAGGTGTTATCACGCAGCCATGCGTCTTTGCGACAGCCATGAGAAATGGCTCACTGCGGACCTCCACCTGCAGCATCCTGGGATTCACAAGCTGGAGAATTTATCTCTAGGTCAACGACTTCGTTATGAGATGCCAGGCCTGAATCAAGTACTGGTTAATTTACAGAATACCATTTTGATCTTGCTCTCTCTGTTTGGGAAAGAAAATTCACTCATATCAGGCCATGAGATTCCAGCCAAGAGTCACTCTAGGTTCTAAAGACACAGGGAAGACCAGCAACTGTTCGAGAATGATGCTGACTGACTTGCCAGCAGTGGGGAGCAAGGACAAGCCATGAAGATCAAAGACAGTGTAGACGTGATGTCTGACTATTCAAGGCCACTCTCAGTGAAAGGACATTATGGTAACTCGTAACTGCCCAGGCTACCACCAAGCAAAGGCAATTCAATTTCCTTAAAAGTCACTGTCTATTAGAATTCTGCCCCACTGTTAAGATGGTGATGGTGCCATCTGAGCTTACTTCCTGTTTCTACACCATGACTGCACCTTACTAAATAAACTTCTGGGCTAAAATGTTTATTTAACTGGGAAATGACTACTCATAAGCTGTTCAAGGATGAATCCTCAAGTCATTACCAGTGGCATTTGTAACACACTCCCTGTTGAACAAAGGTGTCACAGTGGCACAGTGAATAAACAACCTTTTTTTTTTTCCCCTGTAAGTTATACAGTATTAAATGTTAATAATTAATCTGTCTTTGTGAATGAACACACCTGATCTTCTCAAACAGCTCCTGGCACAACCTCACCCCACTCCTGTGAGGTAGCTCATCCTTTCACACACTTCACACCTACCGAGCTATCGGTATCACTGACCTCGGATAGCTCAGTGTCAAACAGCAGATGTCTGCAGCGTTCACTGATGCCCTACGAAAACTCAGCACAGCTAACCATGAGGGTTTGGGGGAAGGATGGTGGTTTATGCTGACTTTCCAAAGAGCTCAAGAGAAACAAAATGCCTCTCCTGTCCATGTCAAAGTATTCGGTGAGGCTCTGGAGAAAAAATTGTCAAGAGATTTTTAAGGCCTTCAGCAACACATTGAAGCATTTTCAAAGTGCTTCAGAAGTTATTTTAACCTGCTGCACTGCTAAAAAGGGAGACAGAGCCTGAAAAGCCAGTGTAATTTTGAGGGCTGCTCAAAGACTCTGCCAACAGCACTGTAACTTTGCTGAGGTCTCATACATGAGAAGGTGGATTATTCTAGGACATTCCCAGTCTTGGGACATATTCCTCATGAGACTATCACATTCATACCACCCTGAAGTAAGAAAGCCCTTTACCTCACATTACACCACTTCAGAGTCTCAAAAATGCCCAGGCTGATTACTTCTGGAGCAATGGGATGTTGTTAATTAATATCAGCACTATCCAGATCCTTTTAAAATGGTTAATGTAGAAATATTTTACAAGAGTGAATTTCAAACTGTGTTCATGTTTTTCCCAGCATGACACCTGTTTGAAATGGTATAGTTTGAAAATCAATAAAACATGAGATGGAAGATACTAGAGTGGCTTGAGAGTTTTTAAAGAACTAAATTCTTGAGAGTCAAACAGAGTATGTAATAGTTAGAATGGAAATATGTGAACCTTTAGAAGTCTATATTTTCATAACTCCCTCATGAAGCAGGGATCCGGTGCTGTTTTACGGATAAACATAGCCTTCAACTGGCGTGTTTATAGGCTCAAAACAGATCCTTCTCTTCCTGCTGTTTCTCCCCTCTGGTTTAATTAACTATAAAATAAATGAAAATGACCAGTTCAATGAGAATATCTGAGTAGCATTTGGTGGGGAATACTTCATTACCTTCCACCAACTCCAAATCCTAGAATTTTTATGTTTAGATTGTTTTTTTTCATTCTAACTCCTTAAAGAAATACTTTATTCTCAACCCATTTAGTTGCCTTTAAAATGTGTATTTTTATACACACACACACACACAAACTCACAGAGTAACATCCAAACCATGCTTTTATCACATATAGAAGAGCATATTCTGGAGTTCCCTTCGTGGCTCAGTGGTTAACGAATCCGACCAAGAACCATGAGGTTGCGGGTTCGAACCCTGACCTTGTTCAGTGGGTTAAGGATCTGGCATTGCCGTGAGCTGTGGTGTAGGTTGCAGACGCGGCTCGGATCCCGCGTTGCTGTGGCTGTGGTGAAGGCCGGCAGCTACAGCTCCTGTTAGACCCCTAGCCTGGGAACCTCCATGTGCCGTGGGTGCGGCTCTAGATAAAGGCAAAAAGACAAAAAAAAAAAAAAAAAAGAGCATATTCTTTCCATGTGTATTAATATATCCTCACTCCTGCGTGAAACGATTTGATGGGTTTCACAAATAAGAATCAGACCACATGAAACCATGAACACTTAGCTTAAAAACAAAAAAGCCAAATATAAAGAGGATGGGAAGTGAGTTTTAATGGAAAACAACTTAAGATCATACACTTGTTGACTGAGGGTATACTTACTGCGTATGTCCTGCTATGTGCAAGTGGGGCTAGTGAGCCTGGGGCAGTGAACAGAAGAAGCTATGTGGCAAGCTAACACAAAACCTAGCTGAGCTTCCTAGTGGCTCAAACATAAAAGGAAACAAGGCATCACACAGTATCAAAGGGGGAGATTACCAGCTTACCAAGAGCAGAAATGATTTCCTAGAGGAGAAATTTAATGGAGAGATCAATACATAAAATAGATATTAAACAGAATAGTTAAGAGGACTAAAATAGAGCTATCTGCATACTGTACCTGTCTTAGGGCTTTCTTTTCTCCTAAAATAGATTAAATAATTTGTAATCTTTTGAACTAAGAACTCAATAAAGTAACATGTGGAGAAAGCCTTATTTTTCTGGGCTGTTTATGGATGCAAATATAGACCTAAAATTCCATGTGCAACTATAAAAGAGCAAAAAGGGCATGTTGGAAAAGGACTTTTGCCCGCACCCCTGGTATGAGGAAATTCCTGGGCCAGGGATCAAATCGTGCACAGCAGCAACACAAGCTACAACAGTGACAGTGCTGGATGCTTCACCCACTGTACCACCAGGGAATTTCAGAAAACGGCTTTATTTATGTCAAGTATTACTACTCTAGAAAAAAGTTTTCTATATTTTATTTGAAACTATAATAGAATCTCTGGCAATTCCATTTACTGCATTCCTTTGTTTCTCAGGTGTCTTTGGTGATAGACATTTTAAGCCCTTTTTACTTCTCTGTATAATCCTACTTGTTCTGCGTGGACTGATAGTAATAACCAAGTCACGAAGAGAATGGTTCCCTATTAGGTTCTCAGGTTCTCTCGACTAATTTCCAGGTGTACTGTTTCTTTTTCTCTTTTTTTTGGGGGGGGGGGTTTAGGGCTGCACCTGTGGTGTATGGAAGTTCTCAGTCTACGGGTCAAGTTGGAGATAAAGCTGCCGGCCTTCGCCGCAACCACAGCAATGCAGGATCCAAGCTGCATCTGCAACCTACACCACAGCTCACGGCAACGCCGGATCCTTAATCCCTGAGCAAGACCAGGGATCAAACCCGCATCCTCAGGGATCCTAGTTGGGTTCGTTAACTGCTGAGCCATGAAGGGTACTCCTGTACTATTTTCTTTTTACAGAACGGTTCTTATATGACTAAGCCAGATCACAATATATGATTTTTTTTAAGTTAGGTGAGAGTAAATGTCTCCAGATCTTTAATTATATAGCAGTTTATTTGTTAGATTATGCAAATCAATACACCCTAAATCAAATATATAACCTCCTCTAAAGAGAGTTCCCCTTGGTTTTGAAACTCGATTTAACAAGCTATCAATCAGCAGCTGATCTTTAGAGGTAGCATAACTGATTGGTAGCAGTGGGATTTCTGGCCATTTTTAGGGATAACCACTGCAATAGAGGAGGTTTTCCAGGAAGGGGAAAGAAAGCCTGAAAAAAAAAAAAGATAGACGAAACTACTGTGTCATATCTAATAATCCACCTGTGCATTATCTCACAGTTATTTGTTTACACCCTGTTGCCAAAGAAAGCATCTCTCTTCTCTTTCCTCATCTAGGATTAATATGCACATCAAGCACAGTGGCCAGACACTGCTGGAGAGGAAGAGGCAGGCAGGGATCCACAGGCATAAAGACCCAGGCAAGTAATATTCTCAGCATTATTCAGGAATGTTTAGTTGCTGCTCAAATTCATCATTAACAAAGGGCCTATTTCCCCAAGGTTTGCACTGTGTAATTAGCAGCAACAAACAGTGCCCCTGCTCAGGTCAACCTATGGGATTAGATACAAAGGTTTTGTAAATTTCAGAAGCTATCTACACAGATGTCTGAGAAAAAAACACCCAAACACACAGAACAGCATAACGGATGCAGCCACAGCCATTAAGTAGTTTAGGATTTGTGAGACTCAGACAACCGATACATTTTATGGGGGAAGTCATAAAAGTCAGACAGAAAAAAATATATAGCATGAAAGTTGCAAACTTCAAGACAGCATGTAAAAAATGCCGAAAAGTGGCAGGGGCAAAGGAATAAACATACCAACTGGAGCTAATCAGTCTCAATAAATAAGACAGGGTCACCTGAGTTTACTTCTGGAACCAATAGAAGTCCCTTAGTATTTAATTATTTTTGTAAAAGGACTGAATTTTTTTCATATTCCCATTTACTGCTGTCATTAGATTTGCTCATACTTCATTAGTCTGCTTTCTAAAACGAAACCTTCCATTTTATTTATGGAAGTTGTTAAACTTCTCTCAGACTGCTTCAAAAACACATAATTAAGCAATACTAACCTTTCGATCAGGAAGGTATACTATTCTTAAAAAGAGGTAAATACATGTTGACAATTCATATCGATTAAAAGGCGTCAAATTAACACATCACATTGTATACTTTGAGTATCCTGCAGTTTTGTCAGTTATACCCCAATAAAGCTGAAAAAAAAGCCTCGAATTACCAAAAAATTTTAATTTGGATTTAAAAAATAATTTGTTAGTGATGGAGTCTGGAGTAACATAAATACATGTTAAGGCTGACCTCCTCTGAACAATAAATTACTCTAGTTTGTAGAAGTTTGTTCCTGTTTAGTAAACAGCACTGCTCACATTTTATGATGGTTATTAGTGCTTAAATAGGTTGGCAAGTTCCAATTCAGAAGTCAAAACTATTGTCTTGGTTGCCAACGAAAATAATTAATAAAACACTTCTAACCCCAGGGTAAATATGTAAGCAAGTGTATGGCAATGGATAATAAAAATAGCACTTCCTTCCACATCTGGGGCTAATTAAAATCCGATCAGAATAATAACCGAGCAGTGCCCAGGCTACCCTTGATTTTTCTTGTCAGGTTTCAACTGTTCGACACAAATGCACTGACCTCAATAAATGAAAACATATTTTTTAAAAATCCAAGTTATAGCTATCTTTATTCAGGACAAAAAAGTGATTTACTGTTGCCACAGGGTTTTCAGGTTACAGGGGAGTCTCAGCCACTGCTGTTCAGGAACTAGAAAGCACCAGGGAAGTTCATTAGACTTTTCTTCCTGGTTTCCCCCACCAAACATACTCCTTCCCTATGCAAATCCCAGTTAAAATAAAAGAATGCTACCTAACCATGTACTGAGCAAGTGTGTGCCAAGTACTCTAAGAGCTTTAAAGGTGCTATCTCAAATCTTCACAGTATCCTGATGAAGTAGGATCTCGATTACACCATTTTACAGAGAAGGAAACTGAGTCTCAGAGCATCTGACTTCAGAGCCCTCATTCTTCTTCCCTTTTTTTGCCTTTCTCTCTTTTTAGGACCTCCCCAGCAGCATATGGAAGTTCCCAGGGTAGGGGGCCAATCGGAGCTGTAGTCACCAGCCTATGCCAGAGCCACAGCAACGTGGGATCCAAGCCGAGTCTGCAACCTACACCAAAGCAATGCTGGATCCTTAACCCACTGAGTGAGGCCAGGGATTGAACCTGCGTCCTCATGGATGCTAGTCAGGTTCGTTAACCACTGAGCCACGAAGGGAACTCCAGAGAGCCCCCATTCTTAATTTGCTATACTACTTGAAAATAAAACAACAACAACAACAAAAAAAAAAAACCAGTATATTCAGAAAAACAAGATAAAGGAAATAGGGTTTCTAGAGTATAATACCTGCACTCTGAAAATACACTTCTATTTAAAAAAAGGTAAAATATTAGGAGTTCCCATTGTGATGCAGCAGCAGAAACAAATTCAACTAGTATCCATGAGGATACAGGTTTGATCCCTAGCCTCGCTCAGTGGTGTCGGTCATAGACGTGGCTCAGATGCCGTGTTGCTGTGACTGTGGTGTAGGCCAGCAGCTATAGCTCCAGTTCAACCCCTAGCCTCCACATGCCGAGGGTGTGGCCCTAAAAAGCAAAAAAAGTTTAAAAAAATAAAATATTATTTAAGTAAAATATTAAAATTCAGTTGGAATGGAATTTATTTAACTCTACAATGTCTAAAACCCACAAGTGCTTGCTTATATCATTTAAAAAAAAATCATTAGAAAATACAGAATAATACGTATTGCTATGCCCAAAGTGCCCTACAGATATACTTCATACACACAGGTTCTAGTTGAAATTGGAAAAGCCAACATATTACTATTTTTAATATGATTGCTGAATGAAATAAAAAGTAATCCTCAAATCTGAATTGCTAGCACTGTTTGCATGTTTATCCAGGCAACATTCACTCTTTTTATTTAAAGTTAAATTCAACCACATGCAAAAGAATCTGAAAAAGAGTGGCTGCATGTACATGTATAACTGAATCACTGTGTGGTACAGCAGATATTATCACAACATTCTAAATCAACCATACTTCAATAAAACTTTAAAAAATGGAAAATTAAGTTAAGCACATTCTGTGTGAACCTACGTCTTGCCCTCAGAAAGGCTATGAAGATCTATCAGCTATGCTCTGTGTTCCTAAGGAGTTTACTGTCAGGGACCAGGAAATGCGAACTATCCCAAATCAACTATAACATATGATAGAAGATAATAAAGGCCAGAATTCAATTTTCTTTAATGTGATGCACCAGGCTACAAGCAAAGCACAGTCCTAGGGTGCTGGATGGCCATCAAGACCAACAACACAACAGAAACTCTTTCCCCTGAGGCTTTGTAGTGGGGGTGCGGGTAAGCGACGTTCAATAAAACAGTTATGTGAACACCTGGTCCCCTTTGGTAGGTGCATAAAAGGCAAACGAACCTTAAAGGAGGGCTTCACAGAGGCCTCCTCAGAAGAAGTCACAACTGAAGTAGAACCAAGTTGCTGAGACACTGGGTGGACTGGGCTACTCTGAGTGGGAGGACACAGAAAGAGTGGAGAGTGAAGTGAGACATACAGACAAGTGCCAGATTGAAAGGAGCTTTAGATGCTGTTAATCTTGTATTGTCTTGACTTTGTGACGACCAAGAGTGATCTTAGGTTTTTCAATATATCCAGATTCGTGACCAGGGGAAATAATTCTGAAATAAAGCAGAATGGCGGTGAGCAGACGTTAGGGAAGGCAGTTATATGCCCCTTGGAGTCGTCTGTCCAACAGAGGAACCGGCGGGGAATGAAAACTAAAACCGGAGGAACTGAGAGAAGGTGGGGAAGCCACCCTCACAGGATGGGGACTGCTTCTCAGGCAGCAGAAAGGAGGACCAAAATCTGAATCCAGGGAAGGTGGTGAGCTAGCCCTCAATGACGAATGAATAAGAGGTAGGTTTGGCAACTAAGAGAAACAGGTGCGGTACTGACGGCCTGAGATTGAGACGCTAACGGGGGGGGGGACCTCCCAGGGGGAGTCATGGATTTAATTCATTCGGCATATATTTATTGAGCTCCTACCACATGGCAGTCACAGTTCTAGAATCTGGGGCTCCAACAGTAAACACAGCAGTCACCAGAGGTGTGCGCGGTAGGCCCCAGAATCAGCTTCTCCTGCAGAGGCAAAAGCCACAAGCGAGGAAACCCACACACAGTTCTCCTGGATTCCAGAGAGTTTCAGAAAGGAGGCCAGGCCACAGCACTGAAAGCTGGAGGGGCTGGGAGTGACAACCTGGCTCCAGGAGAACTGAGATCAACGGATCTGATAATAAGGAGGCTGCTGAGACACCTTCCTCCACAGGGCCAGGCCCGAGGCCAGGAGGAAGCCACAGGAACAAGTGCACCTTCAAAAAGTTTGATGGTAAAATAAAAAGCAAGAGGCTGGAATTCTTATGCACAGTTTTATACCTCGTTGTCTGGGCAAGGTTATAGTGGGAGGCAAGGATGTTCCTTGTTTTTGCACAGCGCACACAGGAAGAAAAGCAGAAAAGAGATGATGGAGAGTCAGGGTGACAACAGAGTTCATCTATGTCCTAGTAATATGTCTCTCGGTTAAATTTCTGAAAAAGAAAATGAGCAACATAGAGAGAAACAAAGCTTGCTCTTCTAGTTTGCATTAATCTATTTAACTGTGATTTGGGGAATGAAAACTTAGCCTTGGGTGGTCCTCCACCCAGAAAATATTTATTTTAGAACAAAACAAAGAAGTATGTTTCTAGTCGGAACAGGGGCCTGAGAAGTTGAGGGTGGCAGGCCCCTGGGCCCACCCTCCAGCTGGGTGCCCCTTGCCTGCTCAGGAAAGACCCAGCTCCTGGGAAGCAAGGATGCACCCGCTGGATGGGGCCTTGCTGCTGGGAGCCGCCAGAGAGCTCTGAGTAGCAGCAGGAATTCCTCCGGGCCTTGTCAGGACATCACATGTGCAATGTAGGCTGTGATGCCAAAAAAACGAAGCTGGTATTTATATAGGGTATTAGGGGGTACCCTCCCGCACCACGCTTAGGATGACAAAATGTCAGCCTCCATCATCTGACAGGCTTTGGACTCCTTCTGTAACCTCTTTCTTTGTGGCTGCTCTTTTTTTATATACATATGACACTAACGGAAAAATAAATTGAAAAGAGCACTGAGGCAGAGTGTATTTCACGCACTGGTGCCAATGTTTCATATCTCATGAACCTCGGGAAAACAATTCATAGAACTAATTAGTTTACAGTGTTTAAGCAGCTTGTTCCTCGTCTTTAATCTTCTTTATGTAATACTGTGAACAAAGCCATATTATCTTCTGATTTTTTTATGCAGTTTAACAAATATAATCTCCCTTTCCTTTCTAGAGATTACTTCATTGAGACATCAAACTATGCTGTTGTTGTTTTTTCCCCTGGGGGGAAAGGGGTAGAAAGAAACTGACATCTATTCGCAGAGGTCTCAATGGTCTACAGGCTCTTCCCAGGCCCTAATCCTCTTTGTTGTCATGGAATCCACCTGGCTTAATTATATTTACAGTGTTCAAACTATGGCTCATGGCATGCAGGTTTTTCCCAAACTCTGCGCGTCTTCTGGAATCTAAGCTATAAGTCACATCCAGGCTGCTGTCTCTTCCTTAGCTTCTGGATGATGACAAGGCAATTGCGGCTTGCCTAAAACTCAGTGTCAGGTCCTCCAAGAACAGAGCCCTGACAAATGTGCCCTCAGGTAGTTTGATGACCCACCAGGAGAATGCGATTTAAGCGCCCTCATGACCTGAAGCCAAGTGGATAGAAATGGATCCATGCGTGCACAAGTTAGTTGGAGGAAAAAACAAAGCAAGGAAGGACAGAAAACTTGACCTAGGAAAAGTTTTATCTTAAAATATGGCTCATCAAGTATGACTTTTAAGAGAAACTGAGCCTTTTTGTGCCTTCCTATTCTTGATAGCTATTTCACCGCTACGTTCCTACAACTCTAAGATATTAGTCCAAAGCCAAGCAACTGAAATTCAAGAACCGGTAAAGGCTAGTACTGAAATAGTTAGTCATCTGGTGGGCGATGTAGTATGCACCTAACTTTTGCACTAGCAAGGATTCAATGCAGTGTATTCCCTCAGAGAAACCTTTCCAAGTGGCAGAAAACCTACGTTGGACTTTCATTTATACATTAGAGTCCACGTTATTAAAGGCATTTTATAGTCTCGGTAAAACACAGTGCTTGGTGCAAATTTTCATTTTGCTTGCCTGAGGAGAACTGTTTACTGTCCCATGGTACCAATCCACCTTAAAGTTCACTCTGTCCTTAATTGTCAAGCAGATTCATGGTAACGCCTAATTAGTGCAGAACAGGTAACACAGCTGCGGCTTTGCAACTGCTGAACCCCTTTAGCATCTCTATCAAGCTGAGCTCAGGAACTCTCTTTGCTCCCCTGCCAAGGTTAATGGCTTCAAAGCTTCTGAGAATTATGGAATAGGTGCCCAGCGCAAGCAGGGACTCCTGGTTCTCCAGACCGCTGCTTCTCCTACTAATGGAGTCAGCATAACAAGTTGCCAGGTTCCAGCAACGAGAACACAGGAGAAATTTCCTTCTCACTGCACGGCCTCCAAATCACATGGAGGATCTGATTCAGAACTAATACATAAGACATAAATAGATCTAATGCAGCTGATGTTGCACATGTGGTCCACTGGAATTCGAGAGATGATACAGAAAGCTGGGGTGGCACCAGATGGTCTCCTGAGAATTCTTCTGATTTTAAGACATAGGAGTCAGTGATGCAAACTACCCAAGATTTTACTCTAGACCACTAGGAATCCCAGCTCTGCCACTTTCCTGCTGTAAGACCTCGGGCAAATTAATTAAATAAGACAGCTGATGAAGGGTTACAGAGAGAGTGCATCTCAAGCCCTGGGCAGCTCAGCAGGGCACAAGGAAGATTGGGGAGTTGTTACTGGTGTGACAATCACGATGATTTTGCATTTACATCACAATTCGGAGACAGCAGAGTTGGCAGGCAACTACAATGAGGTGTAGATGGAGAAGGAAATGTATCTTGAAAAAAAATGTGCTAAGGAGCACAAAGAATAAGAAAAAAAAAGAAAAAAAGAAACAGAATGACAAGGAAAAAGTTAAAAAAAAAAGGGGTGGGAAGGGAAGGCAGGAAATAAACACCTAAGAGGAGGGTTTGAATTCCTAACCCTGTTCTTTTTCCATCATCTTCTAGTCAAAACCCTTTTCTGAATCTCAACTCCACCTGCACTCCACGGCCCAGTTTTAGCCCAGCTTCCACTTGCAACAGTCCCGAGGTAGAAATGACTGGAGAAAAGAAAGCTTCCTCTTAGCTATGAAGAATGAAAAACGTTAAAATGCAAATTCAATGTGAAAAAGAAAGCAAGACTCCACACACACTTCATAGAAGTGAATTCTCAGGCAGAAGTGGAAGCCGGAAAGTAACCCCCTGAGGTGTGTAGCATAATGTAAGTGTTTCAAGTTTGGCGGATGACAGATAAACAGCAAGCCCAGTTACTACTGAATGAATCTCTTTTTCAGAGCAGAAAATGTTTGTGGTAGAATTGGTCCTTGAGAAAGAGTGAATTGATCCGTTAGCTTTTCGTGTTGGGCCAGAAATAATTATAGCCATACCTACTTCCTATGGATTAGGTTCAAAAGCTACAGATACTCACTTAGCCTGTCTTTATTCTATGGGGAACTAATCGGAATTGGGGCTTGCTTTACTGACTCTCACTTATTTTAAAAGTCAGGCTTAGTAGGGAAGAAAAAGTCAAAGAGATTGACCAAGAAAGGATGAAACATGCAGTCTGGGTAAGCAAACACTGTTTCAGATAAAGAATGCATGGGTCTCGACCTCACCTTCCATAGCGTATGAATTCATTTTGCAATAGTCCTTTTTAAGCGAGATCTTTGTGTGCTTATTTTCAACAGGGGATGGCAATTGATTTGTTTTCTATTGAACCTCGCCAACTGGATGCTGACGAGAGGATGGCATATTTAGATGCCCTTAAACTTTCAGATTCACCTTTAAAATATGCCAAGGCAATGTCACACTCAGGGTAAATGTGCAATTTTTGCTAGGCTGGGAAAAGACTGAGGGTCTCACATGACAAAGTGACATTAAAGGCTTTACAGTGAAACAGAGTGAACCTCTATTGACTTATTTTAGTTCCAATCAGATTCCAATCATCTGATGGATGTGAAATCCCAAACCAACCAGAAAAACCAAATCAGGTAATTCCTGAGTGTGTGTAAAAGCATCTAGGCCTCAATAGGAAAGGGAAAAAAAAAAGCCAAACCTGAAAAATTCAATCCCATGTGTTTTTACAAGCACCTACTTAGCTTACTGGCTTGTCCTTCAGCATCAGGACTTGCAAGACTTTTATAAGTGAGAGAAGATGTTGAAAATATAACTCCATGCTTGAGAACTAACCAGGTTCAGACAGCTAGAGAAATAAGGCATGAGAATATCGTGATGATAATTCTAAGGAAATGCATAACTAAATAGTAAAGAACGGAAAAGGTAATTCACAGAAATCCTGAGGAAATAAGAGAAAAAAATGACAATCGGTTATGGAGTGGGAGGGGTTTCTAGAATTCACACATATCTACTTTCTCCTCCTTCTGAGCAATGGAGAGTATTATACCCCCCTCCCATCATCGTAGAGTTGGACAGTGTTGTGAGCAAAAGGAAGTTAAGTCACTCGTGGGCTGATGTAGGTCCCTTCATGTTCTCTTACGTGGAAGCTCATGCTGACATAACAAAGCCACAATACTGATGCAGCCTCACTGAAGCTATATTGAGTCATTGACTAGGGAATAGTTACCTGCTGTAAGAAATAAATTTTATTAACATCCCTGAGGTCCTGGGCCTGTTACTGCAGCATCAACTACACGATCCTCAAAATTATTTGTATACCAAAGCAGGGAAGGTGTAGGGGATGAAACTGAAAAGAATTTTAGGATCTCCTCGTTGCCTTTTTCCCTGTGGCTGGGAATATTCCAACCCTCCAGCCCGTCTGCCCCCAGCATCTCTCACTCAAACCCTCCACACTGCTGCCAGAGCATTCAAGATCCACACCTGCTCACATCTGCGTGTGGCACTCCAGGTGGATCTTCCTAACACAAAAGATAAAGACCAAACTACCTGGCACAGGAGTCAAGGTGCACGATCATCTGGCTCCTGGATTTTGCCAGTGTCATTTTTGCCCTCTTGGTCCTAAGCTCTATTCCTGCTCCCAGTCTCCCGACCAAGCTATATTCTGCTCTGCTTCCAACTGCTTCTGTCCGTGCTGCTCTCTGCTCCTTTCCTCCTTGGTGAGCACATCCTCACCTGCTGGTAAGAGCCCCTTCTTCCGTGAGGCTGCCATCTCCTTTGTCCTCCTTCAGCGCTCCATGCCTCTGTTACAACACAACACATCGCTCCATACGAACTTTGTTCTCTTGTCTTTCTCCTCCTATCAAATGGTCAGTCTCTCAGGGCAGGGACTGATTCACTTTTGTGTCCCCCAGAGTGCCTAGCACAGTATTCAACAGGCAGTGGTCTTTGCAGAAATAATGAATGCGCAAAGGAAGGAAGGAAATGTGGATGGACGTGCTCAGGGCAGTATCAGGCAGAGGACAGGAGCCAAGGAGGGGATTGAAATAAAACACAAAAGGACTAAGCAGTGAGGATGGTATCCAATTATGAAGACTGGGGATTTTGCATTTGATCCAAAAGGTGATAGGGAATCATTATAACTTCTTTGGCAGGGAAATGATGAAAATTTGGTTCAGTCTCATAGCACCTTGTGCCTTGAATGACAGCTACGTTTGCACCACTCTGATTTGCCCTTTGACTGTAAAAGCTCCCTGAAAACAGGAGCTGTGTCTTAATCATATTTGTATCCCCTATAGCGACAAGCACAGTGTTTGTATAACAGGTGCCAACAAATATTTGCTGAATTTAATTCCAGCAAAAGTACTCCCTGTGCTGTGAGGTTGGAGAGACAAGCTAGCTGGCTGTTATATTATACATAGCACTGGATGGGAAATGGATTTAAAGGGGGTTAGGCCTATGGAAATATGGAAGTAAAAATCCAAGACAGTTTAGTAGTCCAAATGCCAGGTTTCAGGGTCTTTAATATAAAGCAATGTTTTGAGTCTGGGGTCCTGCAAAAATGGTGGTATGTTTAAAATAACAAATCTTGAGAGGAAGATTCGTTTTCCCATGGGGTGGATGAGTTTTGTGAAGATATGGCTTCTAAAGTGGCAAAGGGACAAACAAAAGAAAAAATATAGCCACGAGCAGCTTGAAATACTAACTGCTGTATGCAAATTTGATCCCCCATTTGGTTTGTTTTTATTTTTTGTTTCACTTGACCTTGTTATGTTCACTTACTCCCCGAAGGCAATGATAATGAGTGAGGTAAAGGAATCACGTGCCTATTTCTTCTATTGTGCTTGGTTCCAAATATCTCTGGTTACTCATATCAGGCAGAAAGGTTTGCAGGCGTCTCTTCCTCTTTTTTTTTTTTTTTTTTTGGTCTTTTTGCCTTTTCTAGGGCACAGTTGCTTGTTGAAACTTTTTTTTTTTTGAAAGTCGTGGCTGTCAACATGTAGTTCTGCAGGCATCCAATTATTTTATGAATCCCAAGACAAATGCAGAACTCCATTTAGAAGTTAAATCTGGTTTTATTTCGAGCCTCCTCTTAAGATTATACATGCACACACACACAAAATGATCTAGTGAAATGACATCCTTAAAAGGAATATTAAGAGTGAAAACAAAATCTCTCTCTTAAGAGACTGTCCAATACTCAAACCTGAGAAATTCAATCTTAAATCTTCCAAAGCAGAATTCAAAGCATTATTATATTATCAATAATGTAATTATTACCACTGTTACTAACACATTCAGTATGTCAGTTAATCTACAGCACACTTACACATTGAACTAGACAAAGTTTAAACAAAACTTCACAGATTTAACTTTGCCTTGGGGAGTTCCCTTCGTGGCTCAGTGGTTAATGACCCAGACTAGGATCCATGGGGATGAGGGTTCGATCCCTGGCCTCACTCAGTGGGTTAAGGATCTGGCATTGCCGTGGGCTGTGGTGTAGGTTGCAGATGTGGCTCAGATCCCACATTGCTGTGGCTGTGGTGTAGGCCGGCAGCTGCAGCTCCAATTCGACCCCTATCCTAGGAACTTCCATATGCAGCGGCTGCGGCCCTAAAAAACAAAAAAAAAAGGAAAAAAAGAAAAAAAATTGCCTTGGGTTGATTTTAAAAGAATATCTGAATATCTGAGAACACATTATTCCAATGTGAACTAAGAAGGTACCTAGAACTTTCATGGGACCCTGAGCTTCTCTATATTTCTTGGTTCATCTGACTCACACCTGCCACCCACATGGTCTAACATCAATATTTCATGCCTGCAACTGAACATAAGCAGTTTTTCAAATCATTTTTGACAAATGGAGAAAAAGCACACACCTGTGGGTTTTTAGCCCACCCCACTCATACTTTCAATTAAATCATTATTCTTGCTCTATGAATAGTTTCACTCTCCAAAGAAGAATTGGCAAGTCAATAATTCCAAAAGAAGTTAAGCAATTATTACTCCCTCACCTTGAGGCGCTGAGATGCCAGGGAGGAGGGTGCAATCTTCACCTCACTTGCGGGGGCAGGGGCAGCCCACACATCAAAGTTCCTCCGACAGGAAGTACCCTGGTGGTGGTGGGGGGACCACGAGCTATCAGCTTGTGTCTGCCATCACACAGACAGATGACAGTGACACAGGTATAGAAGGCTGCATATGCACACACAAGCTCTGCGCATTACACAAGATGCTCAGCCTCACCTTTACCTGCTGGGCCACCCATCACTGAGGACAAGAAACTTAGTTATCAATCCCAATTACACCAACTCTAACATGACACTATCTTAACCATCCCTGCCATGTTACGGTAGTTTTCAGAGATGATACTCATTACGCATTTGAAAACGGGATGAAATGTCATTAACCCTTTTACTCAATGATCTTTACAACCCAGCTCCAAGACGGCAAACTAGGCTACACGCCTGCTTAAGGCTTAAGAACACGTTTTACGTTTATTCTCATTCAAGGTACATCTTGACATGATTTATGAATCAGGGAGCATAAGTGTTATCAGAATTCAGTCATAAAATGTCCAGGGCCCCTTGGCTTTGTCACCATCAGGGACAGGACACATGCTGGGCTTTCCAGCAGTGTTTAGAAGCCAAGGCTCCTCCTCTGGGCTTTTTAAAAATTATGACATGGGATGTGCCCCAAGCAGGGACTCAGTTCTAGTATTTTAGTATTTTATGTGTGGCAATACAAAAAGCTTCCATTATAGTTTTGGTGGTGGTTGTTTTTCCTCAGGGAGTGGAAAATAAGAGAACTCTGCATTTTGTCTGGCTTTCTTTGTGTACCCACAAACCTACGAACAAAAATTTGTCTCTTGAGGGGGGAACTGGATAGTTGAGAACACGAGCAGGAAAGAGACAGTTTTTACTTTGTAACCCTTACATACCTTTTGAATTTTGTACCAGGTGCATATATTAGGTACTCAAAATAGAAAAAACAACTTAATTTTAGAAGACTACGTAAAAAAAAAAAATCTCCTAAACTACATTTAAAGGAAAACATCCATTCTTATAAAGTCACCAAAACTCAAAAAAGAATTCTTAAAAATACACCAATTTTCACAACTGATTTTCTGGAACTGCTTCAAGGACTTTATATCTAAAACACTGCACTTAGGCAGACACTATTAACAAAGTCCTGTGTCATCTTTTTATTATTGTTACTATTACGCTAGAAAGATCATTACTTACTTCAGTATTACAAAAGTTAGAGATTTAAAAAATAGTGCTTTTAAAGCAAAGTCTATTACTTTTTCCACTCTTGACAAATATTTAGCATTTAAGCAAATACATATTATTTCTTTTACTTATTGCGATATCTGATTCTTTTCAGTACGACACACATCATTCATTCCTACACACTGGGATCTGACTAGAGAAAGAAGCCACCTGTTTATGGTCCTCATAAAAGAAAATTAGGCTGAGGATAAGTCAGGTCCTTCAATTTCACCCTGCAAGAAAATTAGCCTTAAGGCCTATTCATGTGGGTTTGCTTTTCAAAGGGAGGACCAAAAAAGTTCTACAAATAATGAAGTTGAGATTTGAAGCCACCAGCTAGGGAAAAGTAAATATAACCTATTTGTTACTAACACCCCTCTGCAATAATTATTGTATTTGTTCATTTTCTCCAGCAGAAAACAATAGTTTTGTCTTTATCTTTGGCAACCAAACACTTTTTTAGTAAACAGGAGATAAAAGACCAATAAACTCTTTGTTCTCCCTCCCTTTAGCCGCCCCCTAAGGCCTACTTTATCTCCAGAGTTATTATCTTAAGTGAATTACTGATAAGAAAAATTAAAGGACTCTGGAGCGGAATGTGTAGGGTTTCTCACACCTTGTCTCCGTTCAGCTGGGCTCCAGGGAGAGCCATCACATTCCCACCCAGCAGCTCTGCAGGCACTGAAAGCAAGTTGCCCCAGTAGGATGGTTCCAAGGTCCACGCTCCTCTTCCAAGAAGAAAAACCAAATCCTAACAAGACTATGAAAAAAATCCAAGTGATATATTTACAGTGTTCTTACTTGTGTTGGGCAATTCCTAAGTGGCAGGAGAATAGGAAATTGTACAGTTAACTTCACCACCTACCCACACAGGCTTTGTGATGAGCTACCAGTTCCTTTTTGTGACTCCCTTAGCTATAACTGGCACACTTGGCCTTCGGAATAACATCAACAGAGAATATTTTTGAACATAGGCACAGTTCTCAAGTTCACATTATTATCATCCTCATTTCATAGATGAGGAAACTAAACACATCCATAAAGTCCTGATCTATTAATATTATTCATTCTTATTAAATTATCTCTAGAATGTGCGAAGTCTTGTGTCAGCTATCTGAGACGAGTATGAGGAGGGATGACAAAACCACATATTCTCAGGTAGTTTGAAACTTCTTGACCTCTCCTCTTGCTCAAAAAGAATAAAGAGAAAAAGAAAGAAAGAAAGAAAGGCCATTAAAAAGCAATCTAGGCTCTTCTAATACCCCTTGCCTTTGGTTTTAAATGACTCTTGGTCTGGTGTTGACTGGCTGCCGGGTCCAGCAGTAACAGAACCGAGTTCTAGGACAGACTGCAGGAAACAGGTGGTCTCTACTCCAAGGCAAGAAGAAAGCCTTGGGCCTGTCCGGTACTGGCCTGAGATGAGACCAAGAAGTCACCCTCCTGACAGCCTGTCCACGTTTCTCATCTCTCCTACCTCCAGGTTCCACACAATCGCCCCAGTTTTAAAAACAAAACTGTAGCACTCCACTCTGCAGCTCTTTGGCACAGACAAGATGAGGGCTTCTGGTTTCTATCAAGTTTCTGAGGTAACATCTTAGTGCGTTACTCGACTTTTAAACTGCCTACATTTCCATAGAGAATGACCCTTTGGCCTAAGGAGAGGAAATTTATAACAACTACCTCCCACACAGGGGCCCTACCACTCCTTCCTGCCCTCAGGAAAGCAGACTGGTAGCAGAAGAAGCAAAGATGGTTCCCCTGGGGAAATGCCGCCAACCCCTGATCAAGACAACAGCTGATACAGACTGTGCGGGGCTTGCTAAGCACTCGAAGGTACATACTTAAGGAGAAAGACAAATATCGTACGATATCACTTATATCTGGAATCTAATATATGGCACAAATGAACCCATCTACAGGAAAAAGAAAAAAAACACAACTCATGGACATGGAGAACAGACTTGTGGTTGCCAAGAGGGAGGGGGAGGGAGTGGGATGGACTGGAAATTTGGGGTTAATAGATGCAAATTATTGCATTTGGAGTGGATAAGCAATGAGATCCTGCTGTATAGCACAGGGAACTATGTCTAGTCACTTGTGATGGAACATGATGGAGGATGTGAGAAAAGAAGAATGTACACACATATGTGTGTGTATTTGTGCGTATGTGTGTGTATATATATATATATGACTGGCTCAACTTTGCCATACAGCAGAAATTGACAGTAATTGTAAATCAACCTTAATTAAAAAAAAAAAAGAGGAAAGAAAGAGTGACTGCAACTTCCTTAAGTGCCTCACTGATTCCTAAGGAAGAATATGCTGGAGTAGAAATCTGGGTCAGAAACACCAAAGACATAAACCAGATGAGGATAGGGCTTTTGGCTTCTCCTCACCCTGGGCCATAATCTCTCCTGCTAAAATAAAAGGGTTTGGGGAAAATATCAAGTAGACACTTGGTGTGGCTGGCTCCTTGGAGCAAGTCATTCTTGGCTTTGTGCTAAACTCTGGAAACAATGTCATCAGCTAAGGCTCTCAAGAAGGCAAAGGTGTCTGCTTCTCACAGGCTACCTGGGGAGCATGAGATCTTACATTCTCTTCATTTAAACCCAGTTAATCTGAGACTATCAACTACCCGAGTAAGGCCCACTCCATAATTTGCAGGGCATGGTACAAAACAAAAATGAAGGGTCCTTTGCTCAAAAAGCAGGAGAAA
The DNA here is from genome assembly GCA_004024745.2 of Catagonus wagneri. Classification (NCBI taxonomy): domain Eukaryota; kingdom Metazoa; phylum Chordata; class Mammalia; order Artiodactyla; family Tayassuidae; genus Catagonus; species Catagonus wagneri. The sequence goes on from PVHT020004020.1 coordinate 27,374,421, forward strand.
AAAATGCCATTAAGTACACTAAAATACAGAGCTTTTTCCTTTTGTCCATGGTCTCTTTCAATTCCTCATTTTTTTTATTTGCTATTTAATGTTGTTACAAATAAAGAAAAACTAAAATATTTAATTATTAGCATCAATTTTACCATTTTCCTTTATATGGTTCAATGACAGTTTTAAATGCAAACCTAAGACCATTTGACTTGTATGTAGAATCACCAAATGGCACGCCTTATATGTTGTAGTTCACACATGCACATGTATTCTGTGCTTACCAGGACAGTGGAAATACTTTTTGAAGCTAACTCAACTGAAACAAACTCAGTTTTTAAAAATCTTACTTCCTGGAGTTCCCGCTGTGGCGCAGCACAAACAAATCCAACTAGGAACCATGAGGTTGCAGGTTCCATCCCTGGCCTTGCTCAGTGGGTTAGGGATCCGGTGTTGCTGTGAGCTGTAGTGTAGGTCACAGACTTGGCTCAGATCCCACATTGCTATGGCTGTACTGTAGGCCAGCAGCTGTAACTTCGATTTGACCCCTAGCCTGGGAACTTTCATATGCCACAGATACGGCTCTAAAAACCAAAAAAAAAAAAAAAAATCTTACTTCCTGATGCATGTGTGTTCCACCATCCTCTCTGAAGATAGGCGACTGCCATAACATGCTCACCTCACCCATGCCTGGAGTTCCTGAACCCCCACACATGACAGTATGCTTATATGGGGCACTGTGAACATTTTTTTTGCAAACTGTGCCCCAAAGGGCAAACACACATATTTTATCTACCACTTCTAATGATGCACAATGCTCCACTTACAGAACACTGGTTCAAAGATAAGACTACAGATTCTGAGATGGAGACAGCAGAGCCCTAAATGGAGCGGAGATTGGGGCCCTGTGTGAGCTGACCCTGCACCTGGGAACCCTGGCCATTAACATGAGAGGGCCAACTCCTGATCCCCAACAGCAGGACGTTCCAAGGATTCACTTTGATGGCAATGAAACACAATGTGATAAGGCTGCAGGGGACTGACTGCATATGCTGATTACACTGTCAATTACCTATTCATACAGTTTCCTGGGCTTGTGTGGTTAGGCCTGTAATTACAGAAGGCTGTTCTCCTTAAGCAGCCTCTGGATGTGACCGAGCTGCTAGCCCAGCAAACAGCTCAGCTAATTACTTATAGCAGGCAAATGAACCTGTGATTTTTCTTACTGTAAGCTCTTCTTTCCCACTGGAAACAAACATGTCCTTTGCTCTCTTGGTTTTCAATTTGCCATAACCCACCGGCAAGCACACAGATTTTGGTCAGTCATTCTAAATCAAAAAGGACACACAAAATAGGTAGGGAGATGTCAAAACAACATAAGGCAAATGAAGTTAAATAATAAAAGAAATCAGGATAAAGTAAAACATGACCTAGATACTATATTTAAATCCTCCACAGCAGACAACAACAAAGCTGTGCCTGATGTGGGCATTGTCATGGGCACGCTTCCCTCCCTTCCCTGGTCTCTGAATAGCAACGGGTTTCAACTAGTTTGAATTAAGGAGCCAGGCTGCATCTGCAGCCAACAGCTGGAATTCAGCAACTGTTGTTAATCCACCTTAATTGCTTATTATTCTATCAGTTCTTGTTTGTGCTTTTGTTATTCAAAGTAATTTTCCCTACACACACAACCAAGCGTGGTTTTCTCAAGCTGTGGCCAAAGAATTCTTGTGTTTCAATCCTAGGGCTGTTATTGTTTTGAAAGGAAAAAACACTTACACCAGATTTAAAAAAAAAAGAGTTAGCAGCAGTGCCCACAATATGGAGTAATGTTGGCCTATATGCACACAGAGATGCAGATATAAGCCACCTCTAAATGAGAACAAGGCTTCTTTGGGTGTTTTAATTAGAGCTTCAGTTAGCGTGGTTGCTATTTTCCCTAAACAATTCTTCCTCTCCTTGCTTTAAGGAGGGATTTCACTCCACCACTTTTTATTGCACTAGTGAATACATGAGATCTCAGGGCTCCAGGGAGACAAAAAAAAAAATGACCAACATAAATGCATCAGGTGCAAATTACACCAAGGTAAACAGGCCCATGGAGACTATAAAACTGGCAACACCAACTGGAGTATCTGAGAGGGGCCAGCAGGAAAAAGCCCACAGGTCATGGTCTCAGTTCCGCAGGGCACAGGCAAGTTCAGCCCAAATCATCCATCCTGTAGCCTGCAGGAAGGACTCCACAGCACAAGGCAGTTGTGACTGGGCAATGACAATACTTTTACTAAAGTTTACTCTCTCCCATTTTTTTTTTCCTTTTTGGCGGTGCCTGAGGCATGTGGAAATTCTCAAGCTAGGGACTGAAACTACGCCACAGCAACGATGCAAGTAGCCACAGTGACAATGGTGACAATGCTGGATCCTTAACCCACTGCACCAAAAGGGAACTCCAACTCCCACTCTTTTTAATCTCCCAAATGCCCACTCCTGCTTAGCATCTCTCAAAGCAGATCGTTCATCCAGGGAGACGACTGCAGCATAATCTCCATCTATAAACTGAACTGCAGTAATAACCTGTTTTGTGGGGTTTTGCTTATCCTCTACAATAAGGCAAAACTAATGCAAACTTATCATTAGTTAACTGTGAACTACAGGGCATGAAGGCCATCTTTCATCTCTTCTTTATCTCTACTTTAGAGGATATAGATATCCCCTAAAGAATACATGTATGGCTTTACATAGGCTTCTTACCATAGCATTTTATTGTAAAGTCCTTCCTTTGTTTTTTTTTGTTTGTTTTTTGGAATGACCTCACTTGCAGCATATGGGAGTTCTGGAGACGGACAAAATCTGAGTTGCAGCTGCAACCTACAGCTGCAGCAATACCAGACCCTTTGCACTGAGGGATCAAAGCCACACTTCTGCAGTAATCCAAGCAGCTACAGTTGGGTTCTTAACCCCCTGTGCCACATCGGGACCTCTGCAGAGTCTTTTTTGTTCTCTAAAGATTTAATCTGCCAAAACCTAGTCCCCTGTAAGTTTGACACAAAGCAGAGACCTATCGATACTTGTCTCTCCCATAGTATCTCACTATTTACTGATCTGAATTCAGTTATCCCTAGATAAGAAGAGACAAGGATCTTCTATTGGCCTGGCCTTATGTCCACCCAGCACTGTCCTCATAAGGTGTGACTGTCTTGCTTTTCACGTCCATCCTGAAAACGTACTTACTTGTTAGCCTTATTTATTTTCTATTTCTGTTACCTAGTACCTTAGAAGTTAGCCTGCTCTGCCATGATGAGAACATGAGACACTGCAGGCAACTGAGCATATGTTCACATATGATCAAAGACCTTTGTTACGACAAAGATCTTTAAGGGCTATTGGCCTCGCCCTTAAATCACCCTGACTCTGTTTCTTCTCAGAAAGAGCTGAAAAGCAGTTTTTTAAAAAGTGTTTCCTAGGAACGTTTCAGCCAAGATCATTCATCCTGGAGCCTATAGGAAGAAACATGTGAACCAGTGGGCAGGACTCACACTGGAGTAGCTTTTTTTTTTTTTGAACCTAAGTATTTATTCATACCTGGTGCATCTTGGATCCATGCTTCCTGTTTTAGGGTATATTCCAGGCTAGGTAAAGATGTATCATATGCTCGATATAAATTAACATGAAGATGATTTCTACAGGCCTTCAGCATATCCATCAAGTGCCATTTCCTCAAGATGATGGATCCTTATTAAAACCATTGATTTTTATGGGTTAAACCTCATTCACAGAAAGTGAATCAACTATATGATTTTTAAACGTTTTAAAATATTCCTTTGCTCATTCAGGGTATTTCTTACTGCTTTCATACTATCAAAATATAATCAGCAAACTATAGCCTTTATCTGTAAATTAAGCCTCTTATTGAATTTGTATAACAATTACTATGTGGTTTGGTGATGATCTGCTGTGGTTTTAAATATATTATATCCTGTCATATTAGTAAATGCAAATATTATAGCTTATTAAATCAGCCTCACATTCATTAGTTCAGTAGCAATGAATCAAATTGCCCTGATTAGCAAAGAACTTCCCAGAAACTATTTTTTTTCTCATTCAAGATTGGTGATTTTAACCCTTTAAAAAGTAGTTCAGGACTTTCTTTTGCACAGTCATTGTCTATTTGTTTAAAGATTTTAGGACATGTACTATTGACTACATTTCTTTTGCACTACCTTAACCCTCACTTCACTGGACCTGCAATGATTTTTCATAAGCAGAATTAAAGAATGCTGAGTTTACAGGTAAGAGACACGGGTGGACAAAACTACACGACTCTAATTCATGGCATTAAAAGAGAGAAAGAGAGAGACCATAATGTGAAAATGATAACAACTGGGTGAAAAAGGTAGCAGATCTAGAATCCTGTGAGATTTCTATCAAATTTAAATTCTTTCCTGCCTTAAAAAAAAGGTACTACAGCTGGGATACAATGCTATCCCACCGCCCGCAACCCTCAGATACTGAACTCTAGGAGGAAAACCCTCTCTGATGGGTTTCTAAGATGACCCTGGCCACTTCCTCAGAAGCCAGTTAATTACGCCAACCTGCAGCTGTTTGCACCGGGGCGACAATCTTTTTCTCCCAACACAGGGCGGAAACCAGTCCTCTCACTTCGCTGATCTAATTTCAGTTTTCAAGCACCCTGGCAATCCACTGCCTCCTTCCTTCACCTCCCTCCTTCAGTTCTTTCAGAAAATGAGATGAAGCTAATTTATGTTCATTTTCTCCATTTCCCCTCATGCCTCACTGCAACAGGAAGCCGCTGTCTGTGTTGTGTTTAGACCAGTCTCATCTTAGCCATGAGCTAACGATACCATCATCATTTAGAAAGCACCCTCATCATAGCGCTGTCAGCATCAAAACTGTTCCTCAACATTCTAAATTTATCTAGCACATCTTCCCCATCTGATGCAAATGAAGCGGCAATAATTTTAGTGGAGGAAGCAGCGCTTTAAAGAACTGTGAGCCTGATCCCGAGGAGGTTTACGCAGTACATTGCAGAGCACAGCTGTATCCTGTTGTTTCGTCTGTGGGGCTTCTGACTATAGCTGCTGAAAAGCATGAACACCGGGTTGATACACACACGCACATACTCGGGACGAGCAAGAAGGGAATGTGGCAGTGCTTTAAGTGTATCAAACTATGACTTCTAAATTCCTTTCCATCAAATGTCAGCAGAAGTACTTGATAAATGGCCCCTAGGAGAACACTTCTCACCGCCTCAGGTTGGAATGACTCGCAGGCATACGACACTCCATCAATATAGAGAGCTGGCAGATTGAAAGGCGAGAAGGACTATTCCTGATACGGTGCATCTGCTTACTAATAGCAGCGGTGTTCCAATTCTCTTCCCATTCATCGCCTACGGAAACCACTCCTCTGAGAGGCACGCCAGTCAACAGATGGTCTCTGGCTAAGGTGTAATCAGGAGCAGCTTGCTAAATTTACCCAAAACAAATAGAATTACAGGCTTTTGCCTGAGTCTGAAATTGAATTGAGAACTTGGGTGGTGGATAATGGAAACTAAAATCGAAGCGCTCGAAATGTATAAGAGCACGTTGGGATAGAGCCGGCACGGGATGAAGTCTCGGCTGTGAACTTCACTATTTACTACCAGGTCAGCTCTTTCCAAGGATCCTCTCTACCAGGCAGGATGGTCTGCCGTCACTATCCAAGTTTCCAGAATTGATACCATCATCACCAGCTAATGAAAACATCTGCCTTGATCATATGTACGGTGAACAGAATACTAGCCAGTATTCTGAATATGTTTTGCCCAGTCATAACATCTTCATTTTATTTCATTTTGTTTTTTAGGGCTGCACCCACAGCATATGGAGGTTCCCAGGCTAGGGGTCCCAGGCAGCTGCCAGCCTACACCACAGCCATTGCAATGCAGGATCTGGGCCATGTCTGCAACCTACACCGCAGCTCATGGCAACACCTGATCCTTAACTCACTGAGTGAGGCCAGGGATCGAACCGGCATCCTCATGAATCCTAGTCAGGTTCGTTAACTGCTGAGCCACGACCTTCATTTTAGTTTTAGTTTGCACAATGTTAATGTTAAAAGTCTTAACCATTCTTGCATTTAGGAGGGAAAGGTCATTAAGGACTCTGAATAATCTTGATTTTCTAAGCACTGATGTTCTTGACTCTGTCCCCAGAATTCCTCACTGTTTTGAATTCTAAGCATTACTTAGAATAATGGCATCATAAAGCCTCCGAAATTGCCTGAAAAAAAGGCAGCATAAATTTAAGAGTAAATCCTTTAACCTACGCTTGGGTTTCACTACCTACATAGTAAGAACTGTGCCACCCATGCAAATCTCTGTATAAGGATGCTGTAAAAGTAAATGAGGCAAAATATGTAAAGACACTTAAGTTCTAAAGAGATAAGGTCTTAAAAGGTAAGGCCATTTTTAATCCAAACTATCAGCAGTCACTTTAAATAAATTATCTTCATGATCGGTAATAATATTTATCACCAGTGAAACCTGCTTACTTATTAAAAAAAAAAAAACTAAACATTTCAGAGATAGCATGCATGTAACTACCTTTAAACTAACACTCAGACAACTCTCCCTATTCTTCATGATTACAAACACTACATTATGGAAATTTTATTTTCAATTATCAGTCAGGCTAAAATTTTCAAACATCAGTTATATGAAAAGTATCTGAAAAGTTTTCTGGTTTCTTTAGGTATTGTGCAGTAAGAAACTCTCTGCCATGCAGTAAGGAAATTCCCAAAGAAAGGTCTTCTTTTGTGGCAGGATGAAAATATTTAGGGATAGTGGGGTTTTTTTTGGTTGTTGTGGTTTTTGGTTTTTTTAGGGCTGCACTTGCAGCATATGGAAGTTCCCAGGCTAGGGGTCAAACTGGAGCTGCAGCTGCTGGACTATGCCACAGCCACAGCCATGCCAGATCTGAGCCACATCTGCAACCTACACCACAGCTCTCAGGTAACACTGGATCCTTAACCCACTGAGCAAGGCCAGGGATTAAACCAGCATCCTCATTGATACTAGTAGGGTACATTACCACTGAGCCACAATGGGAACTGCAAGAGAGAATATTTAAAATTATCTGAATAGAAGCTTCATTCTTTAGGCTTGCATTACAGACTGATACCAAAAGAATTAAGGTATCTTTTAACATAATTGTTTTAAAAGGTGGCTGACTTAAAATGAAACAAAGTTTTTGTGAAATACATGCCATTTAATGAACTTGATGAAATGGGTTTCTACTCTCAAGGAGGACATGCTTTCAGTGACACGTTATAAAAAAGAACTAGATGCTAGACCCATGGTACTAAAATAGGTACACTCTTTATCTGTAACTTTATCTGCTACCCTCTCTTATCTTCCTATATAGAAATAGAAAATGACTTACAGAAGTACAATTTGTATGCTTATAGGAATAAACATTGTGAGCAGCAGAATAATCTAATGAGAAGAGCACAGATACAGATACCCAATTACTACATAACCCTGGGCGAATCATTTAACTGCTCTGTGATTCAGTTTACCCATCTGTAAAATCAGTAGAACAGGCTCCCTAACTATCCCCAAGGTGTTCGGTGAGAGCCCAGGAAAAAGTGTTGATGAAGCCTGTTTATACAACGAGCCTAAAAAGTCTGGTTCATGTTTGCGAATATACAATTCTAATGATTTTCATTACTCTATTAGTAGGCTCTGAATTTTAATCGCTAGGAATAATTCTTGCCACTTTATTTTAAAATGCTTCAAAAATAGCTGGAATAGAATAATCTACATATAATTACTAGTAAAATTATGGCTTTATATATATAATATCATATTTATTATTCATTTATTGTTTCAATAAGCTATTATATGTATTTAAAAAGTAGCCTTTATTTTCTCTATTTTCTAATGCTATTTGTTCTGAAGAAATACTCTGACATTAATAATAAAAGACTAAGTTTGTATAAAGTACCCAAGAAGGACTTGGCAATAGTCTCAGTTTAAGGCAAAAATGTTATGAATTTTAAGATAAAGGAACCTGTTACATACTAAGTAAATATTTATAGTTTATAATTTGTGAAGTACTAGACATTGTACATCTATGAGAAAAAAATTACTCTTCATTACAAAAAAGGGAATCTTAAATAATATCAAATGATTTAAGTTAAAATGACTCTGAAGAGCTTCATGGCAGCCCCATGTGATGAATTTCATATATATTAAAGAAGAAACTGAATCCCACACGAAAGACGTGAAACTCTAAGGGGCAATGTCTACTAATTCTCCAAGCAACAAATCAGCAAACATTGCCTATGGCATGTTGTATCAGAAATCTAGGCAGCTGGAAATCACAGCAGATAAGTTTCAGGTCATTGATCTCAGAACTGGAAAATTTCTCCTGGTGAGCCAAAACCCAGTGTATATGATCGACACCCACCCATCCCCTTCCCACTCCTTCAAACAAGTAGCATATCACTGAGATATCACTAGATAAATGCAGCCTTCTGTAATAGATAAAGGTATGAATATATAACCGATTGGTGGCAATGTTCGACCATTCAGTAAATATTCATTGAACACCTATTACATACATGGCACTATGGTGAGAATCCACGAAAGAAATAATAACAAATAGGAGTTCCCGTCATGGCTCAGCGGTTAATGAATCCGACTAGGAACCATGAGGTTGCGGGTTCGATTCCTGGCTTTGCTCAGTGGGTTAAGGATCCGGCGTTGCCGTGAGCTGTGGTGTAGGTCGCAGATGCGGCTCGGATCCCGCGTTGCTGTGGCTGTGGCGAAGGCCGGCAGCTACAGCTCCGATTAGACCCCTAGCCTGGGAACTTCCACATGCCACAGGTGCGGCCCTAGAAAAAGGCAAAAGACCAAAAAAAAAAAAAAAGAAATATAAAAAATAACTAACAATTATTAAGTATTTTCTATTCTAAATTCTTTAACTAACTTAAACCCTCTCTCCTCCTTCCTTTCTTCTTTGCCTTCTCTTTCTCCAAATTATCATCATTCTACTTGAGAAAACTAAAGTATGAAATGACTTAATAGGTTTCCCAAATTGACAGAGCTAATAAGAGGCAGAGGTAAGACATGTGCCTAGGCCTTCCGACCCCAGACTGCACTCCCAGTCACGAGGCCACACTGTGATGAAGGACAACCACAAAGGAGAGTCAGAAAACACTGAAGCTTTATGGCATTCAGACTTCACAGTGTAGTTCCCACTGCCTGGAATGACTCAGCAGCCACGTCAACCCCCGCCCCCCAGATTTCCTTCAGGAACAGCTGTCTACCCACCCTCTGGTCCATCAAGGTGCCTTGTACCTATTCTAATGTTTGCACCTAACAGGTGTATATTGTAACCACCTGTCCACACATTTGCTTGTTCTATGTTTGGGGAATATGTTGGCCTAGAATCCAGCATCCAATTGGGGCAGTAATTAAAAGATTAATTTTTCTTTAGAACACTGCAACTTCGTAGGAGAAACAGTCCAAAATCTACGGGTATATATGTTTGTGCTTGTTAAAGGCAGCATGTAACAACGACAGCACAGGTCGCTAAATTATGGATTGGGGTGAAGATGGGGCTTGAAATGGACTCTGTTTAGCCTTCAAGGAGGGGAATGATTCTGATAATTGGAGGAGAAGAGAGGCGGTCTGGGGTGCAGCAGAGCAGGGGCAAAGGCATAGAGACAGGACTGCCTGAGGCATGTCAGGGTGGGGTCAGGCTGATCGGCCTGCAACCAGGAATGGCAGATTCAGGGGGCACTCAGTGTGAGGCAAGTGAAAAATGTAGGCTGACAGCTATAATGAGTATCCAGTCCCTTTAATGCCAAAATAGGAAGCCCAGGGTATTCTTGGGGACACTGAAGAGTATTGAGCTTAAGAATAACCTGACCAGGAGAGCGAGAAGAAAAACATTTGGGCTGCAGGAGAAGACAAAAGTTAATCAGGAAAGATATGAAAAATCAAGTTTTTAAGGATACAATCTACTCAGAATTTCTTTAGTAAGATTAAAAAAAAAAAGGCAGCTGCTACACTCACCACTGGCCAAAATATCCCAACTTCATCAGGCAAACTACAGATAACCAATAGTTTTTAATGTAAATAAAAATCCATTTATTATTCATTGCTGCCATATTATCCTATGTGCTAAGTATACAGAAATGATGCCATCACCTCCATGGATCAGAGTCTCAATATCTGAAAATGTCCAGAATATGGAATACAGAAGAAATTCATAAAAATGATCATAGGTTTGTTTGTAAAGGTCAGCAAAGGAGAGCTGTTTATTCTTCTATAATATGAACTGTCACAAGAAAAAAAACTACGTTTGGTGGAAAACAAATTGTACAATCAGAGAACGGGAAAAAACATTAGAAGAAATTTAATCTCACAGCATTTGACAGATGATCAAATGGAGAGGACCAGAGAAGTTAAGCAATCAGCCCCAGGTCACATAGAAGGCTGCAAGTATTCTGTAGAATACAGATATACTCTCCTAACTCTGCTTTACCTCTGCTGCCTTTCATAGCTATAGTGGTGACTACACTACGAAAATGTTTTGTAGTACAGTTTGGCAAAAAACAAATTTTTACTCTTTAATAATATCTACATAAGCTCTAAAAGATTAAAATAATAGGGCTAATGAAAATGGAACATACATTCATTCATTCATTCATTCAGCAGCCTATATTAAAAAAGAACCTAAGCAGGCAGCACAGGGGTGGAAGAAGGTTCAGCTATAAATATGGAAAATGCCAAGCTGTGCTCTCTGGATGTTCACAGTCTGTACACGCATTTTAAGTGTAAAATATACAGCAGATTTTAAAGACTTAGTACAAAAAATGTAAAACATATTATTACTATTATATCGATTATGTGGTGAAACAATATTTTAGATACCCTGGATTAACCATAAAAATAATTTCACCTCCCTTTTTTTTTTAACTTAGTTACTAGAAAACTTAAAATGACAGAGGTGGTTCACATTTTATTTCCACTGGACAATGCTGCTCTAGAGAAAGAGCAAGCAGATTAGCTGGCTGTGGGCTCTGGCCTGCCCAGGAAGGCCAGGGAAGAAGACAAGATGTAATCTAACCATTACAGAGATAAGGATCTTAAGAGGGGGAGAAAAAAAAAAAAAACTAGTCTTCAAGGCATTATGTTATCTCACAGGAAAAAATTTGCGGAGTTAACCATGAGAAAGGAATCTCTCCCATCATCTCTGGAACTTCAAAATATAATGCCTGCGGGCCAATCAGATCTGCTCTCTCCTCCCATGAACTAAACTTGCAGTTTATCTTTCTGTTCATTCTCTGTGGAAACATGAGCCAAGTGAAGTGCAGATGGATGGCTTCTGAGAATGTAACTGAAAGCACACCAGTCCTTTTGTTAGAAAAGCATCCACCTGCAGTGACCAGTTACGTGTGAGCATCCTAGGTCCTCAGGCATGAGGTCAGCAGTACACAGAAGCCACTCTCTGGAAAGTCAAGTGCTCTACACACACACACACACACACAGAGAGAGAGAGAGAGAGAGAGAGAGAGAGAGAGAGAGAGAGAGAGAGAGAGAGAGAGAGAGAGAGAGAGAGAGAGAGAGAGAGAGAGAGAGAGAGAGAGAGAG